>JAMPIV010012124.1:0-371195 GCA_024509875.1 Oreohelix idahoensis
CCTCCTTATTACGCTGTGTGTCTCACAACAGGAAACCAGGGAAGGAAGGAACTGGCAGTTAGTCAGAATGACCTCCATCATCCCCCTGTCTGTGAGGAAGTGACATGTAATGGCACTAAAATTCAGTACTTATATGATTCAGGTTTGGAATTCGACTCAGTCGTGAGTGCAACCCTAGTGCACCCTGACCAACGTACCACAAAAACAGTGGACATACTAGGGGCAATGCAGGGAACCGGCACCATGACACTTCACATAGCAAGGATCAACGTGAGAACTCGCTATGTGGAAGGAGTGATAAGAGCAGCAGTAAGTGATGATCCTATATACCCGCTGGTAATAGGATGTAAATATGTCTTTTTGGGTGACCCAATAAAACCTGTTGTCATGGCAGCAAACCATACCAGGTCGAGCACCAAAAAGGAGGAGGGAGATCCAATAAACATTCATCCTATAAAGATGAAAAAGGCTCAAACAGCAGACAGCACATTGAAGCCTGGTTTTGGCAAATTGTCAAAGGCCCATAACCCTCCAGAGAAAGGAGACTACAATATGGAAAATGGCCTACTCTACAGACAAGCTAGAAAAGGACCTAAAGGGCATGGACAGCTGGTAGTGCCTAAATTCTACAGGGAGGAAATTATGGAGCAAGAGCATGCTACATCAGGCAGTGGTCACAGAGGAAAAGGGGCCACTGGTCAAAATATAGCATTGCAATATTACTGGCCAGGAATAATTGAAGACATAAGTTGGTATACGAAATCCTGTTCAGAATGTAACCAGGTAACCTCATTCAGAAGCGTAGACCAGTTACAGGACCTAGGGAAGCATTGTTGCGGACGTAGGCCTACTAAGAAAATACACAAGAGAAAACAACAGGTAGATGCAGTGATAAAGAGAAAACAAAATCACAAGTCTACTGTTACACCAGTAACCATGGCAACTCTCCGTATTGTACAGAGAGGGGACGAGAGACATCCCACCCCGACTAGATATTTGTCGAAACACCATGGCCTCGATCATTTGGAAAATTTTGTTAGTCAGCAACCAGTATTAAAAAAGCTGCAGAAACAAACCTGAACCATAGGAGGTGGGAACCAGGGTTGTACCAAACAGTTGATGGAGACAGGCCCCACTTCGGTATACTGCCCCTTACAATAGAAATAGGTGTGGGTCCGGCAACGTTGTTGTATTGCCGTCCCCATACACAGTCCACTGGAAGCATTGCTGCGGACATGGACTGAACACTAGCAAGCACAAGCACTCAAGGATGAGATTGACTATCTCTTAAAAGAGAAAATTATTTCAAAGTCTGAATCTCCCTATAGCTCAAGTGCGGTGCTATTAAGGAAGCCTAGTGGTGAACACAGGTTATGTATTTACTACAAGAAGCTATATGCTATCACAGAATCTCAGGTGGATCCATTACCTGACACCAACCAGCTATTCTCTACACTGAGTAAGGCTAGGTATTTATCGAAGGTAGATCTAAGCAAGGGATACTACCAAATACCAGTGAAACCAGAAGTTAGTAAAATGCTGGCATTTAGTACATCAGACGGACACTACGAGTTTAATGTACTACCCTTTGGGCTGAAAAATGCTTCCAGTATCTTTTCAAGAATGATGAGGAAATTGTTGGAACCTCTACAAAATCCCCATATAACTAACTTTATGGATGACCTTCTTGTTGCTACAAACACATTTGAAGAGCATATAGTAGCGCTCTCTATGTCGTTTGACAGGCTGAGAGAAACTGGATTGACTGCACGTCCAACCAAGTGCTATATCGGTTGTAAGGAGTTGGAATTCCTAGGTCACACTATTTCTACAGGTCATATGTCTCCTGACCCAAAAAATATAGAGAAGTTAAAGAAGGTACCCAGACCTCAAACGAAGAAGGATGTGAGATCATTCGTGTCATTATGTGGGTTCTATCAGAAGTACATACCCCACTTTAACTCTCTGTGTGCACCATTAACTAACTTAACGAAGAAAGGACAGCCTGACAAAATCCATTGGAATGCTGATTGTGAAAAAAGTTTACACAGAGCTAAAAGCAAAACTCACCAGCAAACCCATCCTTACGCTACCCGATATCACACAGGAATTTGTATTAAGGACGGACACTAGCAGTATAGGTATTGGTGCAACTCTCTTGCAGAAATCAAAAGCCCAGCCGGAGGAACTTTTACCAGTCGTCTACGCCAGTAAGAAGCTGAATGCAACTGAGTTGAACTACTCGACCATAGAGAAAGAATGTTTGGCTCTAATTTGGTCCATCGACCAATTTTCACCTTACCTGTATGGGACACACTTCATTGTCCAAAGCGATCACCAGCCTTTAACTTTCTTGGCTGCATCTAAAAAGTTAAATTCGAGATTGTTAAGGTGGAGTCTGCTTCTGGCGCCTTATTCCTTTACCGTGATTTACATTCCGGGAAGAGACAATGTAGGAGCGGATTTTTTAAGTCGACACCCTATTACTCTGGAAGGACAGACGCAAAATGATTAACTACAGCAGGTGTTTACACTTCAGCTATGACAGGTCACAGATAGGAAAGGATGGGGGTATGTCGTGAAACGAGTGTGTGTAACCCCACTACTTTGTTAAATCATTATGTCGGGATACAAATTTGCCCCAGCCAATCAACTCACAGTTGCTGAGCCGGAATAAATTACAAGAAGTTACGCCAGGAAAAAAACTTAAGCCCTGTTTTTTTCGGATGTGTGTCGCGGTAATCTTGTTCACGCAAGATGGCGGAAAAAACAGAATAAAATTAGGCTCTACGACGCTTGGGACTAAACTGCAGGAAACCAATCAGCTTGCCCCGCCAGGAACCAACCAAAAGCTTTGCTTAAGCATTCATCTACCTATATAATCGGGCGAGATTTTATGCAAAAGCACGCAACCCGACACGAAGCCAGAGAGACCACCGACTGAATAAGAGGAGCTGTCAACTTTGATTTATAGCTTACCTGGAGTGCATTGACCTGCAGCCTGCTTCACTAAGTCGAGTCAAAACCTGGCCGGTTTAAAAAATCTTAGAGGGTTTTATTCGTGTCATCAAAACTGAGATCGTGGGTCGTCAATCCAGCTGCCTGGAACTCCGCAGGAGCATACAGGTTGCACAGAATCTACATCTTTAGTCCCCCTCAGTCTTGGGTGGGCTAAAGGAACGATCCTCAGCCGTTGTTATGTGAAGCAGACAAAGACGAACAGACCTTAGAGAGATAAGTACACATTAGTACCATTTCTGTCAGCATTGTGAGCAAAAGTTAGTGTCAGTGACGAGAAAGTGATTTAGCGTAGAAAGAGACAAGATTAACAGCATAGCTAATAAATGATACATATATACTTAATTAACAGCACAGCTGATACATGTACTATAATTGAATAACAGCACAGCTGATATAATTTTTGTTCCTATAATTGGAAAACTTGTTGTAATATATTTATATATCTATATAAATATAAATATTTGTAAATCATATGTAAACTTACAAATCCATTACATTCCATTTTTCAACATTCACCCTTCAGCACAAGAGTAGATAGTGTATATACTAAATAAATAATAAGGAAATTGCATTTGAAGACTAGTCAATTTTATCATTGTTAAGTAAAATCTGTTTCCTTGTCTTACTATCACAGTTAGTTACACAGCGGAAGTGGCAATTTATGTCGGTCTCCTCTCTACTAATTTTTCGAGATCAGAACATTCACAGCCGTAACTAATTTGATGATACTAGTAGTTCTCTCAGACACTGAGACTTCACCATTTTCTGCAGAAATTCTATTTCTGTAATTGTCAGTACTATACTGATCCAAGAGCCAAATAAAAACCTCACGCCAGAATCACAATATTTGAAGTAGGAAAATACACTGCTGACCAAGGTTCAAACACTGTCTACATCCAACACTAGCTTCAAATCTACCCTTAAACAAATCAGAACCACGCCCAGATATAAGTCATTAAAAATTTAAAAAAAATATTTAAAAAAAATATTTTAAAGGACACATCTGTGGTTGAAGGACAAAAAAAAGAAGAAACCAATGGGGATGAAGATGACATAAAGATGGAAGAACTGAAGGCAGCGCTGGAGAAAATCAAGATGGGCAAAGCAGCAAGGCATGATGGTATAACACCAGAAATGGTTAAGTACATGGGAGCATCAGGCGACCTATTACTCTTAAGGGTCCTACAGGCAGCGTGGTGCAACAAGACCATACCAAAGGATTGGAAGATTGCCATCATAACACCAATTTTCAAAAATGGTTACAATCGACAATGTGGAAACCATAGAGGCATATGCCTTCTGAGTGTCCCTGGTAAAATCTACTCTAGAATCCTAGAGCAGAGACTCCGACGCCTAGCTGAGCCACAATTGGATGAGGTCCAGTGCGGATTCCGAGCAAACTGAAGTACTCAAGACCTAATCTTCACACTCAGACAGCTGAGTGAAAAGGCCCTTGAGTATAAGAGTGAGATCCATCTTTGTTTCATAGATCTGGAAAAGGCGTTTGACAGGGTCCCCTGGAGCAAACTTTGGGACTGTTTGGCAAGGAAGAACAATCGCTATACAGAGCTTCTACAAGTCTTGCAGAAATTATGTGAGGACAGCAAACCATAAGTCAGAAGAGTTCAGGACCACCACTGGTGTAAGACAAGGTGATATCCTGTCACCTTATCTTTTCATACTTCTCATGGACGATGTTATCAAGGCATGTAAGGAGAGAACAAGAAAGTATTCAGTGGGGTACTGGAAGATGAGACAGGTCTGTATTTCAGAGCTGGCATTTGCTGATGATGTTGCCCTGATTGCTAAATCAGAAGCACATCTCCAATCCAACCTGCAAGTCTGGAAGGAAGAGCTGGAGAAGAGAGGGATGGTCATAAGCAGCTCTAAAACAAAATCCATGGTGATATCACGAGAAGAAAGAAGACATCAGATTAAGCTGGGAGAACAGGTCCTAGAGCAGGTCGACCACTTTAAATATCTCGGTGCTATTATAGACCGAAAAGGAGGCATCAAAGAAGAGGTGGCCACTTGAAAAGCAGCAGCTGGGAGACTTTTTCAGGCCATAAATCGAGGATTCCTCAGCAAGAGAGAGGTTGGTAAGAAAACGAAGATGGCTGTATACCGCTCCACCTATGTCCCAGTCTTGACATATGAATGCGAGTCATGGGCAATGACAACAACCCACAAAAGCCAGATCCAAACCTCAGAAATGAGGTATCTGAGGAAGGTGGTTGAAGTATGAAGAAGAGACATGGTCGGTAACCAGACGATACGTCAAGGCCTAAAATCCCACCCCCTGCAGACCCAAGTAGAAGAGTCCCAACTATGATGGTTTGGCCATGTCTGCAGAATGGGAGAAGATCGGCTACCACGACAAGCATGTGAAACAAAGAGCCATGGATCCAGAACACCAGGACGACCCAGAGTCCGCTGGGAGGACAACATTAGACAATCTTTGAAGGACCGAGGACTAGAATGGAACCAGGCCAGGAGGAAGACAGCCGATAGGATAGTCTGGCGCTCTCTCTTCCAAACCTCTACACCTCACGGTAGAAGAAGAACGACTAAGTAAGTAAGTAAGTATATTTACAACGGATTCCTCAAACATATGTTTGTCCCCGTGTAATTCCCTGCGGTCTCTCAGGGCGCAAATAACGTATAGGACGTGAGGCACGTTATCAAGAGTCGATTAAAATCATGTTTATGTCTGCCATATTCGTCATGAAGAACAAATTGTTCAAGAAACCAGACCTGCACGAGCACACGAATGCTTTGATGCATGCTTCTTGCAAGGGGACCCGCTGTAGTAGTACCCTTATGCTCAATTGGGAGCGAAAAAGAGAAAAGAAAAAAAACAACCAAAAGTTTATTACTCGAGGAGATCTTCAGGATTTGGAAACAGTAAAAGCAGTGCATGAGAGGACTCCAATTGTCTTTAATAACAGGTCTATACGGGAAAATTCGACATTTTTTTTTCTCCATTGCAGGACTCGAGAGGAATAGAGTTTGTTTTATTTGTATTTTCAAAACCGCGCTGGTGTAATGGTTACCACTCTGCGCTGGCGATCGGGTGATCCAGGTTCCAGCCCGGGCGAGCACATTTGAAAGAGTGTCGTCGACCGGGATTTGGACTGGGTTAATTCGAGCCCCGGCGAGGACATTTGACAGAGTGTCGTCCACCAGGGACTGGAATAACCTGAACGGCTCCTGAACCGACCCAGCTCTAATGGGTACTCTCCGAAGACGGCGAATATCTGCCTGAATGGCGAGAGGACACCTGTCAGCGTACAGGGAAAATAGGATACTCACGTAAAATCAGTCTCAGGTTAGATATACTAACCGTAGATTTCGCCTCGAGTAATAGCGGGTGTACGTTAAAAAAAACAAAAACTTCAAAATAGCACTATATGAAAGGAATGGAAATTTATTCAGAATCACCCTTTTTGCTAGCCCCCCCCCCCCACCCCCCCCCGCCCCCCCACCCTCCCCGTTTTCAGTCATAACTGACTATGGGTACACGCCCCTGAGGTGAAAACACTCAACTGTTTTTTTTTTTGGCCTGGTGTTCCGTTCGGAATGTTCTTATCTCTTCTATTTGTTGTGAGGGCTTCTTTTCGTCTTATCTGAGGTGGTGCCGTAAGGGGCATCGTCACATGGTATGATCGACAGCATCATCCTCCCAGGTTACTGGATTTATGTCTAGAGCCTTCGTGTCTCTCTTACACACATCATTAAACCTCAGCTGGGGACGCCCGACTGTTCTTTTGCCATCTGCCACTTGCCCGTAAATAACATTTTTGGGGATGCGAACATCTTTCATGCGGGCGGACATGGCCAATCCAGCGTATTCTGCGCTGTCTAAGCAGTGTATACATGCTTGGAATGTTAGCGCGTGACAGAACTGCACTATTTCAAAGGATTCGATTGTTTTTTTTAAATTTTGTTAAACAGCACTACGTGAAAGGATTCGACATTTATTCAGAGCCGCACTAAAAGAAAGGCAAAGGCAGTCCCATAGCAGATACGACCGTAGGGGAGTGAAGTGTTAAAGACTTCACCATACTAGGTCCAGCATCGAGAGGTGGGGTGACCAGTTCCCTTCCTCGTTGCATTTTCCTTCCCTAACACAAGAGCAAAGCCAGGTACCCATTTACAGCTGGTTAGACTGGAGCGTGATAATGCCGTGAATCGAACTGGGCACCTTTACCGCAAGAGACCAGAGCTCTAACTACTTTGTCAATCGGACGCTCAATTTTTGTCATAAAAGCACGAAATAAAAGGATTCGAAATGTATTCATATAATCACTATTTGAGACAAGTCAATGATGCTTCGTTGAAGCACTACGTGATTTAAATGACTTATGTAGAACGTACTATCAGAGTAAACGGGACAATTTTGAAACAAGTCAATAGATTCAAATACCCAGACACGTTAATATCATCAGATGGAAAACGTGCCTTACAGGTAAAGAGCAGAATATGGAATGAGGCTTGTGGAGAAGTACTGGTAAAAAGAGAGCGTCACCATAAAGCATGAATATCAACAGAAACCATGAACAAGATATAAGATACGCCATTTTTTAAACCCCAAGTAAGCAGTTGTAAACAGAAGTCAAATCACCAGTTCTAAATTGAAACCCAAAGCTCACGAAGTGTACAAAGATACAAACAAAGAAATAAGAAGAAACATCACGAGACCAGAGGAAATATTTTGAGGAGTTGGCAAGAGAAGCAGAGGAAGCAGAAGCTACAGGAAGTATTAGGGACCTGTACGTCAGCGCAAAAACACTAACAAGGAAATGCGAGCAAGCAAATGGTTTCATCAAGGAATGAAAGTAGCCAGTGCAGAACAGAGACCTATTTACTCTTTTAGAAAGAAGCAATTCACTTCTCGTGACGTATTATGAGGAGATAAACACTGAATATATTATGACACTAATAGAAAGAGATAGAAGATGAGAAAGAGATAAGGTATTTGGGCAGTTTGACACCGGGGCTTGCAAAGAGGTCAGCAAAATAATTCATAAACATCCCTGAGGACAGGCGGGTGTGAAGAGACACCATCACCATCGCCAGATGGCATGTTATTTAAAGTAGAAATACAAATCACTACAAGATTTAAGACGTACAACAGAAAATACAGACATTTGTTCTTGTCTAGAACTCAGACATAACAATGATTTTAAGACTCCTTCAAAACATGTTTTCATTTTTTTTTTTTTTTTAAAGACAAGAACTGCAGCACGCGACTCAAATGAAGGTCCAACTATCAGCTGTTGGATAAGCCTGGGGCAAATAAAAATAGGCAATAATGAAATGTATTAAACGGGAAAACATTATAATAACTAATGATTTATTGTATAGCCCCCTCACCCTCTTGCCTCTCCGCGACGCTAACAATAAAAGACATCAAAAAGTAATTTTTAAAAACTGAAGTGGGACCAGAGGTGTTTGAAAAAAGCAGGAGTTACTTTAGGGCCATTCCGTGAATAATTCTGACGTTATATTTTTCTTTCAGGTCATGCAGCGCACGCGACACATCTGTCCCTGCAATGTTTTCATTGGTTGATATTACGCGCGTGCAACAGCTCATTGGTTGAAAAACATGCGCTTGCAACTTGCTATTTTAAGAACATAATCACAACCCCCTTCCGCCCAGGTTTTTCACGTCTTGTGAAGTGTAAATATGCAAATCAATTGCAACAGTAAACACATTTTCTACCACAGCCCCGCTCTTTAAATTTTTAATTTGCCCTTCCCCCCCCCCCCCCCCCCCCCCCCCCCCCCCCCCCCCCCCCCCCCCTCCCCCCCCTTTCCAATAAGAGAAAAAGCAATTCGTGTTTTTTTCCTCCAGGGTAGAAAATACATGCTGTCTTTAAAATTCTAGTGGGAACACACAAGCAATATTGGGGGAGGGAGCGGCGGGTGGGAGATTGAGATGAAAATAATTGTCTTCAAACTTTACATAAGACCAGCATACAGTGTGTTGTGTAACGGTACTTCTCTATCATAGGCGGCGCCACTAGTAGGGCGTGGAGAAAAAAAAAGTTGTATTAGCCAAGCTGAGAAGAATTCTGAAGTGATCTAAATTCTTGAGCCATTTTTTTTTCATATTTATTACCGTCTTTTCAACAGACATAAACTTTTTTTTTGCGGTTTCAATTCAATGTCAAGCTTTTGGCTGATATAGATATTATGTGTTCAAAGCAAGCCTATTACTCACCTTAGAAGGAAACACTTCACTTGCTTGTAGCGTGTTACGAGAAGAAGACAGGTGGAATACAATAAGAAAAAAGAATGCAAGGAAAAGAGATAAAAGACGACAAAAAGAGAATATACTGGACAGTATACATCACGGCATGGAAATAATTCAACAATCGATTAAATAAAGAGTTCGAGAAAGAGAAGTTGTGATAAGCATGGTCACCTACCAGGGATGGTACTTGAAGTGACGTCAGGGATGGTACTTGAAGTGACGTCAGGGATGGTACTTGAAGTGACGTCTCGAACACTTCACTTCTCTACGACATTATCTCCTTTGGGACTATCTTTTTGTAACCTTTGTCCTAATAAGATGCATTACTTGTTTGTTTACCCTCTTCCCCCCCCCCCCTCCTTCTTACTGCAGCCCTCATAGTTGTTCTTATACCAGAGTGAACTTCCTCATCATCTATTCCCCTTTTGTTCCACATGAAGCATACAGTCACAGCTGCAGCTAACTCCCTTGCAGGAAGCCAGCACTAAAGTATTCACGTCCTCTTGTAGCGGTAGTTTTTTAAGCAATTTATTTTACACTAGTGTAAAAGCCCGTCATAAGACGGGAATTACATTCAAAAGCATCAATACCTAACGGCAATTTTACTTATTCAAAAGTATTTTTTTAAAACCACTGTCCATCACCACAGTACACGAATTACGTAGCAGCAGCGAGGATCCCAATGTGCGTATACGGGATCACACATTCTATAAATATATTTTTGTGCACACCGTCATTTGCGCATTCTTCTTTGGTAAGTGTTACTATTTTCGGGAAAATACATATAAGGGAAACAATACAATTAATGTCTAACTTTCAACCACAGTTGCATCCCTTAGCGTTATGCACTGACAGAAAAAGCTGGGATTCTATATGTAGGATGGTGAGACTGCCAGCTCCGTGCACAACTTTATATTAGACACTTCTTTTATGATATACCTTAGGGAGTAGTAGCCTATTCTTTCTTTGTTCCCTATAGACACCCTGGAAACAAGACGTGACCAGAATTCATTTGCCACAGTCAAAAAGCGGGAGAGATTTTACGCCTGAACTCTAACGCAGCACTGATAAACAACAAGCCCTGAAAAGAACCACTACTGTAGTTCAGCTAGCATGATAAGGACTAAAGGTGCCACGGGGACAGGTGTGACCTCGTCGAACTGTCTTCATTTATAATCTACCTAGAGCAAACTGTCTGAAGTGAAAAGAATTTCCTGTCTGCGTGAATGAATAAAAATGTTGTCTAAAGTTCAAGGACATTGAATTTTTCATAGGTAGATTCAGTATTCGCGGTAGATTAAGCACTCTTTAAATATCTTATAATTGCAAGAGGTTCGACCTCCAGGGCTGTTAATATTTCGTCAGCTTTAGACGCCAGGCCAAATTGTAAGCCGCTATTGTCCTATTGTCAAATTTTCAGGGTTTGTGAAAAACTACCTGTCGTGGTCTAAGGGTGCGGGACCGTGTCCCCAGACAGGAATAGGATTTGTATCCCCTGTCCTATTGTATGACTGGCTGGTTTTGCGACAGGTGGGCCCTGGTCGCGTGCCCTCACCTTGATTGATTTTAACTGCGTGGTAGCGGAACACCTGCCACCTGACGTCACAATAGGGGTCCTGTCTCGCCCCCGGCCTGTCGCGTGTTGACTTTATAGTTGAATATGCTTAACTAACATATTTCTAAACAGAACAAATTGTGTATGACTTAAATTTTGTAACGCGACGTATGCAGAAAAGCTAGAATTTACGAATACAGCAATCCCCCGGTCGTACGTTGTTCGTTTAGCGCTTTTTCGATTTAACGCTGTTTTTATTTTATGCCATACTAGTGTGAAAGCCCGTCATAAGAGGGGAATTAAATTCAAAAGCATCAATATCTAACGGCAATTTTACTTATTCAAAAGTATTTTTTAAATTTACATCTGACGTTAAAAGTCTAAACATGACAGAAGAGCATCTTGATTTTCTGTTGTTTTAATCTGGTACAACTTAAATCATGGATCTCTGCATCTTCCTGTAAAAGTATACTAGTAATGTAGTTTTACACTCTTTAATATTAATTTATTTTAAGTACTTTTTTTAAATGAAAAAATACACCGATATAAGGGACCCAAATAATTTTGTACAAAGTATGACAGAGAGATGTTAGTGGCACCGTCATTTGCGCATTCTTCTTTGGTAAGTGCTACTATTTTCGGGAGAGTACATATAAGGGAAACAATACAATTAATGTCAACTAAAGTTGCATCCCTTAGCTTTACGCACTGACAGAAAAAGCTGGGATTTTATATATAGGATATCTGTTACACGCTTTATAAATTCGATCTTTCGCTAAGCGCTAAACTCCATGAAAGGCAGACATATAACTTTGCCATGATCAACCAGTTCATTCAGGATAGTGGAATAGCCACAAAGTATTCTCGTTGCTAATATAATTTGGCATGATCCCAAAATGGAATGCAGTTGTATGGTAATCCGTAACAAAAAACAAGATCTGAATTTCTACAATGAGTTTCTCGAAAAGAAAAAGAAGTGGCAAAACAAAGCGAGCTCGATTTGTGTGTGTGTGTGTGTGTGTGTTTTTTTTTTTTTTTTTTTTTTTTTTTTTGTAAATCTCCTGGAATATCCATTGACCAAACAGCCGTGCCTTCTAGATGTGGAGCCATAAGAACTTTTTCAGCACCTAAAAAACCTTCTGTTAACCAGTTGTCTGGTGATGAAGAAAGCTCTGCCGTGACAACTGTAGCCACAAGAGACGGAATTAGCAGCGATTAAAGTCCTGTAATATTTTAAAATATTGTTTATAAGTACAGTACATACATAATATTTCGTCTATGTTCAATATGCCTGATAACTATGTGTGGCTAATAAATGTCGTTAACTGTTTAGTTTCTGTTAGTTATCACTTTTTTACTTAATTTTTATACCGCTTTCTGGACCTATGAAACTAATTAATTCAATTTCTATTAATTCTTATGGGAAATCAATGTTCGTTTAGCGCGTCTTTGGTTAACGTTCAATTTTACAAAAACCGCGTTAAGCAGGGGGTCTATGTAACTATCGTGGAAATTGTTTATGGAGTAGATCCCGATTGTTTCTGGGGATGCAGAGAAAGAATCGACCCACTGCCCACTCAGACGTCGTAAGAGACGACTAATACAAAGTTGTGCATGGGACTGGCAATCTCATCGTGTAGAATAAGTTGTTACAGAAATCACTACTACAAGAGCACATAATTGCTGCAATGCAGACTTCCTGCAATGGGGACATTTGCAGTGGTGGTTCCAACTCAATAAAAAGCCAAAACTGAAAGGAATGAATGATGTAGGCTATATGATAATGATCATGTGTGACGTAACATTTCCAGCATTAGTAGCCCCTTCAGTGATGGCTGACCATGGTAATGTGCTCCTGAGGTAATAGCCTTCATCTGCTTTTATTTCTGGTGTTCCTTTCAGCGTGCTCTTTTCTCGTCTGCTTGTTGTGGGAGCTTCTTTTTGCTGAATCTAAGGTAGATTCCCCGTAGGGAGCATCGCCACTTGATGCGATCGGCATGTTCATCCTCCCAGCGTCCATGGCGCAAGCTTGGGCACATTTATTAGGAGACCAGGCTGTTGCCCATGCAGCTTGTTCCCCCTCTCCACACAGCCAGTGGGTCCAAAGGAACGGCACTAGCCGATACAGTTTGGTAGAGCCATACCTCGCTTTATTGCGCTTCGCAGATATTGCGCTTTTTTCATATTATTCATGTTTATTTATTAGAACGTGCCTTCTTCTTCCAACAGATTTTGGCTCTCCATCACCAAAAAGATGACGATTCGCTGAAGGCTCAGATGATGAAGATTAGCATTTTTTTTATTTTTTGGCAATAAAGTATTTTAATTTTACAGTACATTGTTGTTTTTAGACCTAGCGCTATTGAGCACATAATAGACAAAGTGTAAACATGCGCTATTGAGCACATAATAGACAAAATGTAAACATGATTTTAGTCTTTTATATGCACTGAGAAGCCACACAAAAAAAGGGGTGTGACCCGCTTTATTGCGATATTTGCTTTTTTGCGGTGGTCTGGAACCGAACCCGCAATATCTCCGAGGTAGGGCTGTACCAGCCACGTCGCAAGAGTTGCCAGAATAATGTCGAGTCAACACTAGACTGCCTTGGGGACCGACTCTGGTTTTATCCTCAGGGTGTACTCCTACTCCCGAAGCCTTTCCCGTAAACAGATATTCCACAGGCAGCGGCTCCTGAGCCGGAACCCAGTTGCAATTCATACCTCCGAAATCTCCTAGTATTTGACTACCAATGGCAAGGGACCACTGTCTCTGTACTCTATTAAACGAACTCAAATCAATGTTTTTAGCCCATTGCTGTTGTTCGAAAGATTATGAGCGGGTACACAAAAAAAAAAAAAAAAAAAATGTTTACTCCTACTCCCCGTGGAATCCTTACCCACAAGGCAGCGGTGGTCTGAAATCAGAATTATACTTTCTCCTAGACAGACTACCAACCAAGGACCACGAGCTCTATCTGCCCGAAAAATTTGTTTTTGCCCACTGCTGTTGTTCAATTTAGGAATGTTGTGGTTAAATGACTAATTTAAGTCTTCTGCCTATTAAGACGTCACGCGTTTGGAAATGCAGTTGTCGTTCACGTGCTAGCGTCATAGCCTGGTTTATTGTCTAACTTTCTTTTACATTAACTACTCATCATCGAAAGTGTCCCTTTACTGGTATCTTCATCATCATCATCATCATCATCATCATCATCATCATCATCATCATCATCATCATCATCATCATCATCATCATCATCATCATCCATCAACTCTCAAAGAAGCAAAAGCATTCAACAAACTTATGCTAAGTCTTCCTGCCTTGTGCCATCAGGTCAAGGTCATTACATATCTTCTTCCTAACCATCATGTCTGAGTCTATTTCTCTTCTCCATCCGTTCCTTGGTCTTCCACTACCTCTTTTACTCTGAGAATTCCAGAACAAGGACTGCCTGGTAATGCTATCAACAGGTATCCTCTGTGTGTATCTTATCTCCAGCATCTACTTATCATGTCGTACTTCACGGGCACTTGTCTATTTCTTGTCATCAGTTCTACATTAGTAACCTTGTCATCAGTTCTACATTAGTAACCTTGTCATCAGTTCTACATTAGTAACCTTGTCATCAGTTCTACATTAGTAAACTTGTCATAACACTTCAAACCTTCTGTTCTATGCAAGCATCCATTTATGAAAGTCTGTAGCTTTTTGGTTGTTGTTTTTGTTGTTCTCTATGTTTCAGAGCCATACAGTAGGACTGACCTGACATTCGAATCAAAAATTCTGATTTTTAAATGACTTGGACCTACATTTGTATGTAGGTCATTGTTCTGGAAATCCCAGGTTAAGAGCGATACAGAGAGACCGCACAACTCACGGCGAAGCGACCTGGAGCCAGACATGAAAGTAGTCACAGTTCCCAACCTCAACATGCCTGGACATATGGAATGTGAAGGTGTTCCTTGTCACAGTCTTTAAGATATTGAACAAATGGAACTTCTCAGTATTTGAATCCCAGTCATGTAAATAGTCAGTATTCCATTTCCTAATTTTAAATATACGAGGGGCGTTCAGAAAGTAATGCACCACATCGTTTTTGCAGCTAATAATGAAGATAGAAGCATGAAATTTTGCACACTTCAAAAATGGCATGTGCCAATTATGTGCACCAAATTGCACTGCAACCGGCCAAATAATACGGCTGCCCTAAACCGTTGAAATAGAGCATGTTAGCAACTTGCGTTATAAACAGCGAATTGTGATAGAATTTCTCGTTGCAGAGAAGAAAACTGTTGTGAATATTCACAAGCGTCTATGTGATGTGTATGGAAGTTTTGCAGTCGACAGGAGTACAGTCAGTCGCTGGGTTCAGAGAATCAAAGAATCAGGAAGTGGAGATACGGAGCTGCTTGATCGGCCGCGCTGTAGACGTCCTGCCACAGCCACCAACGCAGAAATGTTGAAATGCGCTGAGGACATTATTCTTACTGATAGGCGAATCACTACTCAACAATTGGCCTTACAGCTGTCAGTCAGCATTGGTAGTGCAAATGCAGTTATAAAAACTCTCGAATTTTCTAAGGTTTGCGCAAGATGGGTTCCTCGAAGTCTCACAAATGACCACCGATTGCAAAGGAAAGCAATTTCTTCTGAATTGTTGGAGCGTTTCGATGCTGATGGAGATAACTTTTTGGCTAAGATCGTTACAGGTGACGAAACCTGGGCACATCATTTTGAACCTGAGACAAAAAGACAGTCAATGGAGTGGCATCATCCGCAATCACCAAGAAGAAAGAAATTCAAGACAATTCCTTCAGCTGGAAAGGTCATGATCACTGTCTTTTGGGACATTGAAGGTGTGATTCTTGTGGACGTTATGCCAAGAGGAGAGACAATCAATTCACAAGCTTACATTAAGACATTGAAAAAACTCAATCAACGTTTTCGCAGAGTTCGGTCGCACAAGAATCCAGCAGACCTGCTTCTCCTTCACGACCATGCGCGCCCTCACACAAGTCTGGCAACACGGGAAGCAATCACCAAATTGGGTTGGACTGTACTACCCCATCCACCCTATAGTCCGGATTAGGCACCCTCTGATTTTCATCTATTTGGTCCACTTAAAGATGCACTCCGTGGGACAAGGTTTGAAGATGATGAAGGAGTGATTCATGCAGCGAAGAAATGGCTACATGATCAAGACAAAATCTAGTACGGGCTAGGAATACATGCACTTGTTTCGCCCTGGCATAAAGCCATACAAGTTGATGGGGATTATGTTGAATAATACCGATGTTTACATGACATATCCATGTATATTGTGTATAAATTTCATGCTTTTTGAATAAACAGCTCCTGAGAAAAACGATGTGGTGCATTACTTTCTGAACGCCCCTCGTACCTTCAAATCTTCAATATATCTGAATACTTAGAACTATCAATATTCGATACCTGTATGATGCATGGATGCCTATCTGGAGTCATCTTTATATGACCACCAGCTATGCACAATGCCACATTATACAAATGGGGAAGTGAACGTCTGTATGTGAGACTAATTACACCCTCATTGACTTTTGAAATCATCCACACACTTCCAGGGATTCCCTCTGTGGTGAAACTTGTTGAGAACCCAGCATTGCACACTAAGCTTGAGGAGTCACTTGAGCCCCAGACGTGATTCTTTGGCTTTGACCTGGTTGACTGCATGCAGGAGGATTTCCCTATGGGCCCAATGATAGGCAGGGGGAACTGAGAAGTGGCTCTGTGCAGGCCGTGACAATTCCTTGGGAGAGCCCAGAACCAGAGCATAGTATTTTAGCTCTGCATATTTGGAGAGCCCAGAACCAGAGCATAGTATTTTAGCTCTGCATATTTGGAGAGCCCAGAACCAGAGCATAGTATTTTAGCTCTGCATATTTGGAGAGCCCAGAACCAGAGCATAGTATTTTAGCTCTGCATATTTGGAGAGCCCAGAACCAGAGCATAGTATTTTAGCTATGTATATTTGGAGAGCACAGAACCAGAGCAAAGTATTTTAGCTCTGCATTGTTGGAGAGAGCATCCTTGGATGGCGGGGATTGCACAGTATACCATGCTCTTCTTACTCGTAGCTTGGAACCAGATGTGACGATCCTTTAAATGCCAGCTAATCTGGAGAAACTGGAGCTTATGACTTCAGCTCAACACGTTTCGGAATAGCAGAAGAGCCACAGGAAAAGCCTAGATCTACAGTGTAGATAATACCAAGGAGTCTTCAACTTGGTATTGGCTGCTAAAGAGCGAGAAGCTCAGCAGACCTAACTAAACAACAACAACAACAACATTACCTGTATTCATTCAGTATTCATTATACCTGAACGCACAAAGCAGGTCAGCATTCCGAGTTTAATAACTCATAAACTTTAATGAACAGATACTCCCATCACAATTTAGCACGAGGCACAGGTGTTAGAATTATGCCCAGGCAGGAGAGACTTCTCGGACAGATGACTAGGGGACGAAATCATAATTGGAGGAATAGGATAGAAGAAGCCTGGTTGAACTATGTCCGTGGGGTTAGGTTGTATGTCAGAGGTCAAGGTTCAAGTGTGGGTGAACGATCGAAATGTTTCCTTTCAAAACAAGATTCATAAAAGGATTCACTAGGGCAGGGTTGCTTATCTTTTCTTTTAATTTTTGTGTGCCATGCACCCATTTAATTGTCGGACGAAAGCTATGGACACTTCTGGTCGTCTAATGAAGGCTATGGACCAACATTTATAGCTGTTATGACCGTTACAGCCTTGAACTGAAGCAAGTTCATTAAAGAGGCCCGTAGCAGTGTATAAGCTTCACAGTGCGAAATATAGGAGAATTAAAAGCAAAAAGTATCATCAGGTGTGAATTAGATTGAAATTTGTAGTCTCTACTTGTGCTGGCTAACACATCAAAATTGTCCCGGACTAACCCGGCACCAATGTCCCCGGCTAATACGGCACAAATGTCCCAGGTTAACACAGCACAAATGTCCCAGCTAACACGGCAGACTTGTCCCCGGTTAACACTGCACACTTGTTCCCGGCTAACACAGGACAAATATCCCCAGCTAATACGGCACAAATGTCCCCGGCTAACATGGCATAAATGTCCCTTATTAACATATTATAAATGTCCCTTCCTAACATGGCATAAATGTCCCCGGCTAACACTGCACAAATGTCCCCTGCTACCACTGTACAAATATCCCGGCTAACACTGTACTAATGTCCCCGGATAACACTGCTCAAATGTCCCCGGATAATACTGCACAAATGTCCCCGGCTAACACTGCACACTTGTCCCCTGCTAACACTGCACAAATGTCCACGGCTGTGACGAATCAGTTGTGCAATTTTCATAACTGTCGTCCTCTCCGGCAGTATCAATTCATTTCTTAATTTTCTCACTCATCGTCCTATTATTTAGCATATTTCATGCACCTAAATTTTTGCTCTGACCACTCCCTAGACTTGTTTACGTTTCGCCCGGTGACTCTTCGTAATACAAAGCTAATTAGACAGGTCAGCGGATAATACTTTTATCACGTAAGTTGTCTAGTCACCTTTGATAAAGTCGAGCTTTATTAACACAAAGTGGTAGCGCACGATCGATGAAAAGAAAGCCAGATTGGCTGTCTAAGAAATCCGTCTGGGGGATTTACGCAAACACAGGTGATTATTAGATAATCGCATCCGATGGACGTTCTGTATCAATAATTACAGAGGAGACAATATGGGCGGAAGGTATTAGTCGGTAAATAAGTTCACCGATGTGTTTGTGAGTTTGTACAAATGCTAACTTGGTCGTTCCCCTTCTACCGTGAGGTGTAGAGGTTTGGAAGAGAGAGTGCCAAACTATCCTATCGGCTGTCTTCCTCCTGGCCTGGTTCCATTCCAGTCCTTGGTCCTTCAAAGATTTCTAATGTTGTCCTCCCAGCGGACTCTGGGTCGTCCTGGGGGTCTGGATCCTTGGCTTTTTGTTTCCCATGCTTGTCGAGGTAGCCAATCTTCACCCATTCTGCAGACAATTGCCAAATCATCTTAGTTGGGACTGTTCTACTTGGGTCTGCAGGGGGAGGGATGTTAGGCCTTAACGTATCGTCTGGTTGCCGACCATGTCTCTTGTTATTTCAACCACCTTCCTCAAATACCTCATTTCTGAGGTTTGGATCTGGCTTTTGTGGGTTGTAGCCATTGCCCATGACTCGCATCCATACGTCAAGACTGAGACATAGGTGGAGAGGAATACAGCCATCTTCGTTTTCTTACCAACTTCTCTCAGGCTGAGGAATCCTCGATTTATAGCCTGAAAAAGTCTCCCAGCTGCTGCTTTTCGAGTGGCCAACTCTTCTTTGATGCCTCCCTTCCGGTCTATAACAGCTCCGAGGTATTTAAAGTGGTCGACCTGCTCTAGGACCTGTTCTCCCAGCTTAATGTGATGTCCTCTTTCCTCTCGTGATATCACTATGGTTTTTGTTTTAGAGCTGCTTATGACCATCCATCTCTTCTCTAGCTCTTCCATCCAGACTTGCAGGTTGGATTGGAGATGTGCCTCTGATTTAGCAATCAGGGCAACATCATCAGCAAATGCCAGCTCTGAAATACAGACCTGTCTCATCTTCCAGTACCCCACTGAATACTTTCTTGTTCTCTGCTTACATGCCTTGATGACATCGTCCATGAGGAGTATGAAGAGATAAGGTGACAGGATGTCACCCTGATATCTGGTATTAATTTCTGGCTCTCTCAGCTTGTAGGTCTTAATGCTCATTTCTCCTGTTCCTTTACTTAGTTTCTTGCGTGATGTTAGGCAGTATCTAGGCTGAGCAACTCTTTCAGTTTTTCTTTTGATGGTCAGCAGGTAGTTATCACTTCCAATCTCTGGCCCCCCTCCATACTCTAGCATCCCGGACATACTTGAATGAGCTCCTCCTAACTATTGCATAGTCGATCACTGAATTCTCATTGTACAAATGCAATCGGAAGTATTATGGACATTTCTGAAAGAGGTCTGTGGTAAAGTGGGATGTTATAAATATCTATAGGGGACTTAGTGTACTGACTGAGATCAGCTGTGAAGGTATCTGTATCTAATAGGTGTAGTGTTTTACAGATAACCTTACTTGCTACCACATTATACCTCAGTCAGAATTATTCTGGAATATTGTGATGACTACGTTAAATGTCTAGGGTATGTATATGATGAAGTGTAAGTCACAACAACAACAGACAGATAAACAATTTAATTTATTCCACCACACTTGACAACACTGTGACACTCACACACATTTAACACTCTATAAGACTATTGTTACACCCCCGTAATGTAGGGTGGCCAGCTTGTACGCTTTGCTATAGGTGATAGTGAGTGCGTGTTGGAACCGGCACTCACAACACAGGTACGTAAATAATAGTCACTGATGGAGTGAAACTGCCACAGGGCTTCACTGTTGCAAATATGGTTATATTTCAAAGGTATGTGTGTTCAAGTCTACGGGTAAGCGATGCACAGGTTCTCGATACAGATAGACCACGCCCACTCCGGGGCTATTTCTAAATACGTGTTAAGTTCCCTGTCACACTTGTAATATTAAGTGCGTGTGTTGGTTTAGTCGTTTACACCACAGGTACGTACACAAGAGTCATGGATGGTTGTAAACGACTGGTTACATTTCATATGGGTTTATTCACGTCACAACACATTGATGAAATACACATAGAATACCGTTCACAGCACAACACAAGATATAAAGTACCACATAATAACTGCGCACTCGGCAGCTACAATGATATCATGATTCATGGCCTAAAGTACTCTTATTAAACTCAGCGCTATAAAGAATCCTCAATAACAATCCTCTCACAGGAGCTATCATGATTCATGGCCTAAAGTACTCTTATTAAACTCAGCGCTATAAAGAATCCTCAATAACAATCCTCTCACAGGAGCTATCATGATTCATGGCCTAAAGTACTCTTATTAATCAAGACTCCTCACACAGGAGATAATGGCCTTTAAAGACTGCACACTGCAGTTATAAACATTTCCACAATAATCAAAACTGCAGGTTTATACTACGCTGTACCCACAGCGAAAAATCCGTCGACATTTTAAATTCAGCACTGTACAGGCCTTTCACACTTCCCAAAAACACTGTCTTCCTACCCGGTCAAAACGCCCGGAACACTCTCCCTAGATAACACACTCGTCCCGCTCAAAAGCAGTCACGAGACTTCCTCACGGTCAACACAACTCAGTCAATCAATCATCTGCTCCTAGCCGCGAGCTATTCTCACTCCGCTCAAACATTACAGAATAAATATATCAGCGCTTTTCACGCTGTCTGTAATCTGTCTCTCGAAACTATCACGAGATACTCTCTAAATAATTCGATAGCTAACAAGCAACTAAGTGCTATAACTCAAAATCTATTTCAACTACTAACATACTCCAGTTTACTTCCCCTTACACTAAAACTGTTCGTTACAACTATCTTAAATGAGTCACTGGTAAAGTTTCAAATATAAATATGTATTAATTACTTTCACTAATATATATGTCCTGATTCAACTACAAAGTGAACCAGGAATCACAATCAATTGTAATTACAATTTATATGTACAGAATTTATCAATATGAACCTTGTAGTGACATATTTTATTAATATTATCCTATGTATGTCAGTTGTGTAGTAGTAATATGAGGTAATACTGGTTTTGTTTTTTCAAGCTATGTTGTTATTTGTCATCATGACTTCAAGTGTTTGTTTATCTTGGAAATAGCATGGGGAAAAGTTCACAGTTCCTATCAATTTAAACACTGTATTTTCCCTCTGTTTTATTATAAAGTCAGATTTTGAGGGGGGGGGGGGCAGAATGTTGAGCTCCTCTGGCCACAGACGCTTATCTTTCGTGATGGCGGCAGGAAAAGACTCCTCTGCTCGATAGCCTCCCTGTGTTCTGGAGACACCTCACTGGTCACTATCTGGACCCAGGAGTATGCTGTCAGCCTCTAGGTTCAGCAAAGCTCAGACCAGGTGCTGCTCAATAACTTTAGGACCACGGTCCCTGAAACAAGAAGGTTGTACCTCCTATTTCAGAACTAATTTATAATAAATTTCCAGACTGAACACAATACATAACAAACACTGAGTTCAGAGCGGTAGGCCAACTGCTATCTTCATCTGAAGCAATTTTCACCAGTATACTCCTCCCTAATGGTTACTACGCCTCTGCAATTCCAGCATTATTTCTTTCTAGTCAATAAGATAGGTGTCAGTTTACTGTTTGGCAATTCCATGTAGTTTTACTTTCCTCCGACACCTTCTGTTCAGGTTGGAGCACTATATAGGCTTTACCTCATGTTCGCTACTGAACCACACATATATGCAGACATAAATTATCAATTTACATTCAATTTTCATTAAAATGATATCAAATATTTCAAGCTTACCACAATTCATTGAAAATAATACAGAATTACGTTGACTGGCAATGAATAGGCACAAAATCCGATCTGCCGATGTCCCAGGCTTTTATTTAGAAAAATATGCACTGGCGCTCAACGCACTGGTTCTTTAGTAAGTTTATTTGAAAATGTGGTGCTGAACTAACGCTTCAATTTGCCTATATTGGCGGGTCTAACCAATCGTGCCATGTTTACACAGCTTTTAAAAAAAAAAGTACCCTTCCTTCCGTCTCCCCTAACAACAAAAGATAGTATTTATAGCCCGACTAATCGTGTTTAGCCTTACATTTACTTTCCGCCAATCAAATAGGAGGTAACATGGGGACCTATTTCCCGTACAATGGTGGTGTGAAAATCTGCCACTGAGCGATTCTGATTTGGGTGTTGTCTGACATCCCTCGCTATTTCTTTTGGCTATAATTTGTTAATTCCCAGACTATTTGCGTAACATTTAACATATTCTTTGTCAGCAAGTCCTAAGGAACCCAAATATATAAATTTAATGGGGCTAAGGGGCTGCGTTCAAAATATGTATTTTCTTCTACCTCCCGTTCACTTCGATCGATGTGGTGTCTGGGTACTGTAATGTTTTCAAACGTAAACCAGTATAATGTCATGTTTCCTAATAAGCGTTTTGTAAGTTTTTTAAAACCTAACTCTCGTATGGGTAGTGTTTTTTATCACTGTCGATTTGAAAAAAGCTAGTGCTTGTGGCCTTACACGCGTGTTAGGGGTGGCATTAATTGTGTATCGCGAGACTGTGGTAGTATTGCCTGCGTTCCGGCTTTCAGCCCCTCCCTTTCTTTCTATCCTTAGTCCATCTGTCTTTCGTTTATGGTAACTTAGTGTATAAAATGACATGAATGGAATATTAAATATAGGTCAGCTTGCGTATCTCAAGGTTTTTCTTAGAAAGGCAGTACACGTTTTATCGTAGAAAGCGGGTATTGAAGCAGTAGGCTTTTACTATCAACGTGAAACGTTACAATTTGCAGACGAAGGAGAAAACAAGGGAGATTTCGAGTACAGTCATTGTGACAGCACTGTTCTTTACCATTCTTCTTTCTTTTTATTGAAGTTATTTGTTAGGCTTTACATTTACTTTTTAATTTATATATGTGGATTAGAATTTCTCACGACAAGGTCAAGCGTATAAATTTTAAAAGTGATAAATTTAAAATACGCGGGTGTGACGGTATTGCCTCCCCTGCTTTGCAGTAGTGGTCCAACAGTGGCCAAAACTCAAGAGTATCTAATTGTGGCTTCTAAGGTATCTACCTACGCACAAGATTACTCTTGGCAGATGTGTAGATAGAAGGTTAATTACACTTGAACCACAAATGAGTATTCACAAGATATTCTGATAAGCAAAAACAATGCTGGAATTTGCTGAGCACGTTCATTCTGGAATCTGCTGACAACTTTTGTGAAGAATTTAAGCAATGGTTTATTCTAGCTCGTTAAGCCCCCACCTCTGAGTTAATCAGTGGAATTATTATAATAATATAGCTCTGTTTAGAGTGTATTTAGTCCATTTAAAATGATTGAATTGAAGTTAAATTGGTATAATTACAAGTAACAAAATTATTTAATAATCACTTTAAGTTTAACAGTTTGGTCTTCTATATTAAAGCGTAACCTCTCGTCCCTTCTTGTCCCAGAAATGGTCCTACTTGATGGTACCACAAATAAGCCAATCTTGCCTCACAGACGTTTTTGCTCAGAGGACTTTTTAAAAGGCACTGGCAGCTGCCTTCTTTCGCGTTTACTGGGGGTCGTTAATTTTAACTTCAATTCCCTCTGACTCCGTGTCTCTCTTCAGTTTCCTAGTCCCGGTGTTCCTTATTAAAATGTAGATATTTCTTGTGCTTTGTAAGTCTCATTTCGTTCTCCAATAAAAGGTCCGATTTAAAATAGGAATCATGAATCTAGTCTTCACTCTGGCGAGGTCTGATGTTGCCTTGGCGAGCGTGAAATTCACAGTGAAATAAAACTGCGAAATGGTCAGACTATATTCTTTGCCTTCACATGCTTTCGTTTGTTAAGGAGTTAAATAAACGCTCCAATCATATTAAAACAGGTCGGGTGTGGTACTTTCAAAATATTTCCGACATGGAAAAATTTTGCAAAGGTCCCGTCTCCCATATATGGTAATATGATGTCCGATGCCCTTGTGTACAAACTTACAGACAGATCGCGGAACTCACATGACAACATGTATGTCATGAAATATTCTAATCCACATATATAAATTATTAGGTAAATATGAAGCCTAACAAATAAAATTAATAAAGAGAAGAGCAATGGTAAAATAACAGTGCTGTCACAAAGAATGTACTCGAAATCCCCCTTGTTTTCTGCTTCGTCTGCAAATTGTAACGCTTTCACGTTGATATAAAAGCTTACTGTATTATTACCCGCCTTCTTCAATGAAACGTGTGCTGCATTTCTAAGAAAAACATTGAGACGTACTGCGTAATGACCTAAATTAATCCTAACATTAATTATATTACGTTACCAAAACGAACGAACAGATGGACAAAAGGATAGCGAGAGGGGAGGGCTGAAAATCAGGAACGCATGCAACACGCGACGCGCGATATACAAATGCTGGCATCACGCGTGTAAGTCTACAAGCACTAACTTTTTCAGACGGACAGTGATAAAATACACTACCCTTTCCCAGAGTTAGGTTTATAAATCATAACAAACTCTTATTAGAAAAGACAACATTAGATGGGTTTACGTTTGAACACATAACAGTACCCAGACAGCACATCTTCGAAACAGGAGGTAGAAGAAATTGCATATTTTGAACGCAGCCACGTAGCTCCTTTAAATTAGTATTTTTGGGTTCCTTAGGGCTTGCTGACAAATAATATGTAAAACGTTACGCAAATAGTCCAGGAATTAATAAATTATACCCAAAATAAAATATTGGGGGTGCCTGACAGCATAAAATCATTTCTGCTCATAAGATTTTTTTTTAACGTGTTTGAAAAAAATTTACGTTACAGAAATAGCCTACCATGTAAACTTCAAATTGATTGGAGCGCAACAAATGAAAGCCTAACCACGATTGGTCGGGCTATAAATACTATCTTGGTTGTTAGGGGAGACGGGAAAAGATAACATTTTTTCAAACACTTATCGAAACGTGGCTCATTGGCCAGTCTCGCTGATATACACACTTGGGAGCGTTAGTTCGAGACCACTTGTTTAAATGATCCTGATAAAGCATCAGTGCGTTGAAGCCAGCTAACATTTTGCTCAATAAAAGCCTGGAAGATAAGCAGATAGAGATTTGTGCCAGTTTGTGCCAGAATTCATTGCTAATCAACGTATCTGTGTTATTCGTATGAATTGTGGTAAGCTTGAACCATTTAATATCTTTTAATGAAAATTGAATGTGAATTGTTGATTTATGCCTGTATATATATGTGTAGTTCAGTGGCAAACGTGAGGTAAAGCCTAAAATGCTCCAGCCTGAACAGAGGGTGTCGGAGAGAAGTAAAACGGCATGGAATGGCCAAACAGTACACTGACACCTGGATGATTGACTAGAAAGAAATAATGCTGGAAGTGCAGAGGCGTAGTAACCATTAAGAAGGGTAATACTGGAATAAAGTATTTCAAATGAAGCTGACTGTTGGCCTAACGCTCTGAACGCAATGTTTGTGCTGTATTGTGATCAGTGTAAAAGAGAATATAAATTAGTTATGAAGTAGAAGGTACATCCTTCTTGATTTCAGGGACAGTGGTCTTGATGGTACTGAGCAGCATCTGGTCAGAGATTTGCTGAATCCAGAGTCGGACAGCATACTCCTTGGTCTTTTTAGCTATCAGTGAGGTGTCTCCTGAGCCCAGAGGAGAATTCGAGCAAAGGAGTCCTTTCCTGCCGCCATCACTCAAGATAAGCAGAGTTGGCCAGCTGAGCTCAACATTATGTCCCCTCATCTTGAACTGACTTTTTAAAATTAATATTAAGAGGGGAATTTACTTGTCTTAAAATCAGGAACTGTGAACATCTCCAATACTGGTCCCTAAAGACAAACTATTGAAGTCATGATGACAAATACCAACAGAGCTTGAACAAAACAAAACCAGTATTACCTCATTTTACTACTACACAACTGACACACATAGAACATTTGTACTAATATATGTCACTACAATATTCATATTAAATACATTCTGTACATAACTTGTAATTTAAATTGATTGTGATTCCTGGTTCCCTTGTAGTTGAATCAGGACACATATTCATTCATGCCAGTAATGAATACATATTGTTATTCGAAAGTTTATCAGTGACTCTTTTAAGATATCTTTGCAGAGTGTTATATGTATGTGAGTGTCACAGTGTTGTCAAGAGTAGTGGATTAAATTAAATTGTTTATCTGTCTGTTGTTGTGACTTACACTTCACCATACTCATACCCTAGACACATAACGTAGCATCACACTATTCCAGAATAATTCTGACTGAGATATAGAGATATGTGGTAGCAAGTAAGGTTATCTATAATACACTACTCTTAATAGATATAGATACCTTCACAGCTGATCTCAGTCAGTACACTAAGTCCCCTATAAATATTTATAACATCCCACTTCACCACATATATTGGGGTCTCGCTCTTGGGATTTTGAATCTTTAACTATTAAAAATATTGGGGGGTAATTCACTTCAGGGAATATAAGAATTAAAAGGTATCCTTGGGTGGAATTAAATAAGGTTGAGCTCACGGTGCCTGTGTTGTCCATTAGAGATTGAATTGTTGGTTAGACATTATATAAAGTTACCTGATAGACAATGGCGGACCTGGCCAAATTTCGATCTGCTGCGGTTCAGACTGCAAAGGAGTTAGGATTAGATGGGCAAGTTATGGTTTCCTATGTCACTACGGAATGTGACAAATTTATTGAACGCGAAGAAAGAAGATTAGAAAAAGAAGCCGAAAGAAGGTTAGAGGCTGAGACTAAGAGGTTGCAAGCTGAGGCTGAGACTAAGAGGTTGCAGATTGAGGCTGACAAAGAGGCTAAGAAATTGGAGGCAGAAAGAGAAGACAGAAGATTAGCTGCAGAAAGGGAAGCAGAAAAGGAGGAGAAAAGATTACAAAGGGAACATGAATTACGACTAAGGGAGTTTGAGTTTCAAGGCCATGCTCCTGAAAATGGTGCCAGTCCCTTTGCCTCTGATGCTACGGTTACTCAAGGAGCCTCAATCTCAGCTATGAATTTTCATTTAGATCATTTTGTTGAGAAAGACGATGATATTGAGAGCTATATAAATAGGTACGAACTATTAGCTACCACGTATGGGTTGGAGAGAGAAAGGTGGAGCTTAAAGTTATCTCAGGGACTTCGTGGGGCAGCTTATGAAGTTTTTGCAAAAATGAGCAGAGGTGATCAGGAAAATTATGACATGCTAAAGCAGGCTCTTTTGTTAAGGTATGAAAAGAATGCAGAATTTTACAGGAAAAAATTTAGGAATGCTAAACTACTGTCAGGTGAAACCTATCACCAGTTCTCTGCACGAATAGAGACATACTTGGAGAAATGGACTTCTCTGGGGAAAACCCAAGATCTTAAGGAAATGGTCCTTATAGAGCAACTAAGAGAGTCCATGGCTCCAGACCTGAGAAAGTTTCTCATGGAACAAGGTGCAGAGAGGCTGGGTGAGTTGCTAAATGTTGCTGAAAGGTATCAAGCAGCCCAAGCAGAGGTAACAGGTAATAAAAAGAAACAAGTGGATAACTTTAGGGCACCACAGAACTTTAATAAATTTGATCCTAGGGATCAAAATAAAGGTAAGCACCAATTTGATAGGCCACGGTATGACAATAAAAATAAATTCCCACAATTCGATGAAAGGAAATATGATGAAAGAAAATCTTTCAACCAAGGAAAAAGGTGGTGTAAGAATTGTCAGATGGACAATCATGACACTGACCGTTGCAGA
Source organism: Oreohelix idahoensis (assembly GCA_024509875.1). Taxonomy (NCBI): domain Eukaryota; kingdom Metazoa; phylum Mollusca; class Gastropoda; order Stylommatophora; family Oreohelicidae; genus Oreohelix; species Oreohelix idahoensis. The sequence continues at coordinate 28,290 of JAMPIV010012124.1, forward strand.
AGGAAACCTGTGTATATGGCAACCCTTCAGGTCAGGTCGACCTCAAGACAGGAGGAGGATATTATGTTAGATACCACTCCAGAAGAGATGAGGAAGGCACAGGCTGGGGATAAAACACTCAAGCCTTGTTTCAGAAAATTGTCAACTTGTCATACAACTCCAGGCAAGGGAGATTTTTACATGAAAAACAAGTTGATGTATAGGAAGACTGGAGCTAGATCCAATGGTCACGGACAGCTGGTTCTTCCAAAAAGATACAGGACAGAATTAATAAGGAGCCTACATGTGAAACCAGATGGGGACCATGAGAAGATAGGTACCATCATTCAAAAGGTGGCTCACAATTATTATTGGCCCAAAGCAAGATGGGACATTGAAAATTTTGTAGAAAGGTGTAGCATAGCACATGAGGGAACACCCACAAGTGGGAACATGGATCAGGACCTGGACACGCCATGGGGCAAAATCAGGCCTGACAATAAAAGGAAAAATAAATTTGATAAAGTGGACCAAATGGAATGGGAAGCCCCTTTTCACGGACAAGCTTCACTTAACTGTTTTACAATGGCAACTATGCGGAGAGTGCAAAAGGATGTCTTACTCCAGGATAAGCCGACAATCCCTCAATCGGACTTAAACAAACTGGAGGAAGAAGATGTAGAGAGGAAATCTCTCATCAAGAATTTTAAGAGGGGAGAAAGCCCCAAGAGAAAAATTGGTAGCGGTCGTTTTGTGAATGATAATTCTGGGAGGAAAAATCATCACTATAAAGCTTCGAGTGGAAGAGACCATACCGGTGCATGGACAAATAGGTCCACACAATTAAAGGTCCACATGTAGCTTTGTTAAGAACGTGGACTGATGAAAAGGCAGAGGAAAACATTACATCTTCATACCAATATGTGAATGAGCTGACCACTCGGTTGAAAACTGGCTGGAAACTTGCCAATGAAAATTTGAAACAAGCCAGGAAGAAACATGCTGCCTATTATAACAGGAAGGCGAAAGACAGAAATTTGGCTGTGGGAGAGAAGGTACTGCTTCTTTTGCCCGGGAGTCAGAATAAGTTACAAATTGGATGGCAGGGTCCATATACAGTTCTAGAGAAGGTGTCTAGAACAAATTATAAGATAGATAAGAAGGGGAAAGAAAAAATCTATCATGTGAATCTCCTGAAGAAATATTTGGAAAGAGAACATCAGGAGAGACACACTTGTTGACCTTGTCCATCGCCATGGAGATGAAAAAGGAACCACTTTCATCATTTGAATATCCATTACACCCCTGTGAGACAGCAGCACAGGTGAAAATCAGTACACATTTAACGAAAACTCAGAAAGAGAGAGTGCAACAGGTTCTAAATAATCATGCAGAGGTGTTAACAGACCGACCAGGGCATACCAACCTATTGGAATATGATATGAAACTCATAGACTCCACACCTGTCTGTATGAAACCATATTCGATTCCGTTTGCTAAGGAAAAAGCTTTGAAGGAAGAGATAGACTATCTATTGAAAGAAGGAATTATTTCGCACAGTGAGTCTTCGTATAGTTCCGGTGTTGTACTCTTAAGGAAGCCCTCTGGAGAACATAGACTCTGTATAGATTACAGGAGACTGAACGCTATTACAGAAGGACAGGTGGATCCATTGCCGGATACAAATCAGCTGTTTGCCAGACTAAATAAAGCTAAATATTTCTCAAAAGTGGATCTGAGTAAAGGATACTATCAGATTCCAGTAAAGCCTGAGGTTAGACCATACCTAGCTTTTAGTACCTCAGAAGGACACTATGAGTTTAATAGATTGCCATTTGGATTGAAGAATGCGCCTAGTGTCTTCTCTAGAATGATGAGAAAATTATTGGATCCTCTGAATAATCCCTGTATAACAAATTTTATGGATGATATCCTTATAGCAACAGAAACATTTGAGGAACACATTGACTCTCTGAACATGCTGTTTGATCGACTTAGGGAGGCAAATTTAACAGCCCGACCAACCAAATGTTGCGTTGGATGTAAAGAATTGGAATTTTTGGGACACACAGTTTATCAGGGAAATATGACCCCTGACCCAAAGAACTTAGAGAAACTACAGAAAGCCCCGAGACCACAAACCAAGAAGGACGTGAGATCCTTTGTCTCATTATGTGGTTTCTACCAGAAGTATATCAAAAACTTTAATTCCATATGTGCATCGTTAACGGAATTGACACGTAAAGGACTTCCAGATCGCATTACATGGACACCACAATGTGAAATGACTTACCAAGAATTGAAGGAAAAGCTCACAAGTAAACCCATTTTGAAATTACCTGACTTAAGTCAAGAATTCATAGTAAGGACGGATGCAAGTAATATTGGGTTAGGTGCAACTTTACTACAGAAATCAGATGCATTGGATGGGGAATTAAGCCCAGTGGCATATGCTAGCAGAAAGTTGAATAAAGCTGAAATCAACTACTCAACTAGCGAAAAAGAATGTCTTGCAGTAATATGGGCAATAAAGAAATTCAATATTTATCTATATGGGAAGGCATTTAAGTTGCAAACTGACCACAAACCTTTATCGTTTTTTAGCACAGGCTAAGCATGAGAACTCTAGGTTACTCCGATGGTCTTTGCTTCTGGCTCCATATAATTTTAGCATTGAATATATATCTGGAAAAACCAATCTGGGAGCGGATTTTTTAAGCCGCCATCCGTGTGATGAGAATCACCGTAAACCCCAGAAATAATAATAAATTTCTCTATGTGTATATAGAATAAAGGACTGACATATAATGTCTGTTTTAAGAGGGGAGGTGTCATGAAATATTCTAATCCACATATATAAATTATTAGGTAAATATGAAGCCTAACAAATAAAATTAATAAAGAGAAGAGCAATGGTAAAATAACAGTGCTGTCACAAAGAATGTACTCGAAATCCCCCTTGTTTTCTGCTTCGTCTGCAAATTGTAACGCTTTCACGTTGATATAAAAGCTTACTGTATTATTACCCGCCTTCTTCAATGAAACGTGTGCTGCATTTCTAAGAAAAACATTGAGACGTACTGCGTAATGACCTAAATTAATCCTAACATTAATTATATTACGTTACCAAAACGAACGAACAGATGGACAAAAGGATAGCGAGAGGGAGGGCTGAAAATCAGGAACGCATGCAACACGCGACGCGCGATATACAAATGCTGGCATCACGCGTGTAAGTCTACAAGCACTAACTTTTTCAGACGGACAGTGATAAAATACACTACCCTTTCCCAGAGTTAGGTTTATAAATCATAACAAACTCTTATTAGAAAAGACAACATTAGATGGGTTTACGTTTGAACACATAACAGTACCCAGACAGCACATCTTCGAAACAGGAGGTAGAAGAAATTGCATATTTTGAACGCAGCCACGTAGCTCCTTTAAATTAGTATTTTTGGGTTCCTTAGGGCTTGCTGACAAATAATATGTAAAACGTTACGCAAATAGTCCAGGAATTAATAAATTATACCCAAAAATAAAATATTGGGGGTGCCTGACAGCATAAAATCATTTCTGCTCATAAGATTTTTTTTAACGTGTTTGAAAAAAATTTACGTTACAGAAATAGCCTACCATGTAAACTTCAAATTGATTGGAGCGCAACAAATGAAAGCCTAACCACGATTGGTCGGGCTATAAATACTATCTTGGTTGTTAGGGGAGACGGGAAAAGATAACATTTTTTTCAAACACTTATCGAAACGTGGCTCATTGGCCAGTCTCGCTGATATACACACTTGGGAGCGTTAGTTCGAGACCACTTGTTTAAATGATCCTGATAAAGCATCAGTGCGTTGAAGCCAGCTAACATTTTGCTCAATAAAAGCCTGGAAGATAAGCAGATAGAGATTTGTGCCAGTTTGTGCCAGAATTCATTGCTAATCAACGTATCTGTGTTATTCGTATGAATTGTGGTAAGCTTGAACCATTTAATATCTTTTAATGAAAATTGAATGTGAATTGTTGATTTATGCCTGTATATATATGTGTAGTTCAGTGGCAAACGTGAGGTAAAGCCTAAAATGCTCCAGCCTGAACAGAGGGTGTCGGAGAGAAGTAAAACGGCATGGAATGGCCAAACAGTACACTGACACCTGGATGATTGACTAGAAAGAAATAATGCTGGAAGTGCAGAGGCGTAGTAACCATTAAGAAGGGTAATACTGGAATAAAGTATTTCAAATGAAGCTGACTGTTGGCCTAACGCTCTGAACGCAATGTTTGTGCTGTATTGTGATCAGTGTAAAAGAGAATATAAATTAGTTATGAAGTAGAAGGTACATCCTTCTTGATTTCAGGGACAGTGGTCTTGATGGTACTGAGCAGCATCTGGTCAGAGATTTGCTGAATCCAGAGTCGGACAGCATACTCCTTGGTCTTTTTAGCTATCAGTGAGGTGTCTCCTGAGCCCAGAGGAGAATTCGAGCAAAGGAGTCCTTTCCTGCCGCCATCACTCAAGATAAGCAGAGTTGGCCAGCTGAGCTCAACATTATGTCCCCTCATCTTGAACTGACTTTTTAAAATTAATATTAAGAGGGGAATTTACTTGTCTTAAAATCAGGAACTGTGAACATCTCCAATACTGGTCCCTAAAGACAAACTATTGAAGTCATGATGACAAATACCAACAGAGCTTGAACAAAACAAAACCAGTATTACCTCATTTTACTACTACACAACTGACACACATAGAACATTTGTACTAATATATGTCACTACAATATTCATATTAAATACATTCTGTACATAACTTGTAATTTAAATTGATTGTGATTCCTGGTTCCCTTGTAGTTGAATCAGGACACATATTCATTCATGCCAGTAATGAATACATATTGTTATTCGAAAGTTTATCAGTGACTCTTTTAAGATATCTTTGCAGAGTGTTATATGTATGTGAGTGTCACAGTGTTGTCAAGAGTAGTGGATTAAATTAAATTGTTTATCTGTCTGTTGTTGTGACTTACACTTCACCATACTCATACCCTAGACACATAACGTAGCATCACACTATTCCAGAATAATTCTGACTGAGATATAGAGATATGTGGTAGCAAGTAAGGTTATCTATAATACACTACTCTTAATAGATATAGATACCTTCACAGCTGATCTCAGTCAGTACACTAAGTCCCCTATAAATATTTATAACATCCCACTTCACCACAATGTGTAAGCTGTAATACTTATTACTTTATTAGAAAGTAATGTTATCATAACAAGTCGGCCGGGAAGCTTTTATCTGTCGTATGAGTACGCAAAACTCCGTGTCTGCCCATCTGGGTTACCAACCGAGGCGTCTTATCAGCGGTTCAATCTAAACGCGCCCGCGACTATCTTATCTCAGTTGCTCACCGCAAGCCAGAATGATTAAGTAACAAACAGGTGAAATCACAGAGAGGAGTGTCGAATGATTTGATAAAATCAAATATCTGCTACTTAGCAGAAAAATACCGACGAAAGAAAGAAAGAAAGTGCAATAGTTGACAGCACATAATAAAAATCAGTACCACAAATGTACCGATACTGCCGGAGAGAAACAAAGATTGATAGGGGCCGCCCCGTTTTGTCACAGCGGGGGAAATTAAATTAAACACACCGACCCACATTGTTCTAAAGAGCTACCATTGGTTTAATTTGAGAGCCGGAATAGACTTTGACTTTCATTGGCAAGTTGGTCTAAAAGTACAATCTGGGACTTGGTCTGAGAAATGGGAATATAATCTAGCGAAATCGGAGACCCAAATCAGACTGCATCGCCACGTCAAGCTAGCAATTCACCAGAGCCAGAGAGAAGGATCAGACAAAGGATTTCAAAATTGTAAGTGGCAGATCGAAGTATTTCGGCAACTTTGAAACTTAAAAGTAAACCCGCAATTTTAAATATAAAGACTGGAAACTTCAAGAATCATAAACACAAGTCATAAGAGGGATAATAAAATTACCCAGACAACAAGTCCTTCATGAACTGATATGCCGGGGTACGTAGATATGAAAGAGCTGACAGACTAGCTTCAAGAGCAGCCATAAAAGGTGCATTGGCCATGGATAATGAAGAAATACTGAGGACAATTCATGTTCGTCTATTAGAGAATAACACTGCAATCGATGAATCATCAAGGCTAAGACTGCTGGAATTTGCCATCAAACGTAAGACCAGAAGGGATGGACGTATGAGAGGACGCATCCGCCGTGTATACAACCAGTGCCCAACAGGAACAATTAGCATTCATACTCTTCGGCATTTGCTGAGGGAGACTGAGCACCTATGGGTTTGCCCGGAGTGCAATGACGTCGATTCTGATTAACATAACATAACCCAGACCCATCGAAATCCAAGAAGAACAGTTTGGTTTTAGACGGAACAGTGGAACAAGAGAGGCAATATTTTGCCTTAGAATATTAGCAGAAAAATATACAGAGGTCCAAAAAAGTATGTATATGTGCTTCATTGACTATAAGAAGGCTTTTGACAGAGTCCATCATGAGAAAATAATTGAATGCCTCAAAGACATAGGTATTGATGGAAAAGATATAAGAATACTCAGTAACCTTTATTGGGAGCAAACTGCCACAGTAAGATCTGGAAGGAATTATTCACCATACATAGACATAAAAAGAGGTGTCAGACAAAGTTGTGTGCTGTCCCCTTGCCTATTTAATTTATACACCGAAAAAATTTTCAAACAGATGCAGGAAATACCAGGACTGAACATCAGTGGAAGGTCAATAAACAACCTTAGATATGCTGATGATACCGTGTTATTAGCTGAAAGCGAACAGGAGTTACAAGAACTAGTGAAGCAAGTGAACAGCATAAGTCATGAATATGGACTCGACATTAATATTGAGAAAACAAAAACTATGATAATTAGCAAAACAAACGATAAACCCACATTAAAGATAAGCGTAAATGGGAAAATCCTGGAACAAGTCAAGAGCTACGTATATCTTGGTCATATAATAACAGAAGATGGCAGATGTGAAACAGAAATCAAGAAGAGAATAGGAATGGCCAAAGCTACATTCAACAACATGAAACATATACTGACATCCAAACAGTTATCTCACAAATTAAAACTGAGAATCATAAAGTGTTACATATATTCTGCATTTCTGTATGGTGCAGAAACATGGACGATGAATAAGCATTTGGAAGAAAGAATTGAGGCTCTTGAAATGTGGATATATAGAAGAATGGGGCGTATCTCATGGAAAGAGATGAAAACAAATAAGGAGGTCCTAGAAAATCTAGGTATGAAAAGAGAACTAATGAGGGAGGTCAAAGTTCGGCAGTTAAGATACTTTGGCCACATAAAAAGGCATAACACCTTGCAGAAGACCATAACAGAAGGGAGAGTTGAAGGCAAACGTGCAAGGGGAAGACAACGGTATAAGTGGGAAGATAACATCAAGAGATGGACAGGAAAGAGTCTATCAGAGTGCACCACCAAGACAAGAGACAGAAGACGTTGGAGATCCATTACAGCCAACCTTCGTTGTGGAGATGGCAACTGATGATGATGAACCCAGACAAGTGATTCGAAGCATCGCATCAACGTGCTGTGTCCATTCTAACTGTGCCAGGAGATTTTAGATCCCATTTGGGGTAAGTTGTGAACCTTTATTTTACAAATGTGAATTTGACATGTTTTTCTTGCTAAGTGGTTTTATATATATATATATATATATATATATATATATATATATATATATATATATATATATATATATATATATATATATAATATATATATATATATATATATATATATATATATATATATATATATATATATATATATATATATGAGGCTGGCAACCTCAACATATGAACATAGTATACTCATAAACCACTACAGCAGGCGCTGGTGATTACTTCTTGCTAGTCGTACATGTAGCAAAGTTAGATTTTGCTGGGGAGGTTATGATGGTATCCTAAAAGAATGAAATCAGTGTATGTATTAACCGTGTGAGGTCAAGCACATGTAGGCCCCTGACTCTATAAATGATGATGATGAATTATGTGCAGGGAACCTAACGCTACCTCCCTAGATCTCACACGGTCACTATTTCGGTTCTAGTGTTTGGTGTATGATGTACCTAGTGTCTAGGGGAGAAATGAAATGATGGTACTGTAGCCTCGCTTTTACTGGGGTGTGAACCGCTGTCTAAAGGATGTTGATGGTGTCGTAGTGACAACGGTCCAACACGGGCGATGCTATTTGGACTTGACAAGAATAACGCGAATGTTTCTTTCTTGGAACGTGAAGGAAGGACTTCAATAACAAGCAGGCACGTCAACGAGTGCCAATGTGTATAGGGACGAACTCGTTAGGTTTACTGACATCATAATTTATTTAGGACGAAAATACGTTGACGACAACAGGTTACAGTACTCCAACATGGATTCCACAGTAAACGTACATGTAGCATATATATAGGCATGGTACAGGCATAATAACTTCCTCACATAAGATCAGGGTTTGACCTTGCGTCAATGTCATGACCGTTAGGACTATTCAACCATAAAGATCTTGGAATAAATATATTGATTCTGTCCTACAATTCTGGTCGGGTACTTTAGTAGCTTGGTACCCCTGACATGGCAAATCCATACATACTTGCATATAATATAAACAACGAAGGTTATGTCCTAGTGCTTGGTTAACCTCTCTTCGTCGCCGTGACTCGTACGACGGCAATCCATATATTATTACAATCCAATAAACCGTAAAGGATGAAGCCTTGAATCCTTTATAATATTAAAATACTTTCAGTGAAATTCCCCGTTGATCCATTATAACACCCCTTTGCAGAAAGGTGCTAGCTAGATGCCAACAAAGGATGGTGACACGAAAGTTCAAGTAAACAATTCACTTCTTACCAAAACTGGTTCGGACTTACGTGTAGTGTAATCCGACAATGACTTCTACCAAGAAGACATTGTACCAGAAGAATAACTAACCCAACACACTGGGTATATATAGGAATATAGGCAACAGACTCAATGTCTGGCTTGAGATGCTGGCTTTCATTCTTTAACCTCTCACGTCATCTGCCTTGCTTGGACACAAGCGCGCACGAATCCCCCTACACCAAATTGTGCATATACGTGTGTGACAGAAGACATTTATAAAAACTAGCATCAACGTAAGTTGGTGCGTACTCACTCAAACGAAATAGAACCTGATGACTACCCGTGAGTGTTTAGAATACATTAAAGGAGGCATCATCTTCACAACACAAAAACACTTTAAGTTTCTATGAGGAAGTGAATAAAACCTGTGGTTAAGTTTTTCTTTAAACTAATTTTTTTTAACAATTTATTTTGCCTGTCCAGTCATATCGTTTGGACAGGTCTTTGAAAATGAGGACAAGATAGTTTACATAAAAGATTAACTAAAATTTTGTGCGGACAATCTGCCCAAATAACTACAATGTTAATATATGTCTTTCCTGTTGGAATGTTCACAGTTTCCACTATATTCTTCTAAGAGGGAGAGTTACTGTGTATGAGGGGCTGTAATGTCATCATACCCCACAAAAGTCCTGAGTATGACTTGAAAAACCAAGGTTTATTTAAACTGAAACTGTCAGATGTACCCAGGTCCTTAACATATCACCTGGGGTTTCCTGTTGAAAGATAAGATATTGTGTAATTGCAGAAATATTGATATCACGTCACACGCCCAAGCTCCTGCTGTTATCTCTTGACAGCATACGTAAAGTGTAGGAGACTTCTTGGCGTTATCGTCACTCCTCAGGTTTCCTGTCACCAGCTGGCAACAGGAAACGAAACCTCACAAATCAAGAAATATAAACAAATGAAGCTGACTTTGCAAAGAAATGACCTCAGTTTCTTCTGCTCCGTCCAGACTGTGAAATACTCATATAGTTATTTAATTTACTTTTTAAATTTATCACAGCTGTTCTCAGCGTATCTGAATAAAAAATACAGTTCAACTGGCAATGAATAGTGAAAGCTTTTTGCTAATATTTAGTAGCACTGGCCAATCGAAAGCTTGCGACTACCAGAATTCAAATGCAGTTTTTGAAAAACAAAAATAATTCCAAACATACTCTGCGTCTGGTAGTCGATTGGCCAGTCCGCTTTAGTTATGCCAATGCAAAACGATGTTAGTTTTTGGTAACAATTTTCCTACCGCTCCCCTCTCCTCCTATACTCTTGTTACCCAAGCTAATTTGAATTTCCTCAATGCCTCTCTTCTAAGCCGGTGTCCCCACTAACGTTATGAAAAAAACAAGCAGGAACAACAGTCCGTCTGGTAGTGCGTTCGTAGACATTTAGTATTTTCTCAACAATTTGGGTAATACTGGGACTATCATATTATTTAAAACACATTCTTGCTCAGTGAATTCTAAGCTATACTACCATATATTTTTTATGTTCAGTTTCATTATGGTTTTAGATTTTCAATTTTGTCACCGGTCATCGTCAAATAAATATTTTACACAAGACGGCCATCTTCCCCTCTCGCCATCTCGCTAGCATGTATTTTTCAAATAACTAACTTGTTTTTGTGACGTCAGAAACATTACCGCGAGGAGAAATAAAATTGTCTGCGTGTTTTGCCTCTGTTATCTTTGTTCCAGCGTGTATATATGTATGGCGGACTATCAAGCGAGAGGGGTGTTGGCGTGGCGGGTTAAGAATTGGCGTTAATAATTTGTATTGTATCGTGTAACACTACCAAAAAATGTAAGGATTACTACTTATTATCAGCGTTAAAGTTGACAGAATACGTTAATTCAGATTGTTATTTTGCGGCACACTTCCGCAAAATCGTTAATTATAAGTCTTGGCTGCCAAATGTATGCAGCAGATCTGGCAAAATGTTAAATGTTGGTAGTACGTTTTCGAAACCGAAACTAAAACGCGTGTTAGATTTTTACCGTGGGATCGTTCTATAGGCGTTAGCACTGCACAAAAGGCAGCGTTGCTGGCGTGTGAGAGCATCACCGTCAGACACAATATGGCTGGTTTTATTTATTATCATTTTATGACTAAAATCTTACTGAAATGAGCGATTATTCTCGCAGATTTTACTACAGTACAGAAAATCGACAGCAGAGGTGACCCCAGACTCCGAATGGAGCAGTGATGAGTGATGATTACATCACATGTGCCTAAAGTGTATAGTATCATTTTGTGAGATATATGTACCTTGTTAATTGTTAATCAGGCAAGCCATTGCCCTCGCGCTGTCCAGACACATTTTCCCCATTTAAGTGAACAGAAGAATAAGGTGATTTTTAATCATATTCCCTGCGTTCCCCCCCCCCCCTTAACCAGCGGCACTTGAGCTTTGAGCCCTTCGGCCCAATGACATGTCATTGCGAGGCTGGGGAGCCTGTGGACTTTCCTTCCAACCCGGTCAGGAGCATCGCTTCTTCCCATCCACAGAGGGTTTATCGCAGGAGCATTTCAGGTTATTCAGTCAAAATCCCGGTCGATGACACTCTTTCAAATGCCCACACCCGGGCTTGAATCTTGAACACCTGATCGCCAGCGCAATGTGGTAACCATTACACCAGTGCGGCTCCCATTCCTTGAGTTATAGTGTGTATACTCAGTGAGCATAATTATTCAGAGAGGCTAACATTGGTGTGTGCACAGCCAAACAATGCGCCTGTTAATTTGCAGCCCACAAGTGTACTTAGCAGAGACATTTATCCTTTTTATTTTGTCTAAATTTTGTGGTACGAAGCTATCAGACTGTTCGTGGTACGAAACTGCAAGACTAAAGTTTCTACGCCTCTAGTTATGAGTCAAGAGCAGGCAAAACTAACCACCTACATTGGACGAGTTGTGTGAAGAAGTGCCCTCATCACAAAAGAATTGACGAAACGAGGGCTGCAGAACTCACTTAGACCAGCTAAGTTCTTATTAAAGGAAACAGCAAAAGGACAACATTAATTATAAATCCTTAACCCCTGTCGCAGTGAAGACACTTTTTATATACATCTAAAATTCACCATCATTCCATCGTTATTTTGACCTGTTAAAACTAATTGATTATTAAATTTGTTACATGTTATTTTAAAACAAAACAATCATTTTTAATTCAGTTGTTATAGGCATGAAAGCAAATGTATGAGCAAGACTCTTTAATATATATAATAATAGACATATATTTACATCTATAAAGCAAATACTTATACAAGAATTTATACCAGCTGGGGGCTTGAACGGGATAAAACCATTGCTTAATTCTTCACGAAAGGCGACGGATCAGATATAAGTTAATAGTGCTCTGCCCTATGCAGCATTGTTCTTGACTTCTAAAAAATCTTGTGAACACTCCCTTGAGATAGAAGCATCATTATCCTTCTATCTACAACTCTGCCAAGAGTAATCTTGTGCGAAGGTAGACACATTTCAAGACCCATATTAGATACTCTTGAGGGTTGACCACTACTGCAGAGCTAAGTAGAGGCAATACGTGACACCGGCTAACACTGCACAAATGTCCGCGGCTAACACGGTACACTTGTCCCCGGCTAACACGTCAAAAAGTGTAAATTTATTGTGCCTGTATAATCACTTCCTTATATTATTATTATTTTTTTTTATGTCGGGTGTCGATTTAGAATCAAGGATTATATGGAGGGGTCAGGACTAAAAAACATTTAAAAAATAAAAGTTTGAGGACACCATGTCTAGGGTATAGTGACTGTTCTATCGTCAGGAGTTTTAACTCTATAACAATGTTAGGACACCTGTGAGTACCGGGGTCTGAAACGGGAGCAATGAAGAATTAAGACAGATGATGGCAAGTGACAGTACGATTTAACATGTGTTTGTTGAAGGCCTATGCTCCGTGTGGAGCTAAAGAGTATTGAAGTTGAATCCATTTTCTGTGGGCATGGTATGAGAAAAGGAAAGTTTAAATACATTGTGGTGTGACATAATTGTGCGCTCTCTTCTCCTCCACGGCAGTATTGAACTACATTTGTTGTGCGTACTTAATTAGGTGCATTAGTCTTTTGTTACCACTCTCCTTTTCCTTGCTGTCATTGTTCACGTTTCACGCTTCGATGCATACAAGCGTATCGCCATCCCTGAGAGATTAATTGAGTCATTAAAACCTGTAATAACACATTGACTCCAGGTAAATGCGAGCACGAGGTGTTTGCTTAAAATTGCATAATTACTTCCGCCTCGACAGGAAAAATGTAAGAAGCTGTAACGTAAACATTGACAACATTTGTCGGATGTAGCAACTTCATATTCGGAGGATGACTGTTTGACATTTTCAAACGGATGAGTCATACAGAATACTACATGAGTGTCGCGAGGGTTTTTGAGGAGATAGGACAGCTTGGATGGAATGGAAGAATAAAGATAATAATGTCTTATTGATAGCTTCCGAGTTTGAAGAAACTGCCTCTCCTCGGGAAATAGTGTACCAGAAATTTACTAAAAAGAGAATTCTAGCAACTAAACAGGATATTTTCTGCACGATAAATTCTTCCTCAGGAATCCTACAAAAGGACTGTGTAAAGCACATAAGGTTGAGAAAGAGATTTGGTGTCCAGCCACAATTAAAATATCCCGACCCAATAGAAATTAATTGAATTATGGCTGAGCCCCCAGGGTGTAGATTTATATTTAAATAAAATACAACCCAATAAAGTTAACAAGAAAAATAACAACAGACTCTGTTATGTAAAGTTGGATAAAAGGGTATGGAATCTTACATTTCTTTATATGCATATAAATATGAAAAGGGAGCCGCGCTAGCGTAGTGGTTACAACACCGCTCTGGCGACCGGGTGATACAGGATCAAACCCGGGCGACGGCATTTGAGGATTTTTCGTCGACCGGGATTTGGAATGAATTAACTCGAGACCTGGCGAGGATATTTGAAGGAGTGTCGTCGACCAGGGACTGGCGGCTCCTGAGCCGACCCAGCTGCAATGGGTACCTCCGAAATCGGCGAGTATTTGCCTGAATGGCGAGGGACACCTGTCTCTGTACAAGAAATAAAGGGATACTCGCGTAAAATCAATGTCAGGTTAGACATAAAATAATAACCTGATATTTCGCCTTGAGTATTAGCGGGCGAACGCAAAAAAAAAAAAAAAAAAAAAAAATATGAAAAAAAGTTTTGCTCTACTGTTTATAAAAAACAACTAGTTTGGTCATCACTTGGACCAGAGATCTTTTCTATGGTAGCGTTGCTGGTAGGTGTTAATACTCATCTCCTCAAGGACTGTAGTTGCTGCGGAGATGATGTTGGTTCGGACTCTCTTGGTTTGGTCTGCCCCAGCAAGTTGGTCTCATAACAGTTAATGGGTTCAGAGGGTGTCAGAGTTTGCTTCCCTGGACTCAGTGCACATCACAGATAAGGATGGGGTAAGTCACCTCTGCTGAATGCCTCTTCTGTTTATGGGATGTGTGGTATGGTTACTGGGTGATAGGATATGGTTGGGTATGATAACCTATTTGATAGGGTATGGTGGGTAAGGGTAATCTTTGGTACCATGGACGCGTACCCTGGTTTGTACCCTGGACCTGGTTTAGGTATCTGGTAACCGCAACCTGAGTTTGTACTTTGTAACAGCAACCTGGGTTTAGTACTGTGTAACCGCAACCTGGGTGGACTGGAAACAATTGAGTACCGTTAGTGGTTTCAAGAGCAGTCATCTCCTAAGTCTGATGGCCGGTAAGCGTCCATCAGAAATTAAATTAACACAAGGTTAACTACCATTCATTAACAATGGGTGATCTATTATCTATGAACTACTCCTTCTTAACTGACATTATAGCGTATCTTGAGTTCTCAGTCTCTATCTGGCTTTCTGCTTAGTTACAGCAGTGGTTTTCCCCATGTGGCAATGAGTTTCACAAACTGTGAGGTAGGGACTGGGGTCATCAAATGGTTGAGAACCACTGGTTCACCTAGTGCCCATAGAGCAGTATTTTAATTCTGGGGTCACTGTCAACAATGGTTTGAGAACCACTGGGTAATAGTTTCCTATGCTGCTTTAACCTGTTGGGGTGTCATTGCTGCCAAGGTCTGAGAACCAATGATTTTCATTCTTGCTTATTCGAGTAGTAAATCATGTGGAGGGTAGTCATGGTCTCAAGGCTTGAGAACTACTGACTTACATTTTGTCAGTCAAAGTGGTAAATTCATTAAATAGTTAAATACTTGTAAACATTCTTAAAGTCCTGGTTCCTGCAGAAAATAACCTTCATATACTGATAATAAAATAGTTCTTCAATCATACATAAAATAGTTCTTCAATCATACAACATGGTATATGCATAGAATTGCATTAAATACATGTAAAGAACCTTCCATAATGAAAAACACATTAATGCCCCTTAAGTGACAAAGTGAGAAGAAGTGATTGAGAACACTGTTATCAAGTTTGTAGTCTTGACAGAGAACACAGAAGCCTTATAAGAAATAGAAAATAGAAGGACCACTAATACACTTCTATTTTGCTTGGATCAATATGCAAATCTCAAAGTAACAACAATAATATACATCAATTATTTTAACCCTGTCTTATTTCTGCCAGGCTGTGAGATAAAGATCAGTGATTAATTAGGTCTAGGACCTCAGCAAACTCATACATTAGTTTGATGGATCTGTAAAGATGCAAATAACCATTATTGTCACTGAAAATGGAAAATGCATTTAAACTTTAACAAAAAGTTACTGCAATAGCAAGTGTTGATAAACATATTATTATTCATGTTATAAAATCAGGAGTATTAATTAGATCTACTTACTTCGCTCAACTGAATTCACTAGGATAATTGCAACAATAATAAGTAGCCTCGACAGAGGCCCATACAATCACATCTGCTTCGAACGATGGTTACAAGAAGAATGACTTATAATTCCCTCCAAAATTCCAGGTGAGGTTCCCGGGCAGGGGTGGGCTGTGACTTGGGTGGCATTGTTGCAAATTCATCTTTTGGTCGCAGGGATATTAAGTTAACTTCATTAAACTCGCCCTAGTATCCACTGTGTACGTGTTTGCAGTGCCAGGCAGGGTTTCTGCCCCTTTCTTGATTTACGTGTGTCCTGCTCGTGACATCCGGTCTGTTCGTAGGACTGATTTTCACCTTTTCAAGTGGAAAGACTTAGGCTGTCCAAGGGAATAATTTATTACCTTTTGGCCGTGAATCCGCTAGCGAATAGTGAAATCTAAGACTAGCGAGAGAGAGAGAGACTTTTGGTTTCTTGTCAAATGATAGGAGAAATTTGTAGAGGGAAAAAAATAATAGACAGAAGAAAAGAAGTCGGGGAGAGTCGTTCCACGACAATGAGGAAAAGCTTTCATAACATGAACTTTGAATGCATTGGCTGACATTTGAGGCGCCAATAAACAACCACGCGATTGGAAGATTTGTCAGAACGCCATGCAGGAAGCGTGGGCCGAGAGCTATGATATAACGTAGAACATCTGGCACACGCACTGCATTCCTGAAATCGTCAAAGTAGACAGCTCGGACCTTGCCATAGAAAAAAATAAAAGTCAGAATTCTGAATTTTTAGGAAATGAAAGACGTATTAGAGCATCTTTTATCCACTGGAAAAGAAAACTCGCCAATATTAATACGGAACAGGACCCCTACAGAAACTACTCACAAGTCACAGAGGAATTCTAGAATAAGAAATAATATCCCAGACGTGTGTTCGAGGCATCTGTGTAAAGTTGCCAAGACTATTTACCTGAGCAAGACGTCTAAGATTTTCCTAGTTACTAGGGTGAGTTGTACATATTTTTATACTTTGAATTTTGCTGGTTTATACTAGCTAGGAGTGTTAAAGATTCATACGAGGCTGGTAACCTCAGTAAGTGAAAAGGATATATTCACGAACCACCACAGCAGGCGCTGGTGATTGCTTCATGCTAGTTCTCACGGAAGAACCAAAAGCAGAGGTAATCCGAAACTCCAAGTGGAGAAAGGAAGTGGATGATGATGACATAATATGTACATTTTATCATTTGTAAAGAGTTGTATGTATGCTTAAAGTTGTTCCTTCAGGCACAAGCCACATGCCGCTGTCCAGTTGAAATTTTTTCATTATATTAACTAAATAAATAGTGATTTTTCATCACATCCCCTGAGTTATATGATATACACTCAGGGAGAATACAAATTATGATTAAAAAATCGGCGACGGACAGCGGGGAAAAGGCGCCTAATCTAAATCAGGAAAACAAATACTTAGCAGCGGAATGTGTTCTTAGAGACGAAGTGACGGAACCAGCAGCACCAACATTTCAGCAATTTGGAAGCTAAGATATATTTTTTTAGCAGGCCAAATCATAAGATTCACAACGGGCTGATCACCCGTTTGCCAGTCACTTCGATTACGGAAACAACAGCAAATGGGTTGATTTGCCGTTGCCCTAAAGACGCCACTAGGCGTGA
Source organism: Oreohelix idahoensis (assembly GCA_024509875.1). NCBI lineage: Eukaryota > Metazoa > Mollusca > Gastropoda > Stylommatophora > Oreohelicidae > Oreohelix > Oreohelix idahoensis. The sequence goes on from JAMPIV010012124.1 coordinate 45,761, forward strand.
TGGGAAACAATGGCAAAGAAAACCTATCTGCTGTTGCCCTAAGACGCCACTAGGCGTAATGGTCACTGACTGCTTTGACGGTCTGTGCCTAAGGACAGAAGAAGAAGAAGAAGAAAGAAATCATAAGATTATACTTTCATCTCCCAAACCGAGATCCATGATGAAAAATAATTTCTCATAATTACCATTTCATATTTATTTACATTTGTTTCAAAGTAATTGAGCATTAAATTTGTATATGTTGATTTTGACAAATTCATAGTTGAATTTATCATTACAGAGAGAAAGGCATATGTATGATCCAGAACCTGTTGTATATATTCATTAATATATGTGACAGGGCGCCCCAATCTTGCCCTCTAAGTATGTACCCGTTTTACATACTGGGTAAAGTTTATTTTATATTTTTATCTTTTCTCTTTTTCCTTCTAATAAGTGTTTCTGAAGAGTCATAAAACGAGAGTACTGGTTTGGTTCACCAGAGGTAGAAATTCTCTTCGATATTTTACGGGACCCAGGTTTTTATTTGATTCGGTTTCCTTGGACTTTGTGTGACATATAATGTAGTACTCTTTCATCAGAGATCATCCAAACTGAATGCAGAACTAATCCATGATAGAAGTTCCAACAATAACTTTATTTTACAAGTCTTCCAATTTTCACAGACGATTTGATCATATAATTATAGTGTCGGTTGCAGATTACAATGTCCTACTCTATTATATTACGTTGGAAACTGGTACCAAAGAGTATTTGGTATTATTCCAGTTTCGTATGTAGCTGTTGTGTAATGCAGAATGTCATCGTCAAAACCAACTAAGAAGCTGGTGTATTTTGAACGATGGGAGAGTGGAAGACAATTAGGGAGCTAATCTCCAAAATAAATATGTTCCAAAAACTATTCTAACAATTCTAATAAACACAAATGGCTGTTTGTCATTGACATATATCAAATCCAGCGAATTCATAAGATATCAAATCGAGCGAATTCATAATATATCACATCGAGCGAATTCATACCATTTCTGCGTCAAAGCAAGAAATACACTGTCCAATGTCAGGGGATAAAATAGCTTGAGTCTATCTGAGTCTACTTCAACATCGGTCTGTCTCAATATCACGACCATCTCGTTGCAAGGTCAGTAGCTAAAGACTGCTAAACATTAGTCTTCATAACGGATGTCTTTTATCCCAATGAATCTATTGGCTAAAACCACTGGTTACAATTATTTGTGTACCACTAATGTATATGTCATCGTTACTGCACTAGTAACGTTACCGTCATCTTGTCGTCATTTCCTATAACTGTCTTTTGTGTCTATGTTAAGTTTCTTTTGTTTTATAGGTTAATTATGAATTACGTCATCAGTCTCTGTTGTCTCTTATGTTAGATAGAATTGAGGGTATCTTTTATATAATGACGTCATCAATCCGTTCACATATGTCCCCATGCCATAAAAATGTATCTCAAGAGACATTTTCCGGTACTATCAGTCGGTCTATCTATGTAGCATCTTAATTTTAGAGTAATAATAATAATCATAAAACACTTCATATCGTGCATGTATGGGGAAAACTTAAGAGCGAATGTCTGAAAGCACATCATTGGCTGAAGTATCACATAGAACAGGTCGTAAATGTGGCAAGGACCTCTTCATTTGGTTTAAATCCTGATGAAGGACTTGTAGAAAGACAACATAGGCATCAACTGTTCGGCTTCACAACACGATGAAGAGCCCAAGGTCTCTTAAAGCTGGATCAGTTTCAGTAAGGTCTTTGAGTGATGAGTAATAACGTAGTCGTGGAGTCAGATACCTCCCTTACAAACTAGAATCTAGTTGAATCACGATGTATGAAATTTGTCGTAGCTCCGCAAAGGTTTATGTAAAGGGGAAACGTTTCTGCCAAAATGCAAGTTACAGTTTGTCAGCTAATAATGACATGAGCTGAGATAAAAGCATGCCCTTATCCACGTGGGGTGAAACATTGCGAGGAACTTGAACCATAGGTGTGAGATGTGAAGAATCATCAATAATCATGTCTACATCACACGAGAGGCGTGAGGAATTCGGTTTTCTTCTACGTTTTTTAGGTTTGACATATATTTGATCTTGCGAAAATTTCGGAAGCTTGGCTACAGGGATGGAATCGGAAAATGAAGAATCGTATCTCCGTTTATCTGCTAATTTTCGCGTTTCGTTCATGTCCATCAAGGTAGTATTCGAAGCTGTAGTCATTGAATCATTTTCTGAAACTACGGGTTTGGAGCAATCGATATCGGATGGTGTTGATAGTGTAGATTGAGGAAAATCAAGATTCATACTTGTTTCATTATGTTCGATTCTTTCATCAGCAGCAATACGTTCTTGTCTTGAAATGAGACGCTGTCTAAGTTCTTGTAGGGGAACGTTATCTTCACTTGATGACGAACTTCTACAATCTTTAGCTCTTTGAATCGCATGATCCAAACGATGTGGTACAATTTTTGACTCTGAGGAAGAATGTTCTGATGTGTCCACTGCATCCGAAGAAGATGAAGAAGAAGATGGAGGTTGGGCTAACGTAGACAAACGAGTTGGTCTCTGGAACTTCGTCTCTGGTATATCAAGCGGTCGGTGATCATCAAGTCGCATCTGATTGACGTGAGCTTTTGTAGTGGAATTGCGTTCTTCGTTCCACAAAATATAATTAGTTGGAGAAGTTTGTTCCAATATTTTGTATCCGGGTAACCATCGGTTGTCAAATTTATCCGTCCTAACATGCTTCTTATAGTATACTTGGTCACCAGGCTTGAATTCTTGCAGTGTAGAGGTTTTGTTACGGATCCTGGCTCGTTTAGCAAAAGCTTTTCGGACGTTTCTGTGAGCAATAACATGTGCCCTATGTTTTTGCTGCAAAATAATCTGTATTGGACATTCACCTGTATATTTCCTCTGGGGAAGCAAGATGTTATCCAAAGGAAAATTTGGTTCTCGGCCATAAAGTAAGTAAAAAGGCGAAAATCCTGTTGAGTCATTGATGTTCATTCTGATGGCTTCTAAGGCTTGATTTATGTATATATCCCAATATTGACTGTTACCTTCCGTAAGTTTTGCTAATATGTCATGTAGGGTAGAGTGCATCCTTTCGTTTCTTCCATTTGATTCTGGATGATAAAATGAGGTTTTCGTGTGTTTTATATTCATTTTTCTTACTGTTGAGGCAAAAGGATCTCCTATGAACTGTTTGCCATTGTCGGTTATTATTCTCTGAGGACAGCCATGTCTCGGAATGAATTGTTGTAAGAAGATGTCTGTAATGAGAGCTGAAGTAGCATTTTCTAAAGGAAAGCTCTCTGGCCACACAGAATATTGATCCACCAGGTGTAATATGTATTTATGTCCGGACAATGTAACTGGATACGGTCCCGATATGTCTAGACTAACGACTTCCATGGGATAATGTTGATATGACATTTCCTGAATCGGTGCTCTAATCATTCTCATATTTCTGAGTTTACAAATTTTACACGTTCCTACATATTCTATGATATCTTTTATCATAGTTGGCCAATAGTATCTCTTTGTAATGACGTCGAGGGTTTTATCGCGTCCGAAGTGACCATTTTCATCGTGAAATTGTTTCAATACAGTTGGTACCAATGATGTGGGGATACATTTCTGCAGTAATCCATTTTCTCTAGGACTGACATGATATAAAATATTGTCTTCAGGTAATATCACATCACCCGTGTGTTGCCGGGGCCCGAAAGGGGAGCAAAGAATAGTAACACTGCACCCTACCACGCATGTCGTAAAAAGCGACTAAGGAGGGTTGGGCATGGGGCTGTTTACCCCATCCCGTAAAAACTTCGCACAGTGGGCTGATCACCTGCTTGCCAACCAATCTGATTACGGAAACAACGATAGATTGTTTGGTCTGTTTCTGTTCCACAAAGACGCCACTAGGCGTGGTGGAAACAGCGATAGATTGATCAATTTGTTGTTGCCCTAAGACGCCACTAGGCGTACTGGCCACATACTGCTTTGCCGGTTGGTGGCTAAGGATGGAAGAAGAAGAAGAATATCACATAGTCTCTCTTTTCTTTCGGATTGGTACGTACTTGTACTATAATCTTGGTTAATGCTTCGTCTTTCAGTTGTTCCTTCTTGAAGATTAGACTCTGTTCAAAATCTCTAGATTCATCGCCATCATCAGTTCTCGAGTTCTCCGTAGGTTGTGTTTTCTGTTCTTGACTATCAGGAGGCTCAGTGTCTTGACTATGTTGGATGAAGTCAATGGCGGAGATTTCTTTCGCATTATCATCTATTTCAGTTAAGTCTTGTTGTTTCAGATCGTCCACGTCTGTAGGTTCAGGATATGGTATTCTCGATAATAAATCTGCACATGTGTTTAGTCTACCAGGTAAATACTCGATCTTGGTATCGTAATTTTGCAAATTGATAGCCCATGTCTGAAGCTTTTTTTGGTTGTTCTTGGGGTTTAGTAAGCCAATTTACTAGAGGTTGGTGATCCGTTTTTATGATAACCGACGTTCCTCTGATATAAAAGTCAAACTTCTGCAAAGCATAATGAATTGCATAAGCTTCTTTCTCTGTTGTCGTCCATTTTCGTTGAGTTCTGCTTAAAGCATGTGAAAGAAAGGCTATCGGTTTTTCTTGAAGAATATTGGCAATCACTGGTGGTTCATTTGGTGATATTTCTTGTACCAAACAAGCTCCAATTGCAGTGTCGGAAGCATCACTATAGATGATCATGGGTTTTGTGATGTCTGGATGTGCCAGAAAAGGTATTGTGATTAGTGCTGACTTTAGGTAGTCAAATGCTTTCTGACATTTTTCTTCCCACCTGAATTTTGCATATTTCCTGGTTAAATTCAGCAAAGGTTCGGCTACTTTTGAGAAATTGATTATGTGTTTTCGATAGTAAGCACAACATCCTATGAATCCTCTCACTTGCCTTACATTCGTTGGTGGAGGTATCTTCTGTATTGTTGCAATTTTATCGTCATCTGGTCTGATTCCATTCTGATTTACTATGAAACCTAAATATTTGATCTCTTTTTGTAGAAAGCTGCATTTACTCAATTTTAACTTCACTTTGTGTAAACGTAATCTGTCGAAGACAGTCTCTACATGTTTAAGGTGATCCTCAATGGTTCCATTGGTGTGTATTAAAATATCGTCTATGTAAGCTGATGCAAATTTGAACCCTTGTAAAACTTCATCCATCAAACTCATGTATGTGGCTGGACTTGTTTTTAACCCAAAAGGCATCACAGACCATGAAAAAGATCCCATGTGAGAACAGAACGTGCTTTTCTGTTTTGCATCCGCGGACATAGGAATAGCCCAAAATCCTGATCGAGCGTCTAATGAGGTGAACCAATTGGATTTCCCAAGCATCGCCAAAATGTCGTCTATGCGGGGTAGAGGATACGATATTGTTTTAGTAATTTTGTTCAATGCCCTATAGTCACAGCAAAATCGGTGAGTTCCGTCTTTCTTGGTGACTATTACTATGGGGGATGACCATGGTGAGCGGGATCTTTCAATAATACCAGCCGCTAACATTTCCTGGATAGCTTTCTCTACGATTTCTCTATTTTTTAGAGGAGTATGATATGGCCTCAGACTTATTGGTTCTTCCGATGTAGTATGTATTTCCATTGTGACGGTATTTGTTCTCTCCAACTCCATATCAGAGATTGCAAATACATCTTTATGTTTCTTTATGAAATTCTCCAGTCTATTCTGAAATTCTTCAGTAGTATGTAATTGTTCTAGTAAAACTCTCATCCTTTCTGGATTTTCATCATTGTTGTTTTTGAGAAGACTGTATTGATTTCTCGTCATTTGGTTCTGACAAGTTGGTTTTGAGGGATAATATGATTTGTTATAAAATTTGCCACTTCTTCTATTCGGCCAAGCAGAAACTGACTCCACAGTATAATATCTGCTTTTAGAGGAGCAATAGTTACTCTTCCTTCCATATGTCTCGTTTAATATGTCTCTATCTCTTTCATCAAGGTATGGATCGAAATTCGTGCATTTCTCTCTGGTGTCTGTTTCTGAAATCTCATTCGAAATACATTTTCTGTGATACTCTCTTCTCTGGGACTGGAGGGAGGAGATGGGATAGGGACGCTTCTTATTCCCCGAAGGAAATGTGTTTGGAAAGGTTTTGGATGACGTTTGAGTAGAGAGGTTCACATAATCGTCCTTGTAACTTGATAGTTTGTGGGAGATCTCATCCTTTGGTATTTGAACTTGTCCTACAATCTTTCCTCTTGGGATAGTAAGAGTGGTTCCTGAAGAGTTAACAATCATTTTGGAAAGTCTCTGTTCTTACTCACCATTACAATGCCATCTTGTATTTCCACATGTGGATCATCCGTTTCTTCATTCTCCTTCTGAGATACATAGATTGTCTGTCCTATATTTACATAAGGTGAGTTTTTTATTCGAGCCTTTGTTACAGTGATAGAACTCGGCTTCAAAGTTACTGGAGCGGCAGTTCTTATCAACGTTGCGATATGTACGTCATCTTGTAGAGGTATATAACTGCCATTTATTCTGAGCTGTTTCAAATCAAAGTATATTCTGGCATTATTCTTTCTAAGGAAGTCTCTCCCGATTATAAAATTTCTAGACAGTCCTCTCGTTATAATAAATGAGTGTTCTAGCATTTCTTCTTCCATTTTGAAATGTATATAGGCAGTTCCTAATGCTTTCAGATCCTGTCTCGTTACTGATTTCATTCTTACTGTATGTCTTGAGAACTTCGTCATGTGTTTTATCTGATGGTACAACTTCTCTCTAATCAGACTAACCGTCGCGCCAGTGTCTATGAGAGCTCTGAAGTTTTGTTTTCCTATTTTTAAAATGCAAGAACAAGGGTCTGGGATAATATTTATGTAGGCTTGATCTTCTTTTAATGTCGCTGGTTTATCAGATAGAGATCGATTCTGCAGACCATCACATCCGATCTCTGTTAATGTGACGTCCTTCCGTTTCCCATTCTCCTTGAGGTTGGTTGGGAGTCATTTCTGTTTTGATGATGTCTTCTATTATTATTTGTCTGATAGTGATTTTGATACTGATAATTTCTATGATGTATTTCTGGTCTTGAATTGTTGTCCCCAAAATGATTTCTGGGCTGTGAATTTCTGTAATTCCCTGCTACATGTTCTTGACCTGCAAAGTTAAAACAGACGGTGGTTGGTTGTTGGGGTTCTACATTGTGTATTCTGTAGTCTCTTCTGTGGTTACTCTGTAGTGCTGGACTTCTCTGATTCTGGTATGAGTTATTGAATGATCTTCTGTGATGTTCTTGATTTATGTCCCATCGATGTCTCGAATGATGGGAGCCGCGCTGGTGTAATGGCTTCGGCGTTGTACTGGCGACCAGGTGTTCATGGTTCAAACCCGGGCGTCGGCGTTTGAAGAAATGTTTACGGCCGGAAATTTGACTGAATAGCCTGAACGGCTCCTGTGATAAACCCTCTGTGGATGGGAAGGAGCGAAGCTCCTGACCGGGTTGGAAGGAAAGTCCTCAGGTTCCCCAGCCTCGCAATGACATGTCATTGGGCCGAAGGGCTGAAAGCCCAAGTGCCGCTGGTTAAGAAAAAAAAAAAAAAAAAAAAAATGTCTCGAATGATCAATTTCCATAGGTTGGTGCATTTGTTGATCATGTTGGGTATGTTGGTAATCATATTCTGGTAGCGGACACCTTCCAATCCGTTGTTGGAATCTTTTCTTCACATTCTCCTCATAAACAGCTAATTGTATTGAGGTAGTTATTGACTGAGGATCTTTTCTGAGTAGATGAATTTTCAGTGAATCAGAATACAGTCCGTCCACAAAAATTCCGACTAGATGTTTTTCCAGATCAGTTGATGGAATGTTACCTCCAACAAAAGCATCTTCGGCGAGGTTTAATAGCCTATCTCCGTACATTTGAACACTTTCCTGTCGATCTTGCTTTATTCTTCTTAACATCGTCCACGCGTGCTCAGCGTCGGTAATCTCTGAGTATCTTGATACCAATATTTTCTTGAGTTCTTCAAAGGTCTCCATCGGAAATGCTTTTTCCCGCCGTCGGACAAAATCTGTGACCAGGCCCTCTGATGACAAAAAAATTATTTTCTTCTTGTCAATGTCTGTAGTTGCATCTATCAAGTAGGCGAATTTATCCACGTCAACCATCCATTGTCGAAATCTTTTCGAATCCCCATTGAACGGTGTGATAAAGTTTTTTATATTGTTAAATTTCGCATGTTGGTCAACACGTTGAAGAGTGTCAGTCATGTTTCGTAATGCCATTAGGTTTGTTTCATTTGGATCCACTGGAAGTGGTATTTGATGTGCATTCATTTCTGGTTGATTTTGCTGTAGGTTCTGCATCATTAATGCCTGTTGTTGGTTATGCTGCATTTGCAAAACATCCATGTAATTATCCACGTGTGGGTTCGGTTGCGTCATTTTCTAGCAGTCCACCGAATCCTGGTTGTCGCGGCTCCAATTTACCCCTCCTATGTGACAGGGCGCCCCAATCTTGCCCTCTAAGTATGTACCCGTTTTACATACTGGGTAAAGTTTATTTTATATTTTTATCTTTTCTCTTTTTCCTTCTAATAAGTGTTTCTGAAGAGTCATAAAACGAGAGTACTGGTTTGGTTCACCAGAGGTAGAAATTCTCTTCGATATTTTACGGGACCCAGGTTTTTATTTGATTCGGTTTCCTTGGACTTTGTGTGACATATAATGTAGTACTCTTTCATCAGAGATCATCCAAACTGAATGCAGAACTAATCCATGATAGAAGTTCCAACAATAACTTTATTTTACAAGTCTTCCAATTTTCACAGACGATTTGATCATATAATTATAGTGTCGGTTGCAGATTACAATGTCCTACTCTATTATATTACGTTGGAAACTGGTACCAAAGAGTATTTGGTATTATTCCAGTTTCGTATGTAGCTGTTGTGTAATGCAGAATGTCATCGTCAAAACCAACTAAGAAGCTGGTGTATTTTGAACGATGGGAGAGTGGAAGACAATTAGGGAGCTAATCTCCAAAATAAATATGTTCCAAAAACTATTCTAACAATGTTCGATCTTAAACACAAATGGCTGTTTGTCATTGACATATATCAAATCCAGCGAATTCATAAGATATCAAATCGAGCGAATTCATAATATATCACATCGAGCGAATTCATACCATTTCTGCGTCAAAGCAAGAAATACACTGTCCAATGTCAGGGGATAAAATAGCTTGAGTCTATCTGAGTCTACTTCAACATCGGTCTGTCTCAATATCACGACCATCTCGTTGCAAGGTCAGTAGCTAAAGACTGCTAAACATTAGTCTTCATAACGGATGTCTTTTATCCCAATGAATCTATTGGCTAAAACCACTGGTTACAATTATTTGTGTACCACTAATGTATATGTCATCGTTACTGCACTAGTAACGTTACCGTCATCTTGTCGTCATTTCCTATAACTGTCTTTTGTGTCTATGTTAAGTTTCTTTTGTTTTATAGGTTAATTATGAATTACGTCATCAGTCTCTGTTGTCTCTTATGTTAGATAGAATTGAGGGTATCTTTTATATAATGACGTCATCAATCCGTTCACATATACAAACATATCTATATCGAGCTTACAAAAGGAATTTCGCTGAATTAAATCAGCTGGGGGCTTGAACAAGCAAATCAGTTACAGTAGAACTCCATTTATCCGAAACCCTATTATCCGAACATCCAATTATCCGAACACTTTTTCCAGAAAAAAAAAAAAAATCAGATGCCACAGTCACGTTAGACTAAAATTCTGAAACTTTTGATGCGGCAAACTTCAAATGTGTGCGAACAATTTGTAGAGAATGGGATGGCTAATGGTCGGTCGCTTACGTACAGGAAGTCAGTTAGATCATAAAGTCAGTTAATATCTGGTTTACCAATCCAAAGTACGTGTGCGTTCTAGGTAGAACACTGGCTAAACAGACAGTTCAACTTAAAATAATTGTGTCTGCTACTACAGCAAAATAATTTTGGTGTACAAGTATTTCTCTGTGCGATATGGCATCTTCCAGTAGGCCTAAAGCATATAAAAGGAACCGCAATGTTTTGTCAATTGAAACGAAAACAAAAATTATCAAGAGACTAGGACAAGGTGAAACTGTGTCTTCACTTGCGAGGATTTTCAATGTTGGGAAAGCTACCGTCTCTGACATCAAAAGTAACAAGGATAAAATTGTGAGTTTTGCATCGAAATTTGATAGTGAAAATGGGTCGAAGAAACGTAAAACCATGAGAAATGCGAAAGATGTGAAATTGGAAGAGGCTTTGTATATATGGTTTGTGCAAAGAAGAAGCAAAGGGGAACCTATCTCTGGTTCTCTGTTGTGTGAAAAGGCACTTCAGTTCAACAATCAACTTGACGGTCCTCCTGACTTTAAGGCTAGCCAGGGATGGTTAAGAAACTTTAAATCTCGTCATGGCATACGAGAATTGGAGATTCAAGGGGAATCTTTATCTAGCGATGCAACTGCCGCTAAAAATTTTAAAGCAACATTCTTGGCTTTTTTGGAAGAAGAAGGTTATTCACTCGATGATGTGTATAATGCCGATGAGACTGGCTTATACTGGAAATCATTGCCTCAAAAATCACTTGCATCTCAGCGCGAAGCAGCTGCCCCTGGGTTTAAAAAGTGCAAAGAGAGAGACACAATTTTGGTAGCCGCGAATGCCAGTGGAAGTCATCGTTTACCGGTGCTAATGATCGGCAAAGCCAAAAAACCACGTTGTTTAAAGAATGTGACATGTCTCCCATTGTGTTACAAAGCACAGAAGAGTGATGAATAGTGAAATATTTCTTGATTGGTATACAAATCAGTTCATCCCAAATGTGAAGAGGTTGAGAGAACAAGAAAAGAAAACTGGAAAAATAATTCTTCTACTGGACAATGCACCATCTCATCCAGAGACGGATACATTGAATGCAGTTGATGCAAATTTTTAAGTAATTTTTCTGCCTACCAATGTAACAGCACTGATTCAACCAATGGATCAGGGTGTTATAGCAAAGCTTAAAAAGATGTACAAGAAGGAAGTCCTGCGTCGTTTATTGTTGGCTGAAGATGAAGAAAGTGTGGTGGCGTTTTCCAAAAAGCTTAATCTCAAAGACTGCTGCTATATGTTAGCTGATGCTTGGACCACCCTGTCACAAGATAATCTCAACAAGGCTTGGAGTAGATTGCTTGGGAAAAAAGGAGGAAATGAAACTACTGCAGTGGACACAAATGATGAATGTATAAATGAAGTTGTGGAACTGTTTCAAGCAATGCCCGGATTTTCGGACTGTGACAAAGATGATGCACACATGTGGCTAGAAGATGATAATGATTCTGGTTTTCAGTTTTTGAATGACGAAGAAATTTTGTCTTTTGTGCAAGAAGAAAACCAAATACATGCACTGACCGATGATGAAGACTCCTCAGAAGTACTTGATGTACTTGTAGATTATGAAGAAAAACCAAAACGTCGACCAAGTCCTGAAGAGGCCTTTATAGCACTAGAAACAGCGATGGCTTGGTACGAGCAAGAAGATGACAGCTGTCCTACACAGCTTCTGCTGTTGAAGAGAATGCGGGACTTAGCAGCCAAAAGGAGACTATCCAGTTTGGTGCAAAAGAGGATTCCTCATTATTTTAAATAGTGGGCTACATCTGTGCAAGTACATATATACGTAAGTTGCGCCTGGTTTTGAATCGTTTGTAATGTTATTTTGAAAACATTTCTCTTTCTTAACAAAAAAATAATTAATACAAGTAGTACATGCACTGCAGTGTAATAAAAGATTTTGGTGATACAGTGATCTAATACAGTGTGGGTATTATTATTACAGTACAAGTAAATATGTTTTATAGTGTATTTTCCTTGTGATGGTTAATTATTTTTTAGAAATATGTGTACATGTACTCGATACATTATGTAATCCAATTATCCGAACATTTGATTATCCGAACGATGCTCGGTCCCATGGGGTTCGGATAAATGGAGTTCTACTGTATATCCATCTTCACAAAAGGCGGCGGGTCAGATACAAAGTTAACGTGCTAAGACTCATTCAGCATTGTTCTTGACTTCTGAAATATCTTGCGAAAACTCCCTCGAGGTAGAAGCATCATCATCCTTTTATCTACAAGTCTGCCAAGAGAAATCTTGTGCGAAGGTAGACACCTTTGAAGACCCACATTAGATACTCTAGGTTTTGGCCACTGTTGGACCACTACTGCACAGCAAAGGGAGGGAACCCGTGACATGTGGCAAGAGGAAATTTTTAAAGCAGCGCCGGATCATTCATTAGGCCTTCTTGACACAGGCCTAGAGCACCAGGTTTACTGGGGCCCCCGCAAAAAAAGCATCGGAGTCATAATGCACAGAGCTCTGGAGCAACGGCACGTGCACTATAGTATTCCAGTTCTTGCAGGGTAATAGTATATGTACAACAGTCAGCTTATTAGTTACTTCCACCCCCGCTGTTTTCCTTTTCTTTATATTTTATTTATATTTGCTTTGCAGCCCCACTACCTTTAACAAAATCTAAGGGCTGTAACGAACACCTGCTTTTTTGTTAACATATTATTATTTATTAATAAAATCATTTATCTGAAATCCATTATCTTTTTTTCCAAGTTTTTACCTTTTAGAAGATTGGAGAGGGGCCCCAAAATATCTTAATAGCCTAGGGCCTCCGGAGTTCTTAATCGGACCCTGAGTGAAGGGAAAAGGGATATAGGACATCATCGGGAAAAGATACTTGGGTTGTTTGACATCATGGTATGGAAACATTATTGATAAAAAAAGCATTGCGGACAGGAAGTTTTGTAGAGACATAACGATGCCAGAAGACACGGAACTTGATGAGGATGACTGTTAAGGATCCTTTTGCGCATTGTATGGGTCGATATCTTCGAGACCATATGATGCACACAAAGACACGATTGAGTTCGAATTTTATGCGCGACATCGCAAGTGACGTGCGAATGTTTTGAGTAGCAACTGGATTCTTTTGTGTTGACATATGTCCAGTGGACGGCTGTATACAGTTCGGAGAGTGTATCTGAATATTATGTCTGATCGGACCTACAATAGAAGTTATATGCTTTTGAAAGTGGACTGAATTGAAATGCAAGAAATATACGAATATATGATTCAAATTTATTACTAATAAATATTTGCCGTCTGGACCTGATGAATGTGATACAACATTATGGATGCTTCTTCTTCTTCCTCGTTCGTCCTGAAAAGGACGTTGGGTGCGTTGTGTCCGTTTACAGCGAAGCTGCGATATCTGCACCTTTCGGCCGACACATCTGACTTCAGCACGGCATTTTTTGGGACCGGGTTTACCTTCCCACTTAGATCCCTACTCTCTTAGCCAGACTGCAGTGATGCAGCCTTGTTCCAGGACACCACTTGGAGGTGGAGTAGGGTCTTGGTCTGCTGACCCTGACGCAAGCAGTCAAGCTATGGGTCGCTGACTGAATTCTTTATTGCTGTATCTTTGGGTTCCACATTATGGATATGAAATGTCTATTATAAATATGTGAAACCCATGAAATACTGATCAAGGATTAATTGTATGTCTTCGTTATAAATTGATACGAAACGAATGATACGACACGTTTTGAGAATTAAATAGTTCGGTTGCTGTTGAACTTGAATGATCCATAATTGATCATGTTGAGCCATTACCCCTACTCTCAAAGCGTTGGAAGGACTTCAGTCTAAAGAAAACATTTTATCACAAGTTTATTCCTTATTTTTCGTCTATTTCTTCGGTTCTTTCTTCTCTGACTCAGAAAGGAATGCCGACAAGATACAATTGACGGACCAGTGTAATAATGCCTTGCAAAATATTAAAAACTGTTTTTCATAACAGCCGATTTTACGATTGCCTAACTTATCCCAACCTTTCATTCTCAGATCAGATTCGTCATCGTATGGGATTGGTGGATGTTTACTTGAACCATTCAGAAACAACTTGCATCCAGTTTGTTATATTAGTCGCAAGTTACGTCGTGTGGAAACTCGGTATCCTGTTATCGAGAGAGAGCTGTTAGCACAAGTCTGGTGCTTGAACAAACTGCAGCATTACCTACAGGGTTGCCATTTTTATCCAATGCGGCCATAAACGCTTTCATGTTTGCAATCGGCAAAATATAACAATACAAGAGTCAGCAGATACGCTTTATTACTACAGGAGTTTAATTACACCATTCTAGACATTAAAGGTTGCGACAATGTTGTCGCCGATCTCTTGTCCAGATATGTACACTAATGACAGTGCATGACTGTTGATAATAGACATTACGAAGCTTCATATATGACATTGGTTGTAATTAAATGAACTTAGTTCATATAGATATCACAGTACGTCAATAATTTATTTAGGACATTATGGAGGGCAGTAGGCTTATGGTGCTCTTTAAAGAGTATGAAAACTTGGATACAAAATATTTACTATTATAACAGGTTGCAGCGATTCATGCATGAATGATATCTACCTTGGAATATATTATCATTTCTTGACTATATTTTCGTCTGCGCGACGGAGAACACTATTAGTGTAGTATCGTTATTTAAGTACAGATTTGTTTTAAATGATGCTATTGATTGGTTCTTAGTACTGAGTTTAATATCTTATGATGTGTCCTAATTAACTAGTTTATTACTTAAAGTACATTATTTTAGATATAAAGGATGAGTGAGATATATGCTTACTGCTCTCTTTGTTGAACAATCTTTCAGATTTCTTTCATTGTGGGGAGGGGGGGAGGGGGGAGGAGGTGAGCTGTTAAGGATCCTTTTGCGCATCATATGAGTTGATATCTTTGAGACCATATGATGCACAAACAGACACGATTGAGTTCACGATTGCAGCAATAGAGAATGCAGTCAGCGACCCATAGCTTGACTGCTTGCGTCAGCTAACCAGAGCTGACCAAGACCCTACTCCACCTCCAAGTGGTGGTCCTGGAAACAGGCTGCATCACTGCAGTCTGGCTGAGAGAGTAGGGATCGAAGTGGGAAGGCAAAACCGGTCCCAAACATGCCGTGCTGAAGTCAGATGTGTCGGCCAAAAGGAGCAGATATCATAGCTTCGCTGTAAACGGACACAACGCAACCAACGTCCTTTTCAGGACCTTATATGTGAAGTTTATACAAGAATCAACATTGCAGATATAGACAATATATTTCAAGCGAACGAAAGAAGAAGAAGAAGAAGAAGAAGAAGAAGAAGAAGAAGAAGAAGAAGAAGAAGAAGAAGAAGAAGAAGAAGAAGAAGAAGAAGAAGAAGAAGAAGAAGAAGAAGAAGAAGAAGAAGAAGAAGAAGGACCTTATATGTTTTCCTTTGTTTTATGTAGGTCTATATATCTTTTAATTATTGATTGGGCTTCTCCTGTGGCATCTATGCTTAAAACCTTATCACCTGTCATGTCTGTATTGTGATTTCTATAGTAAGTTTTTAATTCAAGCCTTTTGTTGGTCGTACTTTTTACAGTGGATCAGGTAGTGGTCTATGTCATTCTCTTCCTGACATTCTTGGCAGTGTGGTTCCTCTATCATAAAGTATGCTGCACCGAGACGGAGACGCCACAGTTTTTTGTTCGGTGGTATCTTTAATTCTTCTCTGACCTGGCACGTCCTTGTTGGTTCTTTCAGCAGTTTGAGCCCGTGTCTGCCTTTTCTACTGTTCTTCCATGTTGTCTTCCATTCCTTGTTTATAGTTAGCTTAACTTGGGTCTTGATCTCCGACCTTCCCAGTCCTGCTCTTATATTGTTTTTACTTATTCTTCCATTCTTGGCGTTCTGGTCTGCCAACTCGTTACCAGCTATACCTATGTGTGCTGGAACCCACACTAGCCTCACACTACATCCTCTGTTCCCTAGTGATGTATTAATTGCTAGAATTTATTCCTTTTTGTCTGGCCGGCTACATTTACCTGGGTGCTCTAGTGCTTGTAGTGATGATAGTGAGTCTGTAAATATCGTAACAGCTTCTGGTGGGTTACCTTCGATTATTTCTAAACTTTTTAGAATTGCTACCATCTCTGCGGTAAAAATCGAAGCCCCTTCAGTTACACTGTAGCTCTTTTTAGTTCCCCACTGTCGTATTACAAATCCTGCAGAGCAGGTGCGTACTTATAGTGCTTAGCCCCCGAGGCGGATCCAGCATTAGGCACCCCCAATAAACACACAGAAAAATACATTGTGCTCGCAAGTAGATTTTTAAACAGTACACTATTGTCATAATAATGTCCGATGGTCCCCTTCTGGTTGCAACCCGGGGTGGACCACCCCCTCGCATCCCCCACCTGTACGCCACTGCAGTAGAGTTTTTTTGTTTTTTTCCCGACAGCCACAGTGATTTACGTTAAATATGTCATTTACGTTCTTCAGGAAAGAAACTCCCTCTTCAGAACATTTCTGTTATGTTGTTACTGTATCACCTTTTCCCGAATCGCTCATCTTCGTTCTGCAAACCACATCAGCTATTTGTTTTCCTGCCATCTTCTTTTGTCAAGCGCGCACCAAACTAAACTTTGCTCACGTGACTGTGCAAAAACACCCCTGTCCACCCCGTCCCCTACACTTATTTGTAATCACCTGCACCAGATTTCTTCCCCTGGGTTGTTTTCTCTCTCGTTCGTAATTTAACACATCTGAAAGAAATATTTTTTGAAAATTATGGGGCGGGGGAGGGAGGGGGGGGGGGATATAATGGACGTTATCTTGTTTTCAAAGCTTTCTCAAATTTCATACACCCCATCCGTCTGCAACTTCTGCCTAAACCCCCCCCCCTCTTTTTTTCACCCGTTTCAAGCCTGAGCAGCCGTCACAAAGTATTACAATGGCCACGTGCACTCAGCCTGACAACGATTGGTTGACTCGCATGCAAATGATATAGGCGCGTGCCAGTCGAGGCTGTTTGATAAATTAGGATTTATACTAGAGCGGGACACAAAATGTCTTTCCCTGGTGATCAGTTCGTGTTTCCATGCACTGAAAACGGAGAAAAATAGAGGTGAAAGAACATTACAGACGACGTTAACAAAAGATCTTCTTTCACGTTCAGGGGAAAAAGGAAAACCGGCTTCGTTTGAAATGAAATTAAAAATGCATAATGTGAGGCGAAAATATGAAGAGAATTGTTAATGAGGTGGCGAAAATGAGGGGTGGCGGTTCAAGGGTTGGGGAAATTTGAAGTGAAAAAGT
Source organism: Oreohelix idahoensis (assembly GCA_024509875.1). NCBI lineage: Eukaryota > Metazoa > Mollusca > Gastropoda > Stylommatophora > Oreohelicidae > Oreohelix > Oreohelix idahoensis. The sequence goes on from JAMPIV010012124.1 coordinate 63,057, forward strand.
AAGCGTAATAGTTGGAATCTGTGGATGTGTTCTTGGTGATGGTTCCGGTGGCTTTGGGTCGATTCTACTGACTCCCCTGAATCGGGCCCCGCGCAGGGCATTTGATAGATGTGAAACTGGTGCAGGAAAATAAGTTGACATAGCTGGATACATGTTTTTGTGAAGAACTGGAAGCGTTAAATCAATTATTCCATCTGATTGCAGGATCTGTCTTAAAAATGTTTCAATATCTTGCTTATAATAAGCGATGAAGAGTGTTCTAACATTACTTTATACTTGTTCGAATCTTCCTGACCCTTCCGATAGCGGCAGCCTCATGACATATATAACACATAAGGGAGGGAAACCACGAGGCCCGTAAATAGTAAATTAATATGAAACAAATATAAAGGTATGTTATAAGGCACTCGTAGGAAATAAAGAAGTAGAACACTAGACAACAGAAAAACAACAGACATGAGTGGCTTACCCAGGATTTGAACCGTGGACCTTCCGTGCGACAACACCGCCTAGCTATGCAAGCAGATCACACTGTCCTCCCTGCCATCTACGCATCCCCAAAAAAGGATGTTTCAATGACAGGTCATTAGTGCGAACCTCTATACATAACACCGGAAGTTTACCATGGGCAGTTCAGCCTATTAATGACGCAATCACTTCTGTTGTTCCCCTATATATCAGTATTGGTCAGTCCAACAAGACAAAGATCTTAATACTGTGTCCAGTATGATAGTAGACTTAGAACAGTAAGAACAGGACAGAGGGTAGGTTTGGTATTGTATAAACATTTATAACACATATTATGGATCAAAATGATAAGATGGCTAAAAAGGAAGAGACGATCGCGGCATTCACAGCGAGCAAGCGAGACTATAGAAGAAGCAGCCATTTAATACGTGTAACAGAAACAACACACTATAATTAAAAACCTGCCAATTTTGGCGGGTTGTTGCTAGTTATTTATTTAGTCGTAGTAATGGCAGAGGACAGCATCGAAACACAGGGTGCTTTCTTTACAGTAACTTCAATGCTAAAGAGTCCGAAAAATGCAGACCTGGATGACTTAAGAGTAACACTCCAACGACTGTGTCAACGTTGCAAAAGAGTTGTGGTACAGTGGATCCCATCTCATTGCAACATCTTCGGCAATGAAGAGGCTGACGATTGGCAAAGGAAGGTGGAACATTATCTCAGCCGGATACAAGTATAACTGTCGATGAAGCAAAGAATTTTATCAGAAGTAGATACAGGAACACACAGGAAGCAGAGCATAAAGGCCACATAAAAAAAAATGATGTATATTATTATTAGCTTAGCAGGAGAAAACATGTGGTACTTTTTAGACTCCGCACGGGCCACATCAGATTGGGATACCATCTAGTCAACAAGCTAAAGATAGGAACTACTGATGAGTGTAACTGTGGCACTGATAAAATGACTGGTGAACATCTACTTCAAAGATGCCCGTCGTATGAGGAACAGTGAAAACACATGTAGCCATCACCAGTAGTAGTCATGGAAAAACTCTATGGAGATATAAATAGCCTCAAGCTGACACTACTTTCTTTGAACGTATTCAAGTTGACGTGTGAAAGTGGACGAAGAAGAAGATATAGTCATTGAAATCAAATAACACATGGAAGATTATGAGAGTCTTTATTTTTTCAAACGAGTTTTTAGTCATCCCTGCCAGGGCCCCGTTGAAATTGTTCGAATTAAAAGACCCCGCACTTCCTAAAGCGGGCATCGAAGGGCTTAGAATGATAAATAGTGTAAAATTACTACAATCACAAATAGTGTACACTAAGTACCGTCACAGCTGTTTGACATGTACGATGATCACAAATAATGTACAAGTACTACAATGAGATCAAAATAAGAATACATAAAGCCTGACGAGCTTTCACTACACTGCGTGTTTATATGAAAATCACAAGAAATCAAGTCCTTCACGAAAATAAGAATCTTCAATTGTCAAGGCGGCTCTACTGCATGGCTCCGAAACAAAAACGACAATCAAGAAGCTACAAATTTTCATGAAGGGGTGCTTGTGTAGAAATAAAGTATTGAAACGATACGACAAGGTCACAAATGTGGAACTGGTGACAAGAACCAGACAAGTACCAGTGGAACTGGAAATCAGAAGTAGACTCTGGAGATGGATAGGACACACATTGAGGAAACATGTAAATAGTATTACCCAACAGTCGTTATGCAGAGTTCTTCATGAAGGACAACTTACAGAACCGTTTAGGATTAGAACGGGAGTGAGACAGGGATGCCTCTTGTCTACATTTCTTTTCTTACTAGCAATAGATTGGGTTATGAAAACATCGACATCACACAACAGAAATGGAATCCAGTGGAATCTGACTAAACAGCTTGATGATCTGGATTTTGCAGATGACTTGGCTCTTCTGTCCCATAACCATTATCAGATGCAAGAGAAAATGAACATTCTCGATGAGAGGTCACAACAAGTGGTCCTGAAAATACACAGGAAAAAGACAAAGATTATGATAATAAATGCAAGAAATGATAACAATGTTGAACTTGAAGAAACACCACTAAAAGATGGAAATAAACAATTTAGAAAAGTATGGTAAGAAACAAAAGGTAATAATAAACAACACAAGAGAAGATAATGTGGCTAGCATCGGATAGGTGAATCCCTTGCAGGCCCCGCAGCACCGGGGCCCTAGACGTAATTTCACTATGAATTACATGAAAAACAGGCCTACAGGGGCCTGCTAGTGTTTGAAGATATATACAGTCAGCTCTAGGGATTTTTCAAGTTGGTGTGGTCTCAATTTGGCGCCCCCTCACCCATGCCGGGCACATTGTTCTCTTATGGTACTGTTCTCTATGGTGGCCAGTTTCCTGTTATTTACTTGGAACACATTATAATTTCTGCAGTTTGTTAAAATGTTGCCCCCCCCCCCCCCTCTCCCACCACACACATACCACAAGAGACACGACTCTGGAAACATATTTGGAAGGATGAATGTAAGAAGGTAACGTACCCTATATCAGACACTATCGCAGAGGAGAGACGTGATATAGACTTCACCATACTAGATGTTGGGCGGTGTGACCACTTTGCCTTCTCGCTGCCTGTGCATTTCCTAAATCAACAGCAGACTCAGGAACTCATTTACAGCTGGGTAGACTGAAGCGTGATGCTACCCGGTAGCTTTGCTGTGAGACAAAAGCGCTCTAACCGCTTAACCAGTCGGACGCTTGAAACTGTAGAAAAAAGGGCCCCCGGAATCGACTACTAGAGATACAAAGGCAAAGGTAGTCCTATAGCAGATAAGATACTGCCGTAGGAAAATAAAGTGCTACAGACTTCACTATACTAGGTCTTCTTCTTCTCCTTCTTCCTCGTTCGTCCTGAAAAGGACGTTTGTTGCGTTGTGTCTGTTTACAGCGGTGCTGCGATATCTGCGCCTTTCGGCCGACAAATCCGACTTCAGCACGGCATTTTTTGGGACTGGGTTTGCCCTACTATACTAGGTCGAACTAGTATATTCAGACCAGTTGCCTTCCTTGCTGTCTTTGCATTCCCTAACTCAAGAGCAGAGTCAAGTACCCATTTACAGCTGCGTGGACCGAAGCGTGACGCCACCGTGTTTCGAACCTGGTACCGTTGTCGCGAGAGGCCAGTGCTCTAACCAAGATAAGAAATGGCAAGATAAGAAAAGAAGATAAGAAGACATAAAGTGAGAAGAGATAATGCACGGAAAGATAAGATAAGAAGTAAGATAAAATTAGATAAAGGAAGACATACCTTCTACCTCTTAAAAATTTAACGTTGTAAAATAAAATTTCCATACGACGACTAAAGAAACAAACATCGGAGTTATAGGAGCTCGGAAGGAAGGCGTCAATAACACAAATCACCATTACCACTTAACCATCATTTCCGCAGCAAAACTGACATCAGCTTCATCAGCAGCTACAACCACGCGAGGAAAAGTATAAAATTTTCATATCATTCTTCCCGCTACTCGGGCCCACGAATTGACACAGCAGCCATTAAATCATTAAGTTGGCTTCACTTCCTGTTGCCAGTCATGAAGATCGATAACTCCGCAAAGATAACTCACCCGTCACAGCTGAATCACTCACGTGAAACACGTTAGTTTACTCACGTGTGCAGCTGCGCATTATATCCTTGCCTTGGTTTTTACCTGAAGCCATAGGTCTATGCTTCATCATTTTTATTTCCCGTTTCGCTCCCTATGGAGTAAGGAGACACCACTAGACACCTTGGAAGCCTGTACAAAATCATTCATATGTTACTGCAGCTGTGGTTCCAATTGTACTTGGTGTTATATGATATGGTTTACATCATCATTATTGCTTTTCTTTGCCTTCCTTGGAGCCACAACCGCAGCTGGTCGCCTGTAGGAAATCTGCACCAAGTAGTCATGCTAATGGCATGAACAAGACATGGAAACAAACGTGAGCTGATGTCACGGTCCAGGAAGACTTGGCGTTGTTGTTGTTGTTGTTTTCGTCTACTATGTTGCTGTAATACCCTGTTCAACCTGAAAGTTGGTTATAATTGGGGTATATTGTGTGTTAGGTTCTTCGGCGCTAGTCGTCTGTTAGTCCTGAAAAGGACTGGTCCTGAAAAGGACCACTAGCTGGTTGTCTGGTTTACTTATCGTTGCTTGTTGGTCGTGGCGTGTTGATGGTGTTAATTTCCTGCCTTCCTATCTGTCTTGTGTCGTTTTGTTAGTTTTTGCTTTCCTCGTTTCTGTTTCTCTTGTCTTCCTGCTTTCCTGTATTTGTAATAGTGCTTTTTCTATTATTGCTGGTAGAAGTTTTTCAAGTGTTTCTTCGATGACTTCCTCGTCTGATTGGTCGTTTGTTTTGGTCGCTCTTGTGTTTGATGTCATTTCCTCAATGGCTCTTCGCTCTGTTTCGATTCTCTTGAGGATTATGGAGTTTTCTTCCGTCAGTTCTGTCAACCTCTTTACATCTGCTTCTATTTGCTGCTTAATGCTTTTCATGTCTTTCATCATTTCTCTGATGTTCTGTATATCTATTACGTCTTCACCGCTGACCTTTTCGTCTTCGGGAGCCTGCTTGCTTCTGTTTACGACCTGTAGTTTCATTTCTTTGACTTCAGCGGTCAGCTTGTGTATCTGTCGTCTATCAATTATGCGCTGTTTTTCTGCAACATCCGTAGCCACTCTGTGTTTTGCCTCTCTGAAAGGTATGTTTTTGGACACGGCCTCCTTCAAGATGCTCTTTGTTTCTTGAAACACAGGGCAGCCTCGGTACCTTGCCCCGTGGTTTCCATGGCAGTTTGCACAGGTACGGTTTGCATTAATTGATTTGTAGTTGTGGTCCTCCTTCGCCCTGGGGCAGTCGCCATATTGGTGGTTTCCCGCGCAATATCGGCAGACAGCGTCTCTCCTGCATGTTTTCTTGGTGTGTGAAAACTGTTGGCAGTTGGAGCACTGTATCACCGGAGGGATATATGCCTCTGTCCTCTTTGATGTCTCTTTGAATGTCAGTCTTTCAGGTCTTGTCACTCCTTCAATAGTTACTACCACCAGATTGGTATCTTTTCCATTCCATGTCCTTAGCCTCTCGACCTGTATGACCTGGGCACCTGTGTTTTCAGTCTGTAGGCAGCTCTGGACTTCGCTAGCGGACCATCTTGTGTCCACCCCTCTTAGCACCAACTTCTTTATTGTCTTGTTGGTCTCCATCACTACTTTTATCTGGTGAGGCAGCGTGAATTCTTTCGGTCCGGCCTCCAGTTCTGTCATCAGTGAAGTTGTCTTATCCGTGCTGTTGAGCGAAAGCACGACTCCCTTTTCGTGCCTCCGTACCTTAGCGATGCTTCTCCTGCCAGTTATTGTCTCTAGGATGTTGATCACTTTGTCATCTGGAAGGGCCCTGAGTGAGGCCTCACCTCCAGACATCTGCGTGATCTTAACTATCCTTTCCTGTAATGCCATGTGCCCACCGGCGTTGCTTGGTTTGCGCAGGTGACACGCTCTGATTTCCGTCTACGTTAGTGTGTGTGGTGTGTAGGACGGTCTCACGTTCTGTTTTGTTGACTCCTGATCACGTTCCGTAGTTGTCTGATCACTACACACTGGAGCCTCTACTATGACGTCTTGCTTTATTGGTGTTTTTATCTGGGTTTCTGCTGACGAGTCGGGTACGTGTGGTGGAGGCAACATGGATCTAAGCTCCTGTTTTCTTTTCTCTTTCCTTTCCAGCGTCTGTTCTATCCCCTGTATCAGTCTCTTCACCCTCTCACGCTCAGGATCTAGGCCGTGGACGTTTGCAGCTGTCCTTTTCTCTCTTCTTTCCAACCATCCCCTCATCTTCTCCAGCTGGTGTAGCAATCTCATCGTTCCCTCATCCTCTGTATCTTCATCATCTAGGCCAGGGACGCCTGCATCTGCCCTCTCCTCTGTCTCGCAAGGAGGCGGGCCCCTCAGACTCTCAGTGGTGTCGACACACGTCGCAGCTAACTCTGTCGTCGTGTCTAGAGTTGGAGGAGGACCGGTCTCAGCACGAGTACTTGGGGCAGTCTTGCTCTCTGGCTGTCTGTCTGTTGTTTGAAGCTTTTTTATTCCCCTGGCTGTTCTGCGCTGGTGGGCTGGCGTATACCTTCCTCCTTTTGGCGTGTGGTTTATGTCTGGTCATTTTGTCGATAATGCGATCTTTTCTCGGATAGTGGCGTCCTGAGAAGGACGTTGGTGTCTTGTTATGTCGGTTGAAACGGCTGATGTGAAACGAACAGACGTATCGGGGGAACGCTGTGAGCTGCTGGACTTGGCGTAAGTTTGTTGACGGCATATGCTCCTTAGGACGCCGAAGAGTGGTGATGATGATGAAGTAAACCCTTTCCTTCATACTTAGAGATGTACAAAATCATCCAATGTTATCTACTGATAGATTCGCGATCCCCCGTTGCCACCCCCTCCTTTCCCGATCTACACCATTACGGTAATGACGGTTGTCATAGAACAACTGAGTTACGTGATGTCGGAAACTGGACGGTCTCAGCGTAGATCCTAGAGATAACGTTAGAGATTAATACAGAGTTCAGGACCTCAATATCAGCCACGTGACAATTTGTGGACCGTCAGGCTCCAGATAGGTAGTTCCCTTGAGCAAGCGCTCGGGATTTTTGACGAATGCCTTATATCATTTAGTTGACCTCGTACCGTGAGCAGGAAATTTGACAAGCGTATTGATCACAGAGTCCGTGAGAGTGAAAGTGAGTGAGTGAACGAATAAGCGAGTGAATATGTGTATTAATTGTATGAGTGGGGTAGGGTAAACGGGTGTGTGAGTGTCATGAGTGAGTGAGTGAGATAGAGTTGGTGGACATCTGAGTAAGTGAGTGAGTTAACTGAGTGGGTCAGACAGTGGATATGTGAGTGAGTGACTGATGGATAGGACACATATCGATGAAACCTGCTGATGGCACTGCAAGGCAGTCTTTGGTCTGGAACCCCCATGGTAAGAGATACAGAGATAGAACAAACAAAAACACTCACACATGGAGAAGAGAACTGAAAACAGAAGTGAATATGATGAGGAAGACGTAAAAAAGAACTTGAGCTGACGGTGTGCGACATGAGGGCTTGGCGTGTGTTTGTTGAAGGCCTATGCTCCTTGTGGAGCTAAAGGGTGTTGATTGATTGACTGATTGATATTCAGATATAAACTGAATGTATCTTCAGCCATATTACAATAATATCTTCCGACATGGTACTAGTATATTCAGACATATGATACGTGTAGTTTCATACATATAACACTACTATCTTCAGACATATAATAGTAACAACTTCAAACACGTGATATACGTATCCTCAAATATGTAGCCAGTATTTTCAGACGCGTGATAGTAGTATCCTAGAAAGAACGAGCTGGGAGTGAGTAAAATAATACACGTGCTCACCGTGCGAACCTTCCGATCCCTTCAAAAGGCGAGCCAGTGAAGCGTAATGAATGGGTTTGGTTGAGTGATCATGCTCGGTGATTCATGGAGAGATATTATCTAGCCCAAACTACGAGCATTGGATGTTAAACTATCAGAAGTCACGTTTCGTGCTCTGATTTACTGTGGAAAGCTAAAAGATTGTGGGTCGGCATTACGGTAAGATTTCAGGGAAACCGGTTTTTTTGGTGTTGCTTCTTCTTCGTTTGCTCTCAGACACACCCACATCTATCTTTCTTATAAAGGTGGCATTTCGTCTGAGGATTCTCTCGTGGCCACATAGTTTCTCCCTCAACTGGGGGGTATTATTGTAGAAATACATTCAGTCACTGAATCTCACCTACAAATATGAACTCATCGATGTATGTGGATCTTGAAGCTAGAAGCGGCTGTAAGAGTGGAGAATAAACTTGCCACTTTCAAGGAAATAAAACGAGGAGTGAGGAAGGGATGTGTTCTTTCACATGATCTGTTATCTCTCTAGATAGCAAAACCATCTTGAGGTTAATCAAACAATGATACGGGAATATGAGTTGGAGGTACAGTAAAAATAACTTGCAGCTATGTTGATGACGTGCGTACGAATGGCAAAATGGTTAGGGAGCTTACTTCTCGTGGCTAAGAGACCTGGTTTAGAAACGTCACGCCCCAGTCTACTTAGCTATACATATGGGTATCTGAATTTGCTCTGATTTAGGGATGGCAAAAGCAACGAGGCAGGGAACCGGAAACGCCACCTCATGAAGCTGGTATCTAATATAAATGAAATGAACACTTCCCTCCCTTGCGTCGGCATCTGCTTTTTTATGCCGATGACAAAGTTTTAATGGCAGAAAACTAACAAAGACATACAGAAAAAGGTTATCGTAACAGAAGATTAAGTTAAAAAAGCAAAACAATGATTGAATTCTCACAACCAGAGCAGATATTACATGTGATGTGCGTGGAGCTAGACGGTTAGTGGGGCATCTTTTGTGCCGTGGAGTGGTCATAGTGTAACGCCTACGATAATTCAGTTATGACATCAGAAAGCCCCTGGGTCCGTCGGAAAGAATAGACAACATTGTAGTGTCTTGACAGTTGAATGCGTCCAAAATGGACGTGTCCAGTGGAGGCTATTGTGTTTTGGCCAAATGTTTATGGAAGTTCGGTACGAATGTTCATCGTTTGTAAACGCATGAGACAGGGTAATGGAAGGCGAAGTGAATGCGTATTCTTAGAGTTCGACTTTGTGTTAGTAACGCATAATAGAATAGACATAATAGAATACTGAACGTGGATAACCCGGGTAAGAAGAATATATTCATGTTGAAAAGATGGATTACACCCCTCGAGCTTGCTAATCCATAGAATAAGTGTTATATTCTTCGAAGCCATCAAACTATGCTTCACACACCTCTATAACAACGAGAGCGTAATAGTTATATCCAAATAAAGAATTACATAAAAATTCAGAGTAAAGATAAATGGAACAACATTTTAAAAACATAAATGCAACAACAACAACAGCAACACGCACACACACTCAAATACTAAGACACTATGATTCAATCAAATATGAAAATGCATGACAGAAACTAAGACCATAATGTTTCTTGCATCCCTTTTTTCACTCCCAATGGATCATTGAACTATTACTGCAGTAGTCCCTATGCAGGAAGCCGACACTGACGCACTTATGAGCCCATGCTGTTGTAGTTTCTGTAGCAACTTTTTTACACAGTGAGGATGCCTTTCTTGCACACAACCTCCCGTCAGTCGTCTTTTGAAACATCCCTGATGTGAACAAATTTTTTTTTTTAAATCTCATTAGATTCCCCCCCCCCCCCCCCCCCCCCCGAATCTTATTTACTTAGTCGTTCCCCTTCTACCGTGAGGTGTAGAGGTTTGGAAGAGAGAGCGCCAGACTATCCTATCGGCTGTCTTCCTCCTGGCCTGGTTCCATTCTAGTCCTCGATCCTTCAAAGATTGTCTAATGTTGTCCTCCCAGCGGACTCTGGGTCGTCCTCGGGGTCTGGATCCTTGGCTGTTTGTTTCCCATGCTTGTCGTGGTATCCGATCTTCTCCCATTCTGCAGACATGGCCAAACCATCTTAATTGGGACTGTTCTACTTGGGTCTGCAGGGGGTAGGATTTAAGGCCTTGACGTGTCGTCTGGTTGCGTACCACGTCTCTTCTTGTTACTTCAACCACTTCCTCAGATACCTCATTTCTGAGGTTTGGATCTGGCTTTTATGCCCCCCCCCCCCCCCCCCGAATCACGCGGACAAATAACACTACGTGCCAAGATGAATTTTTAAAAGCTTCCCGCGCGACCGCCCCCCCCCCCCCCCCCCCCCCATAACATGAAGGACATCATATGCAATGAATCCTTGTCACTTGAGCACTAGAAAATAGATTTCTCAAGCGTTACATCTAACCATAATAATAATAGCCCCTTCAGTCATAACTGACTATGGGAATGCGCCCCTGAGGTGACAGAACTTAGCTGCTTATTTTCCTGATGTTCCTGTCGACATTAATCTAACCAATGCTATTGTATACACGCGAATCTTGGGCAGTCGGAAATTCAAGGAGAAAGTCACTTGAGATGTGGTTTCCCAGAAAATATGTTCAGAATCAAAAGGACTGTTAAGATAAGTATCCAAGAATACTTTGAGATGTGCTAATGAACAACCATATCGATTGGAGGCCGACCTCTGTGTAATCTACGTTTTGCTGATGATATTGATCTGATAGCTGGAACAGAATCAGAACTTCAAGACCTTACCTCTAGACTGGAGAAAGTAACAAGAACATATGGGATGGAAATTAATATAGAAAAAAGCAAGATATTGGTGAATAGCCATAAGAAACATGTTCCGACCAACATTACGTTAAATGGGCAAACGTTAGAAGAAGTTAACACCTTTAAATATCTCGGGTCCACTATATGTAGTGATGGAAGATCAAATAAAGAAATCAAGACAAGACTTGAGATGGCCTCAGCTGCCATGACAAGGTTGAATGTGATCTGGAAAAGTAACATCAGTTTTCCTGTGAAGATCAAATTATACAAATCACTTGTATTATCTATTCTCTTGTATGGGTGTGAGGGCTGGACACTCACTGCAGATACGGAGCGAAGGATTCAGGCTTTCGAGCATAAATGTTATAGAAGAATTTTGCGCATTTGCTATAAAGAGCACAAAACAAATGTCTATGTTAGAGAGAAGATAAACACCTATGCAGGCCATCAAGAACCACTTTTGTCAATAGTGAAACGTCGAAAGCTTGCCTGGTTTGGGCATGTAACTCGTCATGACTCCCTTTCGAAAACGATCCTCCAGGGAACAGTCGAAGGTAAACGGAGAAGAGGAAGGCAAAGAAAATCCTGGGCTGATAACATCAAAGAATGGGCAGGACACGGTTTCTCCACCCTTGTACGCATTGCTGAGAATAGAGAGCAGTGGAGGACCCTGTCTGCTGATGCTTCCACCATAGCACCCCTACGACCCATGACGGGTTATGGGTTGAGATGATGATGAATGAACAAGATATATATATATATATAATATCCATAAGTAGTCAGAAAGATAGAGAGAAGCTAATCTGAATGAGAAATGATGAAGTTAGAAAAATTGTGGGAACTATATCTTCGTGAAATACATAGAGACAGAAAATAAAGTGGTTCTGACATCTTATGTGAATGGAACCCGATCGATTACGACTACATGCCTACATAAGTAGATCTGGTAGTAGAGCCTGAGAAAGATCAAGAGGCGTAGTATTATCATCATCACTTTTCCTTTTGTGCTGCTCAGAGCATGGAGCAATCCCTGCAGCTGATTCCCTTGTATGAAGCCTGCACAAGCATTTGCATGTTCCTGCAGTAGTGGTTTCTGTGAGAATTTGTTGTACATGATGAGGTTGCGAGCCGCAAGCACAACCTCATATAAGTCGCCTCGTGCGACTCACCTGAAGGAGCAGTTTACCTATTCTTTCTTTGTCTCACCAGAGACTCCCCGCGGCAATATTACAGAAATCCTACATCATCACGGCCCCACCCCAGCCAATGCCACACAATTGGCTCAAGAACAAACATTCCAGCTACCCATAACATTTCATGGCAACAGAATAATAAAATGAAGATGGCGGATGAAGCGAGTTGTGTTAACTTACCGCTTCTGCTAACCTTTATTCAAGGTCAATTTCCCGTTCTCTCTCCTCCTCCCCCAGCCCCCGCTGTGTACTGACTGAAACATTGTAAGACTTATAAAGAGTCTCTGTTTTTGTTGTCCACAGCCTCTTTGCTCGTGAGAATCCCACAGGTCACTTTACACCTTGTAAATCTACCTTCCGATTTAGCCCTGGGGAACCGTATAGTGTGCGGGGTAAACAATCCTCGATTCTTAATCACTTCTTCTCCACACTAAAACCATTCGTCCCCACAGGGCACTTCTCACAAAGTATGCTGAGTTACTCAAGGCACTGGGCCTTTTTTGACGTAATTTAAGATGAACTAGACATCCTGCCAAGTCTGGCTTTTCGTACTAAAATTAAGACAGGCGGTGAAACTAGCCACTTGACCAACCTACAGGGCCCGCTAGTCAAAACGGAGGACACATTGAGGGGCCATCTCAGGGATGACAGTTTCAAACTTCCAGAAATAATAAACTCAGATAAGCCTTTGTATGTCATGGGGGAAGGGGAAGAAGGCAGGGAGTTCGGACAGAGGGCCATTTGGTTTCGGATCTAGTATTCAAGGAGGGACTCATATATTACATTTTTTGACGTTTTCTGCAGTATTTCTTTTGTTTTCATATATCGGGCGGATCAAGCCAAATTTACTCTCACTCAATCTTTTAAAGGACCCTGATATGGATTACGTACTGTATCGTTGACCAAAAACCAAATTCTATTTACATGCAGGCCCGACGAGAGGGAGGCCTGCAAAGCCATTTGGCTGTAAAAAAAAAAGGGAACCCGTTACACGCCCATTGAGGCATATTGGGAATATGGTGTTAGGCCCATATTATCTTGACCATCGGCACACTAGGTGTGACGTGGTCAGCATCACGCCGGCCGCCTTAACCTTCCCAGAGTTGCTCTGGCACCCATTTGGGGCTGGGTCGACCTAGGAGCCGTTTGTGGCCTAAAAAATTCCCGCCTCATCTGGGGATCGAACCATAGACCACTGCGCTGTGGCCTCACCTAAAACGTTTTTTTTTTTTTTGCGTGCCTTTCTTTACATTAAACTATTTTTTACCCCTTTTCCCAAACAGTGAGGGGGCTTTGTAATACGAAATGGCCCGGGCCTCATCTGAGCTCTAGGGGGGGCGGGGGGGGGGGGGGGGGGCTTGTTTAAGTGGAAATAATGAAACACATAAGATCCATGCTATGAAGATCATCATACAGTGGTGCACACTTGAGACCACGATGCCTGTAATAGATATATGACAAGGAATTAAATCTGAGTTTCCGAACAAAAGGTTGTCCATTATTCGAATTTGATGATTGGAGCAAATATACCGTGTAAATAAAAAATTTCGCGAAACAAAGGCGAGGAGGGGCATACAGTTAGAGAAGGATTTTAAAGGGAAGATATACTAGGAGGGCGGTTATAGTTAATTAAAGTTTAGGCCTATTTAACACAAGTGATGCTCGGCCGTCGAGTGGCAGAGAGCTTGCTTCTCGAGACAAAATTACCGTGTTCGATAACCTGTAACGTCACGGTCCAGCCTGCACCACTGTAAATGAAGACCTGTCTCTGCTCTTGAGTTAGGGAAGGCAAAGGTAGCGACAAAGGGAATCGGTCAACCCCACCTCATAAAGCTGAGACCTGGTATAGTGAAGTCTATAACACTGCATTTTCCTACGGCCGTATCTGCCATGGGGTATATTAAAAATGATGGCCATTTTGCAAGATAGGCAGCCTTCCAGCTGGTCCATATAAATCATATTTAATCATTGCTAGATGTTCCTAAATTATGAGAGTTAGTAAACTGATAAGCTTTTCGGGAGCTTCTACAAGTCTTGCAGAAATTATGTGAGGACAGCAAACTATAAGTCAGAAGAGTTCAGGACCACCACTGGTGTAAGACAAGGCGATATCCTGTCACCTTATCTTTTCATACTCCTCATGGACGATGTCATCAAGGCATGTAAGGAGAGAACAAGAAAGTATTCAGTGGGGTACTGGAAGATGAGACAGGTCTGTATTTCAGAGCTAGCATTTGCTGATGATGTTGTCCTGATTGCTAAATCAGAGACACATCTCCAATCCAACCTGCAAGTCTGGAAGGAAGAGCTGGAGAAGAGAGGGATGGTCATAAGCAGCTCTAAAACAAAATCCATGGTGATATCACGAGAAGAAAGAAAACATCAGATTAAGTTGGGAGAACAGGTCCTGGAGCAGGTCGACCACTTTAAATATCTCGGAGCTATTATAGACCGAAAGGGGGGCATCAAAGAAGAGTTGGCCACTCGAAAAGCAGCGGCTGGGAGACTTTATCAGGCCATAAATCGAGGATTCCTCAGCAAGAAAGAGGTTGGTAAGAAAACGAAGATGGCTGTATACCGCTCCACCTATGTCCCAGTCTTGACATATGGATGCGAGTCATGGGCAATGACTACAACCCACAAAAGCCAGATTCAAACCTCAGAAATGAGGTATCTGAGGAAGGTGGTTGAAGTAACAAGAAGAGACATGGTCCGCAACCAGACGATACGTCAAGGCCTAAAATCCCACCCGCTGCAGACCCAAATAGAACAGTCCCAACTAAGATGGTTTGGCCATGTCTGCAGAATGGGAGAAGATCGGCTACCACGACAAGCATGGGAAACAAAGAGCCAGGGATCCAGACCTCCAGGACGACCCAGAGTCCGCTGGGAGGACAATATTAGACAATCTTTGAAGGACCGAGGACTAGAATGGAACCAGGCCAGGAAAAAGACAGCCGATAGGATAGTCTGGCGCTCTCTCTTCCAAACCTCTACACCTCACGGTAGAAGAGGAACGACTAAGTAAGTAAGTAAGTATAAGCTTTTCGGGATAAAAAATGTTTAATTATTTATAGCTGATATTTTCTCATCAAATTTTATTATTTATTTTCAAAATACCATCAAGATATTCAGGCAAGCTCTAATATTTTTAACACTTGTACCTTAAGACCGTTCATTGTATTTTTCTGTTTATCTGGCTTCATCATTTCCTCCTCTTACCATTTTCCAACTTTCCATAATGAAATAGAATATTCCGCTATCGAAAAATCCCGTGCAGGGCCTCGATTGAGCCTTACGCTAATGTTTACAACTGCTGGGCCAATCCCGTACTGCGGCAGTTAACTCCTCCCCCTGAGCGTGCGGGCTACGCGTTATAAAAGTTTAGTAGCACATGGTGAAAATATTCACTAGACAAGTTTTTAACGTAAGAAGGAGTTCACAGTTTGAAAATTTCCCATCAAATATTTCAGTTAAAATTTTTTTACCGTGGATTTCATATGACTTACCGATATATAGTTACTTTGAATATAAGTGATATGATAACTTTTTCATTGAACATTTGGATTAACTCCCTCAAAACCACACAACAGCGATGATTGGCCGAGTGTATGTGTACTAGTTATACCTTGCTCCGATTGCAACGATTTCGGTATGCTTGAAATTTAACGAAGGTGAACCATTTCTGTGCGTGTTTGTCGTCCAATATGGACTACTACCATGATGCAGATCCTCTGATATCATCGGCAATTTACCCTGGAGTTATTGACTTCGATCCGTACTCACGTCCAAAAATGATTTTAGAAGACTCCCCGAGTGATATTCAAATGAGCATGGATAGCCCTGACTCCATGGAGACGTATAATGAGTCAGAGATGGAACTGACTTTCCATGACAGTGGCTCTGTTTCGTCAGTCGCTTCAGTCGCAGATGAGGTAACTGACTCAGTTGCTAGCACTCCCCAGAAAGATGATGACGCAGATATCGAAGCAGACAGAAAACTTGTCAGTGAAAGATTTGCTCCATATGACACTTTTCCTGCAGATAATACATGGACATTAGAAGAAAGAATTGAAAAGCTTTTGCAGTTAAGTCCGTGCAAAAAGTACACCAAAGTAGATCTGCTAAAAATAGACTCAATCGAAAGTCCGGAGAAAAAGGTTGATATGCTAATTGAAATTGTGTCTAAAGTTCATGTCAATCATCGCTGGAACTACGTACAACCACATGAACTCCACAGGGGCTATACCATCGTAGCCAACTGCAAAAAGGAAAAGAAGAAAGATTCCGATGGTCATTCTTGTCCTAAGAGGCCGATGAACGCTTTCATGATTTGGTCCATGAAATGTCGCGCCCTGATTGCACAAATAACACCACAGCTTCACAATGCCATCATCAGCACGAAGCTAGGCGCAGCCTGGAGAAAATTTGATGATGAGGAAAAGGCCATCTACGAACGAGAAAAAGATATTCTTGGAACATTTCATAAGTTCGAGTTTCCCGATTACAAATACAAACCTAAAAAGAAGGCTAAGAGAGTAGACGAGAAACCAGTGTCTGAACCTAAGCAACCAAAGTGCTTAAAGAGAAAGAGATCTGAAAGTAGCCAGCTTGTTCCTCTTCGGGGTATCAACATCGCCGACACCCGCCAGAGCCTGGACCCGTTGCTGAAGGAAAGACTTATAGTGAAAATGCAGGTGAAGATCGATCCAGCTCTGAAGAAAGGCATCGGCAAACGTATCACGGCGATTGACTTAGCAGATCTGACACGTTTACACCAACATGAACTCATCTCCGCCCTTTCTTTGGCTAACAGTCAGCAACGGTTCCATAACACAGCTTCAGCCGTACAGCTGATCATTGATAGCAAACCTGCCTCTGTGTTCGATACTCCTGAGAATTCCCCTAACAAACCCGTGACTCCAGTGAGTCCAGTAGAAGAATCAGTGAGCCATGAAGGTTCAAACAGAAGTGATCGGTGCTTCGAATTTGATGATGATAAGGCATCTGTACTGTACGCATCTGACAGTTGTGACAGCGTCACTCACAACGAAGCAGCTCTCAACAGACATATCAAAGCCGAACCAGACGTGCAGCCAAGCATCAAGGTTGAACCGAATTTTCAATGGAATCTCAACCTGAGCATCAAGACTGAACCCCTGGAATACTCGAGCCTATACTCCACACACAGCATCATCAAATCTGAGTCCGAGCAAATGTGCCCGACTGGCTTTGCAGAAGGGAACATACCAATTCTTTCTGCCGATGTTGTTGACTCTGTCCTGGACTGCGAGTGTACTCCCAGTTTTAATAACGAAGAACTGCTGGATGACTTTATGAAATACCTGGATAGCGATATCTGTTTCGCTGCAGATCTTTTACCATGTGTTACCACACTACCAGAGGGGCCAGCCACGGTTTAAGATAAAGATAACCTTTCTGCCAAGGACTTAACGATACGTGATCTGTTATCTCCTTGTTCAAACTTCCATCTTTACAGTCCCCTCAGAAGGGCTTCATAATTTATACTGGACTCGCTTATTATCCCGTCGTTTGGATATAACGACTGAAGATAGTACGACTTTGAAGTCAAATGAGTGACAATAAATACACGGTTCTGCTCTTTCGTATTTTAAAAACTGGGGCTCAGTGACCCAGTCTCTTGTGCCTACCCTGCTTCGGACCAGTGAGGAACGTTTTATCTTGTCGGTGGAAAATTGAACAAACATGGCCTTTACTTCACCCCAGTCTTCATGGCCCAGCGGCAGACATCCCGTATTCTGACGTTTATGGTCAGCCAATTTTCATGACCCAGTTTTGTATCGTGTGGTAGGCCTACAACAATCTGCTATATTTTCGCCCACGGGAGAAGGCCCTACAACACTGGCCAGCCTTCCCATGAAATAAAGGCATTTTGCCAAGGCCGAAGGGGATATCTTCCTTCGCACCCACCCCTTTAACAACAGTTCGACCCCTGTCCTCAGTGACTGACCGTCCACCGCCACATTTCGCGCTGATGTGTAGTAGTCTTCAGCAAGTTATCACAAGCCACCTATCGCTGATGTGGTGGCAGTTTGTTCACACTTTCCCCTTTATGCCAATCTCACACAAGAGACTTATTGCTTCACCCCTACTACCACCGACTGATAATGTGTTCGTCCTAACCCCACCATCTCAAAACAAAAAAAAATCCTCATATTCGCTCAGTGAACAATTTGTTTTCATAATTTGTGACATAACTATTTAAACATGTTGTCATAAACGTGACCATCAAGATCAAAGTTACATCCTAATGCGTAACGAAGGAACGACTCAGGAATGCGTATTACTGTAATCCCAGCACAGTTACATCGATCATGCAGCCAAAAATACGTATTTTCCCCTGATTTAGACATGTACTTTTTACATATACAACTGTATACACTCTGCATATTCTAACTGGCAGTCAGTAATCATAACATTCCTTACTAACAAATGCCAAGTATTCTTCCGTCATGTCATTTTTCAAGTTCGCCATCCTGTTGTCAACACGTATTTGTAACATTTTCCTTCGTGTTTTAAGTTTTGCACGCGTTGAACTGAAAGAAGTAAATTGAATTGAGATTATATCAACAGTTCATGAACTCTTTAGCGTCATTAGCCGTAGAATGCACGATATGAACTGTCTACAGTTTTGAATTCCGTCTCATCGCATCGGATAGATTGGAGGGGATATTACTGTTAACGATTTCCTTTGGAACAACCAACGGAGCAAATTAGACTGTGGACGTCATTTTAACATTCGTTTTCATTTTAAAAATGTAGCTCATTTAAAA
Organism: Oreohelix idahoensis; assembly: GCA_024509875.1. Lineage (NCBI taxonomy): Eukaryota > Metazoa > Mollusca > Gastropoda > Stylommatophora > Oreohelicidae > Oreohelix > Oreohelix idahoensis. The sequence goes on from JAMPIV010012124.1 coordinate 81,840, forward strand.
TATAATAATAGTGACCAGCCTAAGAAAATGATCTCTGCACATTTTTATCTGTAAGAAAGTGCTACAACAGAATTGGGCATACCAGGAATACATGTCAATGAAATACGCATTCTAGACTGCAAAAGAAGTTTGTCATGTTATAATAAGAGCTGTGAAATGTGGTGGAGTATGTGCTGTGAATGTTGAGTTCTGGATTATGTGCTGTGAAAACTGAGAACTTCCGTGCAGATATGAAGATTAGCACTGTAAAAGTAATACAAAGCTGGCAAGTAAATTGTTAGCGAGTTTGAAACAGTGTTTAGAAATCACAAGAATGTCACACTTTGGTTCATGTGATTGTACGAAAAAAATAGATTCTCTAATAGTACATTTTATTTTAAATATGAAGCCCTATAATTTATTCAGAAATTTCAAAGTTCATTCATGAAAGTTTTTTTGTTTTAAAGATGTAACTATAGTATGTTATTTGCATTCTTATGATAATCTTTTCTTAAACGTTGTTCTTGCCTCGAACATTTTATATAATATGCATTCGTGTTTGAACTTGTACTAGGCTGTAAGGTCACCGTCACTGCAATATATACAGGAACAATAACTCATAAATATACAGTTATCTGTGAGAAATCGCTGGCTGTATTACCGATATAAAGTAATATTAATAAGTGGTATTCTGATTTGGTTGAGCAAATTTTTATGTGATAGAAAATTTATTTGCGTCTGGTTGATCCGTGTGTGATAATGTCGTAGTGAACTATTTTCTGTAAATGTTTGTGCGTAATGTTTATGCGTAAGAGAGATGCTGTTGTTGTTTATATGTATCGATAATCGCTCTGTGTAGGCCTCAAAGGGGAATCTGTGAAGGCTACTCGCAAGAGGGCGAGCTGCCGTGACGACTCTAAAGGAAGCAGAAAGGGAAATGATATGTATTCGTTGGCTAACAGTTATATCCGTTTTCAATGTCATGTTTATTATGTTATCTGATGAAGATTTTGTTCCTATTTTTATGCAAGAAGTTATGTACAGATGACCTAGAGTGTTGCGGAAGAGACTAGGTTCCAGAGTGACTGGTCTAAACAGGGCCGTGTTCCTCTATATTACTCCAACCCTCACCCCCGTGCGAGTGTGAAAGTAGTTAAAGTTTGTGTCTAGCATATCTTATATGCTTTATATTTTCAACTTTAGGAGGTCAGAACAAATGTTTACATGTTGTTGCTATATCTATATAAGAATATTCCAATTTGCTCAATCAAACATTTGTTTCACGTCTTACACAAATAAAGAAAGTAAAGACGCGCTGGTTGGAAGCTAGTCGCAGAAATAGTCCCAGCGGAAGTTATTCAGTTGCAGAAGTGAAGAGAGGTACCTTCGGCCGGCTACATGTTTAAAGCGGAAAATTGTGATTTTTCAACGCCAACTGGCTCCATTTGTTATTAATAAAGATGTCACTGTAGTTACATCAGTTGCTTATTTTAATATAATTCAATTTTGTACTATAGTTTTTACTGACATGTATATTTTCATTGTTGTATATAGGCCTAACTTGTGAACCAATAATTCATTTCAAGTTCCATATTCAATGTTCCATATCTCGCACAATTTTTCCTGTTATTTTCTCATCAGTAGAATGCCGAAATCACCAAGAGCAGGCTATGGCAGCTGTGCTCGTCTAGTGTTCTTGATTCAGTATTAACTGTTAGGTCACCGCTCGGGACAATTTGTTTGCTTCCTTACAGAAACAATTTATGCAAACTACTGCCAGTTTTTTTGTAGTCTTCTTATGGCAGCATTTTTTCACACTAATTGTTGTTGCTCTTTTTTGACTTTTTACGATTAAAAAAATATAGGCCTATGCAACAGATAACAGCAAACCATGAACATTAAAAAAGTTATTCAAATTAAATCTTGCGCCAGAATTCAGCTAGCCAGGAACATATAAAAAAAGAAAAAATTCAAATTTAATACATTTCAAGCCACACACATTTTCAAGCATTCACAAATTTTCTGCTTGTGTTAACAATAGTATACTTTTGAACTATTTAAATTATGAAATTTGCAATTTCTCATTGCTTCAGTGAGAGTAGCTTTGTTAATACATTAGCATCTCCAAACTACTGTGAGTTTATACAACAGAGGACCAATCTGACTCATTTCCATTTTTTATCCATTTATAGTCATGTTATTAATTTTTCTGCTGATATATTATTACCAGTTAATATTGATAAACTGTAACCATGACCACTGAATATATCATTAGTCCGCTTGATAAATGTTCACATGACTGCTGAATATACCAGCAGTCAGTTTGATAAGTGTTCACATGACTGCTGAATATACCAGCAGTCAGTTTGATAAGTGTTCACTTGACCATTGCATATTTTACCACTTTTTTAAATTATACATTTCTTTTTCCTCGTTTGCACTATGTTGTGCGCCTTGCGGCCCAGTGCATCCGTCTTCAGCATGCATTTGTTCGGGACTGCTTCCCTAGCCTCTGGTTTTCCGTGACCTTCCTGCAAGGCAGCAGTGGTTTGACATCAGAGTTGTCTCTCCTAGGAAAGCTGTCTTTCTGGACTAACGAGTCTTTCCTACCCAGGTTTGTGTGAAGTTGTCCTTCTCTTAGGTGGATTGTCAACCAAGGCTATCGTGCTCCTCCTGCACTGATTTTTTTTGGCAGGGTTTACTTCCTGGCTTTAAAGGATAGAGGACAAACAGTGAAGAATGAGGAAAGAAAGCATTTAACCCATGAAGTGGGAGTGGATTGGTGCAGACCAGATCATGTACCACTCGCCAGTGGGTTCTGCATCTACACCTATTGGGTTCCACCTACTCCTCAGCCCATTTAGTCTGACCCCTCAACAAGAACCTGTCCGGTTTGGGTGACCCTGCCAGGAGTAAAACTCCCGCCGGCAAATTATACATGTGAGTGTAAGAGTAGTCACATTGTTTATTTTATTTGATCCGTGCTTTTCCTTGACAATTTTTGTATGTGACGTTACTAAACTTATGAAAGATGTAAACATATTTAGACCTAGACTTGATAGAAATTGTTACACCTGATTGTGACAGACTAAACTGGAAACTGATGCATTTATGGGAACAGAACCAAAACAAGTTGGTTCACATGCAGACGGTACATTAAGCACAGTGTTTATCAGCAAAAATCTTGTTAAGTGACACCAGGTGTGATATGTTAAAGGAAAGATCTATAAATAGTTCTATTACAACATGCATTCACTGTTTTCATGGTAATACAAGTATACCTCGAAGATATTGTGCGTTCGGTTCCAGACCACCGCAATAAAGCGAATATCACAATTAAGCAGGTCATACCCATTTTTTTTGGCTTCCCAGTGCATATAAAAGCCTAAAATCATGTTTACACTATGTCTATTAAGTGCGCAATAGCGCTAGGTCTTAAAAAAACAGTGTAGTGTAAAATTTAAAAAATACTTTATTGCTTAAAAAAAATGCTAATTTTCATCATCTGAGCCTTCAGCGAATCGTAAATTTTTTGCTGGTGGAAAGGCAACATCTATTGGAAGAAGAAGGCACGTTCTAATAAATAAAAATGAATAATATTTTAAAAAACAATATTTATGAAGCACAATAAAGCGAGGTATACCTGTATCTAATTTTGTGCCTAATGTTTTCACATGTACCGAATTATTTTTTTTCCACCGCTTGTTTTCATTTTTGTGTTTGTTCCACATGCACATTTTATTGTACTTGTTACTTAGCCATCATAGCAAAGATATAACTGTAACTTCGTCCACATTTGCCTTAAAAATATTTTTTTTTACATGTAATCAAAATTGAAAGGTTACCAGTCATAACATGTGACCTAGTCGGAGCAAGCATAGTTTTTTACCATATTAAAAAAAAAATCCCATGCAAATTCAACCATTTTAAGTCGTGAATAAATGTGCAGTAATTGTTTATTATACCAACTGGTAATTCATGTTATTAGTTAATTATTGATTTACCTACTATTAACTGAAACTAGTTTTTCTTATATCAGCTATTAAATAAAACTAGTTATTTTTTATACCAACTATTCATTACAGCTAAGCATGTTATATCAAATATTAATTAAAACTTGGTATTTTTATACCAACTAATCATTAAAAATGGGTATTTTTATAACCCAATTGTTCATTGAAACTAGGTATTTTTTAATATCTTTAATTAAAAGTAGTTATTTTATATACCAATTATTCATTAAAACTAGTTATTTTTATACCAACTGCTCATTACAACTAGGTATTTTTATATCAATTATTAATAAAAACTAAGTATTTTTATGCCAACTATTCATTAAAACTAGGTATTTTTATACCAATTATTCATTAAAACTGGTTATTTTTGTACCATTTATTCACTAAAACTAGTTATTTTTATGTCAACTATATATACTGAAGCACATTAAAAACGCACCACTATTATATATACTGATGCCGAGAAGCTGGCAAAAAAAAGTGTGGGAATGGATTTTCCCCGTGTTTGCCATGCGGTAGAGAGCGAATGGCTGCTGGAATGGAAAGTGCAAGATTCAACCCATGGGTGTGTGTACAGACTACATGAAAACGATGAAAGTTACACGTGCAACACGATTCTCAACAGCTATGACCCTGAAAATGTGTACGCGTTGTGGCAGTATACTCGGTATAAAAAGGCCGTTGAGACAAAACACCCAGTACATGTGCTTGAAATGCCACGACTATCTGAAAACGACCGCTAACGAGCCATTGGTATGTTGGAGACCGGAATGAGCTCGCGGGCCATTGCGAGAAGGATGAATTGCCACCACAGCACTATTGTACGTCTCAATGAACGTTACGGAACCACTGGCAGTGCCCGGGATAGACTTCGGAGTGGCTAACCACGAGTTACTACCCCTGCGCAAGATCGTCATATTGTGCTGAGTCACCTAAGGAATTGACTCTCCCGGCAAGTCAAACAGCAAGAGCAATAGTGGGTAGACATGGGCAAGTCTCTCGAAAGACAGTCATACGACGACTCAGAGATACAGGCCTTACTGCAAGACGACCTTATGTTGGGCCAAACTTGACTCACAGACATCGTTAGCAGCGCCTGCAATGGGCAGAGCAACATATCAGATGGACTAGACTGCAGTTGAATGCTGTCCTATTCACAGACGAGAACAGATTCAACATATCCTTTGCAGATGGACGTATGCGGATTTAGCGACGGTGTGAAGAGCGCTTTGCAGATTGCTGTGTCAACCGATTTCGAGGTGGCAGTATTCACATTTGGGGAGGATTCAGTTTTCACCATCGCTTGCCTCTTCACGTCTTCCGTGGAAATGTTAACGCTGTGACATATCGAGATGAGGTTCTGGATGCACTGGTTGCTCCTGCGTTCACAATTTATCCAGACTTGCAGCTTCTCCAGCAGGATAACGCACGTGCATTTTTTTGTATTTTTGGTTTTCTCCCTTGCCTGCACAGACTGCAATGAATTTCATAACAATCAAATGTAAAAATTAATGACCAGCATGGATTCATAGGAAAATGAATAAAGATTCCAAATATGTAAACTTGTACACACTTATATTTACATTTCACACTCTGTTCCTGGATTATACAGGTGGTGCGTTTTTAATGTGCTTCAGTATATTTGTACAAGCAGGTTATGTTTTTGCCAAATAATTATTTCTCAAAGCAGCTGGTTATTATTTTGTACAAATAACAATTAATTGAAACAGCTCGTCCATTATGCTGTATAATTAATCCATTTTCTAACTAGTTATTCATTGTAATAAATATTTGTTAAGCCAGTTTGTTATAGTACCTTTATGTTTGTACATACTGCAATAACATAATAAATAATAATCTAAGAACAAAATTTGTAGATGCTGTTTACTCTTGAACTTTTTTGATGCTATATTTTGTGGAGTCACTGCCCAGTCAAGTCTTTCCTTCTATCATTCATTATTGTCATTTTGGCTGTCGGAGGATGTCTTTTTGTTTCTTCCAAATATTGCCTTACATAATCTGTTTTCTTTCTATCATAAATTCTTTCACTAACCCATGCTTGAGTTAGTGCCCTTTTTGTGAAATCCCTGCTGAAGTTAGTGTCCTTTCATCTAATCAGGACCATGTACTGAACAGACGGTAGAACAGACATGTGACAATATGAAATGCTTCTGTGACACAACTCATGCTCAACCTGGACGCAGCACAAAATCTGGGAAAGTTGCTCAAAGTGTAACTGGATGAGATAAATTTGTTATAATCCTGTTGTGTGACATGTATTCCATAAACCTGGGTTGTTAGTTTCTTACTCTACATTAGATACCTGATAAGATTGTACTTGTTAAAGCAACTTTGTTATTTCCCTACTATTGGACATGTCATGTAAACTTTGGCATTTACTTACATTTTTTTTTTAAATTTAGAAACCTGACATTAGTTTTTTTTTTTGCTTATGGCTTTCGGTTGGAAGTAAATTCCTATTAATGTTAAACTGTTTTCTTTGAATGTTTAAAAATGTTTCCAGAATTGATCAAAGTACTGTTATGCCTAAATCAAGAGAGCCATTCCAACCTGTATCTAAATATTTGTCTTTCCTTTATGCACCATTTTGTTTCTGTCTGTTTTTGAAGATAAAAGACACATGTATCTGTTATCTTTCCTTTGAACAAAAAAAAGTAATGAACTGATTCACAAAGGAGCAACAACCTTCGTCATTTGTCTTTTAGCTACTTGTCAAGCATGGGACCATGGCTGTAGGTGGTCACTCTTGTAGGAAGCCTGGACAAACAAATTCATGTGTTTTTGTAGTGGTGGTTTTTCTACCAGTTTGTTTGACATGATGGAGGTTGCCAACCTCATGCACAACTTCTTATTAGTTGCCTGAGGGAGTGGTAACTCTATTCTTTCTTTGTCTCCTCTGGGAACTACCCAGGGCAGCAATACCCTCTTTAATAAACAGTTCAGTTTATTTTAGCGCTGGAGCTGCGGTGGCACAGTGGTTAGTGCACTGGCTTCCTAGCTTGGTGGTCCATGGTTCGATATCCGGTGGAGGTGGGATTTTTTAGACCGCAAACGACTCCGGGTCGACCCAGCCTCATAAATTGGGTACCAGACGAACTCTAGGAAGGTTAAGGCGGCCAGCATGATGCTGACAACATCATCCCTAGTGTGCCGATGGTTAAAAAAAATGGGCCTAACACCATATTCCCAATATGCCTCAATGGGCGTGTAACTGGATCCTTTACATTTTATTTTAGCGCTGGTAAACATCATCATCTTGTCCAATTTAGTTCCCTGTGGAGCATGGAGCCACCACTGCAGTTGGACTTCTTGCAGGAAGCCTGCACGAGTGCATTCATGTGCTCCTGCTGTGTTGGGTTTCTGTAGCCGTTGGTTGTTCTTGAAGAGGTTTCTGGTCAAATGCTAGACGATAAAGAGAGCACGATATCTTGGAATGTGTATCTTTTTGAATGTATTGCATAAGTAATTTGTGAATAGCATAATATTTTGTACATGACTTGCAGATGGAGTTATTCTTAGAGTGCTGTATGGACAGCAAAAGTCACTCATTTTTTATTAATTGAAAACAGCATTATCAGATATGATAGTATTTGCATGACGTAAATAAATCCAGGACCCATTTATTTAGCATCCAGTAGATTCAGTAGCCAGCTAGACCTAGGACCCATTCATTCATGGCCATGCTGACTTGTAAATACAATGCCTAATTGTAAGAATTACTGCATATCAGATATGTCTGTTCATACGAATTTTGTGAATGTAAGAACCAGTTGTTGAAGTTGTAAAGTAGCAAAGCTACACAGCCTTGATTAATTAGCGCATATTTCTTTCATAATGAATTCTCCATGAAAAAATTAATCTTTTTTTTTGTTCAGTATCATGCATGACCCATCAAAAGATGGAATTTTGGTGCTAAATCGTGTATTGTGTAATTTGTCAGTATCAGATAAGCCAACATCAGAAACTAGTTTCTCATTTTTCCCCACTAAATTTATGTAGAATTCGATAAAAGTTAAATTCGTATAAGCTGTCATTTCTGTAATTCACAACCGTCCCTCCACCCACCCCTTTCTTATCTTCTCCCTCACTTTATGAACAAAAGTGCAAAAAAAGGCAGAAAAAAAGGCCTTTTGGTAATTTCATGTGCAGACAAACATACCCATCAAATTTATCTGTAATATTATTAGTCTAATTCCACCACCATTCTGAATTTGTTTATAAAAAAGTTATCACTGCCTCTCCTTCTCATGTCCTTCCCTCCTAGCCATTTAGTTTATGAATGTGAAACTCAAATTTAAAAAAAAAAACAAAAAAAGATTTTTGATATCATGTTTATATATATTATATATATACATACAATTTTGGCTGTTTTAGTTAATAAATTGATATAATTATAACACAGTTTTGTCTTATTTTGTTGTTTTTATCAGGGATGTGTGCTTTGCGTGGTTTTGACATGCAAGACAGTAAAATATAGTAAACAACCCAGGAGAATATAGTAAACAACCCAGGAGAATATAGTAAACAACCCAGGAGAATATAGTAAACAACCCAGGAGAATATAGTAAACAACCCAGGAGAATATAGTAAACAACCCAGGAGAATATAGAATATAGTAAACAATACAGTTGCTGAGCTTTTCGCTCTTTAGCAGGCAATACCAAGTTGAAGACTCCTTGGTATTATCTACACTGTAGATCTAGGCTTTTCCTGTGGCTTTTCTGCCATTCTGAAATGTGCAGAGTTGAAGTCATGAGCTCCAGTTTCTCCAGCTTGGCTTGCATTTAAAGGATGATCCCAAGCTAGGGGGATGAAGCGCATGGCATATTGTGTATTCCTCTTCATCCAGAGGGGGGGGGGGGGGGGCTCTTAAACTATGCAGAGCTAATATACTGGGCACTGGTTCTGGGCTTTCCCAAGGAATTGTCATGTCCTGCACAGAGCCACTTCTCAGCTTCCCCTGCCTATCACTGGGTCCATAGTGAGATCTTCCTGCATGCAGTTAACCAGGTCAAAGCCAAAGAATCACATCTGGGGCTCAAGTGACTTCTCCAATGAGTCAATGAGAGTGTAATTAGCCTTACAGACAGGTTCGCTTCCACATGTATATTGTGCATAGCTGGTAGTCATATAAAGATGACTCCAGATATGCCTCCATGCATAAACTTCCCCAAAAAAATATAGTAAACAACCCAATAAAAATAGAAGTATTATATGGCAGTGTAAGAATGTTCAACTCAAATGTCAAGGCAGGCCAGCTATGAAACATGGAGAACAACAAATACAACACCAAGAAGTTACAACCATAAATGGGTGCTTGCCCTAGAGTAGATGGATCGAAATGGTATGACAAGATTGCAATGTGAAACTGATGGCAAGAATCAGACAGGTGCCAGAAGTGAGGAGAAGATAATGACGTTTGATAGGACTCACATTGAGGAAGCAAGATGTTAGCTTTACAATGCAACCCTTCTTCTGAAATCCCCATGACGTTTGATAGGATTCACATTGAGGAAGCAAGATGTTAGCTTTACAATGCAACCCTTCTTCTGAAATCCCCAGGGTAAGAGTAGGGGGAGACCAAAAACATGAAGGGAAAACTAAAGGCAGACCTAAAGTGAAGGGAATAAATAATGGCACTGGACAGGAAGGTTGGCATGAATTTGTTGAGGGCTTAAACTCCTGTAGAATCTGAAAGGTTATGATGATATGATGTGATCATTAGACAACCAGTGATGATATGATGTGATCATTAGACAACCAGTGATGATGTAACAATCATAACCAATGATGCCGTAACATAATCATTATACAAGCCATCGAAGTAGGAATAAAATCGGAAATAGATTGAACAACCAATAATAAATGACCCTTTAGGAAGAGGTTGGTTGATTGTTGATGTATTTGCCTTCCTGTGGCGAGGCCCGTTCTTTCAACCCACACTAAAGTCCGTTGGTTATCTTCTTCCTTCTTCCTCGTTCATACTGAACAGGACGTTGGTTGCGTTGTGTCCGTTTACAGCGAAGCTGCGATATCTGCGCCTTTCGGCCCGACACATCCGACTTCCGCACGGCATTGTTTGGGAGCGGGTTTGCCTTCCCTCTTCGATCCCTACTCTCTCAGCCAGACTGCAGTGATACAGCCTGTTTCCAGGACCACCACTTGGAGCTGGAGTAGGGTCTTGGTCAGCTCTAGTTCGCTGACCCTGATGCAAGCAGTCACGCTATCAGTCGCTGACTGCATTCATCTCTTTTGCTGTGTCTTTGCTCCCCGTTGGTTATATCAGAGCGCACATTCCCATTCAGTGAATAAGTGACCTCTGTTAACTGATGCGCTGTGTTATTAAACTCTAAGCCCTGAAAAAGGACTAATAGTATCTTATCAGCCAGCATGAATTAACCCTAAATAGGACTTATAGCCCGATCAGCGCTGATAGATACTAAGTCCTGAAAGGGACTAACATTATCTGCTAGCATGTAAGGTCAAAACATAACGAATAAAACAGATAAACTGACAAGAATTTTAACTGTAGGAAGGACATTACTGTAGATACCGGTATGTAAGGGGACACACGGGTATGTAAATTTTTTCTTTTAAGGAGTTTCGCCTCGTTTTCGTGAAGCACACTACATTCAGCCTAGATACAAAGACCATTGGTTATATTAGGGGCATATTAAAATATAAGGCAGTCCTTGATCTAAAATCCCCATGGTAAGAGAGGCGGAGGAAGACAGAACACACGTAGAAGACAGCTGGACACAAACATGACAGGGAATGGAAAGACTTTGAGCTGATTTACATAGTCATGACACTCTTACTACAAATAGATGTACAGTATAGGACGAGGAAGGAGGAAGCTGTATCAAGAACAAAAATGGTGTAATATTACTTGATGAGAAAGACATATCAAACAGATGGGCAGAATACGTAAAAGAATTATTCGAGGACAACAGAGGTAAAAAACCATCACCAGATTCTAATGAAGGCCCACACATTCTCAGATCAGAAGTAGAGAATGCCATTCATATGATACAAAAAGGAAGATCAGCAGGCATGGATAACATAAACATTGAAATGATAGAAGCTCTGGAGAGCTTTGGTATAGATACAATCACAGAAATATGCAATGATATATACAATACAGGATATTTACCACACGACATGAAGACATCAGTTTTTATAACATTGCCCAAAAAACCAAATGCAACAGAATGTTCAGACTTCAGAACAATCAGCCTGATGAGTCATGCAATTAAGATACTGCTCAAAATCATACAGGAAAGAATAAAAAGTAAAGTAGACAGCGAAATCCAAGAAGAACAGTTTGGTTTTAGACGGAACAGTGGAACAAGAGAGGCAATATTTTGCCTAAGAAGATTAGCAGAAAAATATACAGAGGTCCAAAAAAGTATGTATATGTGCTTCATTGACTATAAGAAGGCTTTTGACAGAATCCATCATGAGAAAATAATTGAATGCCTCAAAGACATAGGTATTGATGGAAAAGATATAAGAATACTCAGTAACCTTTATTGGGAGCAAACTGCCACAGTAAGATCGGGAAGGAATTATTCACCATACATAGACATAAAAAGAGGTGTCAGACAAGGTTGTGTGCTGTCCCCCTGCCTATTTAATTTATACACCGAAAAAATTTTCAAACAGATACAGGAAATACCAGGACTGAACATCAGTGGAAGATCAATAAACAACCTTAGATATGCAGATGATACCGTGTTGTTAGCTGAAAGCGAACAGGAGTTACAAGAACTAGTGAAGCAAGTGAACAGTATAAGTCATGAATATGGACTCGATATTAATATTGAGAAAACTAAAACTATGATAATTAGCAAAACAGACGATAAACCCACATTAAAGATAAGCGTAAATGGGAAAATCCTGGAACAAGTCAAGAGCTACGTATATCTTGGTCATATAATAACAGAAGATGGCAGATGTGAAACAGAAATCAAGAAGAGAATAGGAATGGCCAAAGCTACATTCAACAACATGAAACATATACTGACATCCAAACAGTTATCTCATAAATTAAAACTGAGAATCATAAAGTGTTATATATATTCTGCATTTCTGTATGGTGCAGAAACATGGACGATGAATAAGCATTTGGAAGAAAGAATTGAGGCTCTTGAAATGTGGATATATAGAAGAATGGGGCGTATCTCATGGAAAGAGATGAAAACAAATAAGGAGGTCCTAGAAAATCTAGGTATGAAAAGAGAACTAATGAGAGAGGTCAAAGTTCGGCAGCTAAAATACTTTGGCCACATAAAAAGGCATAACACCTTGCAGAAGACCATAACAGAAGGGAGAGTTGAAGGTAAACGTGCAAGGGGAAGACAGCGCTATAAGTGGGAAGATAACATCAAGAGATGGACGGGAAAGAGTCTATCAGAGTGTACCACCAAGACAAGAGACAGAAGACGTTGGAGATCCATTACAGCCAACCTCCGTTGTGGAGATGGCAACTGATGATGATGATGATGATAGGACGAGGCGGAAGCGGTAACAAACGAATAAAGTGCACACCAGAACAATCACTCATCTGTTGCCATCACCACATCGAAGGTTGGCTGCAATAATCTCCAACGTCTTCTGTCTCTTGTCTTGATGGTGCACCCTGGTAGACTTCTTTCTGTCCTTCTCTTGATATCTGCCCACTTTATAGCACTGTCTTCCTCTTGCAATTTTGATCTCCTTCATTAATTCTCTTTTCATTCCTAGGTTTTACAGCACCTCTTTATTTGTTTTCTTCTCTTTCCATGAGACGTGCCCCATTCTTCTATATATCCACATCTCAAAGGCCTCAATTCTTTCCTTTAATTGCTTGTTCATTGTCCATGTTTCTACACTGTACAATAATGAAGAATATATATATATAGCAGAAGATGCTTTTGCGGTAAAACAAATAGATCCACATGAAGATACAAATTACCTAAAGTGAAAAAAGACAACAGAATACGCAAGAAGCAAAAACAGGTCAGAGCCTGATGGAGGGAAAATTAATGGCGCTAAATATTATGAGTATAATAATGAGTGGCGTAACTGATGTAAGGGACATCTAGGCACAATTAAGTGGGGCCAACCCAGGTGGTAGTTACGCCCCTGATAATAATGACTGTTTCTTTAAGTGGCTTACGACTGGCCTGAACGATCCTGTCTCTTCAAAATGCTCCTACTACAGGTCCCTACAACTTTAACAGATTGTTTCCTTATGTCTGCCATAATGTTAACTGACCACATTCTTTTCTCTGTCCCGTCCTGTATGTATTTGTCCCTCAGTGTTATCTGTCGTCACAAAGGGTTTTGTCCGAAGGACTGAATGATGATAGGGCACGAAGAGCAGAGACTTACAGAAGTAGGGAATCGGAAGTGGACCTCGTCAGACTAAGTGTTTGAGCCCATTCCACTTGGGTGTAAGGTGTCCAACTGGGTGCAATTGAACTAGGATCCTAGAACTTGAGGCGCAAAGTGATGTCTCTGGAGTTACTTCCTTCAAGTCTTAGAATTCACTTCCAGTTCTATGACATGGCCTATAAGTTGGGTCCTAATATTATGTGTTCCTGGCTGTCTACGATTTCTTCTAGACGACATTGTAAGTCAGTGAAGTAGTCTTACAACGCTGTAGAAAGGGGCAGAAACACTTGATCGACCGGGGGGACGGGGGACCTTCTGATGATTAGATTGCTTCCTTTTGTATCGCTCTGCTTAGAGTTTCCTATCATATAAGCGAAAGTTTGACCTACACACCCATGTTGCAACTTGGAGGAGAAGTGCAATCAGAAGCAGTCTATCGTAGCATCTCAAACGCCAAACCAATTGTGAATAAATTTATGATTTTGGTAGCCCCCCCCTCTCTCTCTCTCTCTCTCTCTCTCTCTCTCTCTCTCACACACACACACTACCCTCATGTAGAACATTACTACAGGACAACATAAGATATTGCCCTTTAAATGTGATTTTCAAACTCCATAACCATATTAGGTCTTGCCACTACCGTTGTTACTTAACATGTTTTGCATTTCACTACATCACAAATTTATCACTGATAACCTCCTCCAAGATGTTACTTTCTCGTAGTTGATTATCATAACAAAGTCAATCTGCCGGACATATTACATCCCTGTTCGTGTCTTAATCTTTATAAAAATTGTTATCTTCTGACATCCCAGTGAAATCGGCTGTGTATTTGGGCCCGTCATGTTTACGAACTGACGCCTTATCTCCAAATACCGCGTGTCATCCATATTGGAACCTCTGAACAACATGGTTTATGGAAATTATCTGCTACCCATATCCCCGTATCAAACGTTTGTTCAGTCAACCATTCCCGCAACTGACGGCAACCTTTTCTGTCGGCCGGAAGCTGTACACAATTTAGTACACAAACAAGTTCCCCCTGCACAAATAGAAGTCAATGTTGTTTCAGAAACAGGTCAAACGGATAGATAGTAGTATTGTAGTGACAAGATATGATAAGAAAACCTTGAACGATGAAAGCGAAAACAACGAATACGGGAAGAATTAGCACATAAAAGGAATGGAAGAGTAAAAATACCGAAGAGGATTGAAAAGCAGAAAAGAGAACGAACTTATTTCGTGACAGAAACTGATCGTTTTCCTGTATGTCATAGGTTTTTCCTTTAAAAAAAAAAAAAACAGCGCGCTTCCCTACGTCAGTATCTGCTGTAGGACTGCCTTTTTCTAAATTTTACAAACCTACATGGATAAATCCTTGTTCTTGTATTCATAGGATAATATAGTAGTGGAGGAAGCCCGAAGAACATAGAGAAGAGAGCAGAAAACAGACATGAAGGTATGAAGAAGACATGGACAGACCTTGTGCTGATGGCACGGAACATACGTTTTTTGAAGGCCTATTCTCCTTTGGGAGCTGAAAGGTGAGAACGCGGATAAAAATGTAGCAGAGAAGATCACACGAGGAAGATGTCGAATTACTGGAGGAGACTTTTTAAGCTCAAAGAGAGACAATCAAAAAAAAAATAAAGACAAGTAATTATGAATGAGTTATTTCCCTGTAAAAACATTTACTGTGCATAATTTGAATATGCGAGAGCTATCATTTACACACCCTATTTATTTGTACGCAACTAAATTGAGATATACGCGAGTTGAGTACCTTCGATCCGTAATCAGATGCAAAACTGGATTTGTATTTTTTTTCAAAATATGAAAAAACAATATTTTTTTTCCCCCACTGTAATGCAATGGAATGAATTTGTTTGAAATTATATGTTAAAATGTTAAGTTTTGTTATTTAGTGGTACTTCTTCTTCGTCGTCCACTTTCAGACGTCAACCTGAATAAGTTCAAAGAAAGCAGTGGTCAGCTTAAGGCTGTTGGTATCTCCGTAGAGTTTTTCTATGACTGCTACTGGTGATGGCCATAAACGCTTTCTTTGTTCCTCATATGTTGGGCATCTTTGAAGCAGATGTTCAGCAGTTATTTTATTGGTTTCACAGTTACACTCATCGGTAGTTCCTATCTTTAGCTTGTTGAATAGATGGTATCCCAATCTGTTGTGACCTGTGCAAAGTCTGAAGATTACCATTTGTTATCGTCTGCTGAGCTGCTAATATGCATAATCATTTTTGTGGCCTGGGTGCTCTGCTTCCTATTTGCTCCTGTATCTGCTATTAATAAAACTTTTGGCTTCTTCATAAGTTATACTTGTGTCAAACTGAGGTAGATTTCTATTCCTTTGCCAATCTGTCAGCCTGTTCATTTCTGGGAATGTTGCAGTAGGATGGGATCCATCAAATCACAACTCTTTTGAACTGTTCACATAGTTTTTTTTTTTTTTTGTTTTTTTTCTATAACCAGCGGCACTCGAGCTTTCCAGCTCTTTCGGCCCAATGACATGTCATTGCGAGGCTGGGGGGTCAGTGGTTTACTCTTAGGTTATCCAGGTCAGCATTGTTCTGACTCTTCAGCGTTGCAGCTACTGACGGCGCATCTGAAAAGATAACTACTTGTCTCTCGAAGCTTTCCTCTGTCATCAGGACTTCTGCTGCAGTTTTTAAGGCCTCGGTTTCTGCTCTGAAGCAACTTGAGAATTTTCTTGTTACTACTCACAGTTTGTGTGTGTGTGTGTGTGCGCGCCATTGCAGAAGCTCAGAAAGACTTCTCCACCCCCACCTTCTGTTGCATTTGCTGCTAATCCAATTGTGTATGCATGAATCCAGGTACCAGCTATCTAGGAGAGAACGGGTCAGAATTTTTCGGCTACGCACTGGACACAAGAGATTGAGATACTTCTATACTAGAAGTACAAAATTGGTGAAACAGATATCCGCACGTGCGGCACCAGCCCAATGACAGCTGAACACCTGCTGCAGTACTGCCCAACCTACAGTAATGAACGGAGTAGCATATGGCAACAACCCACTTCTGTCAACGAAAAACTGTTTGGAGATGTCGGGAACCTTGAGTTGACTTCCTCATTTATTAGTCATTAATGTGGAACTGGAAGTCTGAAGGCGAACGAGGAAGGATCCAGGTATTGCTTCGGTAATTTTTTTCTATATATTTTGTGGTTAGGACTCTTCTTTGTTTCATTCTGGCTGTTCTTTCTCTCAATACCCGGAGTGTTTTCTGTAGTTTCAAGGAAGCGCTGTTGTTTCCAAACTGATAGGTTGTGTGCAGTGTAGAAAGGCTTAGCTGTTGATATGGCATTGATGGGGTCGTTCTAATCTTTGTTTTGCTGTTTCAACAAAGTTGCTTCGCTTCAGTCTTCCCCCGTCCAAGTCCATTTATTCTCTGGTACATTGAGCCAACCTCCTGAATTTCTCGGCTTGTTGCTGGGCTCTGTTATTTCTTCTATCCTCCATTGGCTGGAGGTATGTAATCTTTCCCAACTCTGCAATGTTTGTTGACTTTTTGCCCTCCGTTATGATTCTCATTGTTTGATTTTGGATTTTGTTTATTTTCTCCAATTTTGACGTAGCTGCTGCTGGCCATGCTGCAATGCCATATTCTAGGACTGGTCTCACTGGCCTAGTGTATAGCTTCTTTCGTGGTACAACACCAGGAGCAAAAAATGAAATTTGCTAGGCTTTCTAGTATGGGAGACAATCGTTTATATACATTGCTCGAATAGTAATACTTTGGTTATATCCCTTCAACCGCTGGATTACTTAGTAAAGTTTAGATTTTCAAAAATGATTACCAAATTCTGTACCTGCTGTTCGTTGCTGTCACGCGTTGTGCCTATGGGTTACTGATGAGACAAAGACAAAATAGCACTCGCCAGAGAGTATTGGAGGACAATACATTTTTAATACTGGACTTACCAAACCCAGATTTATATTTTTTACCAGCCACGGTAGTGAAAATTATTTTATCCCGACTCCTGACAGTCGTAATTCAAGGGGAGTATACCTCTCTAAATACCTACGCTGTGCAGAATCGGCGCTTTTAACACAGAGTTAGCCGATAGAAGAACCATCATCATCATATGAACATTATTATTAGCAACCATATGTTTCCCAATACTGGAAGTATTTTTCCGTTAAAGAGTGAACCTCAAGAACTCTCACAGTTTGAACTATTTGTAGTAACTAATATCCAGGAGAAGAACCATATTAGGCGTTCACCTCACTAGCTAATTTTTGGGGATGGACTGGGGCCAATTTGGATCTGCGACAACTGGAGTGACAGAATATTAAGTGAAAATAGAAAATATATTCATGGAGTAATTCTATTACCAAAGGATATTACAGACCTACCATACCAGGCAATTAGGTAAGAGTGGAGAGTGGCCACTGCTTGAAAGAGTGTGCGAGTATTTTTCTTGTTTGCGGGAAAACTATCCGCATATACTCGTATATATATATATATATATATATATATATATATATATATATATATATATATATATATATATATATATATTCGTATATATATATAATTCGAGGTAATACTACTTATATATATAAAAATATATAGATAGATATATATATGGATATATATACGAGTATATGATGGTATAAGCGCCGTACCGTTCAGAAAGCAATGGCAAACTACTGAATGAAAAAAAAAAAATTGCCTAGAAAAATCACAAACAGCCAATAAAAGCTGGGGTTGATTGCCACGTCCTGTAAAGGATAAGCAACTAACTAATATATATATATATATATATATATATAATATATATATATATATACATACATATATATACCATACATATATATATATATATAATATATATATATATATATATATATATATATATATATTATATATATATATATATATATATATATATATATATATATATATATATAGATATATATATATATATATATATATATATATATATATATATTGTCGTAGATTAGTGATAGGGGAATTAAGACTTGGGTTGGTCCCTTCTGAATAGATTAGAACAAGTGATAGCAACAGTGAGAGATAATAATAGAAATAGATTTTCACGAGTGAGATGGTGGAAAATAATAAAGTCTGTCCCTGACACTCGAGAAGCTTCTCTCGGTCGGCCTATCATCTACAACAGATCTAGATTAGTCAGACAGTCTATTTATAATATATATTAATATATATCTCCACTCACATACACACACACATAAGTGACGACAGTTAGACGCACAGACGTGAAAACTATAACAATGGAATATAGATATTTGGGACGAGCTGACAGACACACTTGAATAAGTTTATGTAAATTTTATTTATCATAATAATTTCACCACAAATCATACAATTTTGAATATCAATCACATATAAATACACATAGGTTAAAGAATTACTAACAGAATACACCCATAGGTATAATCCTTCCCCCCTCTGTAGAGCCCACGATCCCGTTAGCAGAAAAGTTATAGCCTCCAAAGAGTCACAGATTTATCCGTTATAGTCTAAGATTTCCCTCTAAAGTTAAGAACAGAGTTGATACATTAATCTATTCTAAGAGAAAAGAAAAAAAAAACATCATTAGATGCACACAACTAGCATATAAGAAATACAAAGTGGGTGAAATTTGTTATACAATAAAAGAGTCACTCATTCCTGCTCTCATTCTATTCATACAACAGTGGCCACTGACAATCTTGCTACTTACAGACTGGATTTTTCCCTTTCTGGAACAATCTTTGGGACATACACACATACAGCAGCGCCCGTTATTTTTCGCCAAGAGAACCCCAGCTCCTCAAAAGACAGAATCAAATCCACTGTTCCGGGGAGCGTTCCCTTGGTTATTATTATTTTGGTTACTGGTTATGTCACTAGGAAAAAAAATCAGTTTAGCTAAGAGATGCCAAAAAGCTCACAGTGTCAGAATCTTGAGGTTTCCAGTACTTTAGGAAATGTCAGGTTGGTAACTTCATTCAGTATAAACAATTGATTGTCACACCACAACTTGATTAAAAAAAACTGTCGGAAAAGTTATTGTTGTAATTTCTCTCGCCACAGGGCTGAATATTACAATGAGAATGTTGGGAAGAATTATCATCTGGCTCGATAGGCCCAGTTATTTCATTTTGTCTTAAAGTTCGTGAACACGGGTACTCTGTTTCTTTCTGGATGCAAATACAGTGCCAGACAGGTGGTAACTGGTAACCCCACAAGACATAAAATGTTTCTTCTGTGATTTATTCTCATATATTGATAAACCGCTGGTAGAGGTTGGGCTGACCCAAAACTGTATAAGGAAGAGAAAAGTACAAAATACGTAACCATAATATTATACACACATCCTATCCTACCTCGCGTAAAACATAATATTCACTTCGATTATTAACTTTAAGTTAGATACTATAAGCTTAGCGCTTGTCTCATCGTTTAAACTTCCGCAAAATAAATTCTAGTCATTGAAAAAAATCAATCATCATGAATTAGAAATATATATAAATATATTTCGTCAATACTCAATGATGAATCAGTGCGTTTACTAGTTAGTTAAAAATACTCTCGGACTGGTTGCTAGCAATTTTATTAAATTTATTTATAGCTGTATGAGTTTTAGCTAGAAATAGTAATTTATTTTGCTATCCACTGTAACGCCGTCAACTTAAAGAATATAACTGACTATCATTTAATCACTCTGCACATAAATCTAGTGAAGATATAATAGGCGATTTACCACTTAAATCACTCACAAATACTATCAATATATTTACCTCGCACAGTACTACTTAAAACTATCCTCCAACGAAACTGAGAAATTCTACTTAAATAAAAGTGATTTCTGGAACGTAGCTAGGTTGTCTAGCGAGACTGTGGATGTCTGAATGAATGAAGTCTAAAACTGCTCTGGTATAAATATATCTCTGATGAAAGGAAAATCATTACATTATCGAAACCCCAGACTCTCTCTACCACATGTTCGCACCTAGAGGAAAATCTACATAATTCTATCTAATTCTGCGAATTTCTCACGCTGAATCCGAAACAGACTCGCAAATCGAGCGGACAGTCTCTCTTTGATCCTGCGTAATATGATTTACCAGACCGTGCAAGAGATTTCTGCTCTCCAGAATTCACACTATTACTTGCTCGCAGACTCTGGTCATAAACAAAATACACGCACGCTCGTCTTTCATCTCACATATTACATCGTGAATAATTAACTTATAGGCGAGCAGATTAGAGAAAAGTGATAGACGATCGTCTTACTTCTTGTCCCTGTCGAGAACGAATTAACACGATTCGGTCTCATCAAAGAACTTAGCTTAACAGCAATAAAATGCGTTGCTAAATTAGCAAGGAAAAGACAAAGGAATGAATGGGAGAGTTTTATCTTAACAATCGAGCGTATGCAAAAAAGAAGGGTCAAAGAGCGAAAGAAGGGTAAAGAGCGGAAGAAAAAGGAAAAGACAAGTGTAGAATAAAGAATAGATATCTGAAATGTATTAATCATAAATCTCTCTGCCATATATATATATATATATATATATATATATATATATATATATATATATATATATATATATATATATATATATATATATATATATATATATATATATATATATATATATATATATATATATATATATATATATATATATATATATATATCTGATTTATCTAAAGTTTAGCTCTAGAGCAAGCTGCAAATATGATTTATAACACCAACTCTGACTGCCACCAGGTAGTCATCCTCACAGATGCACTGTCTGTCCTGCAAGCTCTCAAGGGTGGTAAACTCCCGCATCTGAGAAATGAATTAAACAAGGTAGCTGCCAAAAAGAGAACCATACTTCAGTGGGTACCATCTCATTGTGGTGTACCCGGAAATGAAAAGGCAGATAAACTTGCAAAAAAGGGAGGAGAATGTGAACAAGAAGATAATGAAGTCACATACTTTGAGAAAAAGAGAGCTATCCAGACTATCAGAAGAGAACAGAACCAACCCAAAGACGACTATCACACTCTCGACCGGCAGGGACAGATAACTATTTTTCGACTCAGGACAGGGCATAACAAACTGAATAAACACATGCACAAGCTACGATTGTCTGCTTCACCACTGTGCACATGTGGATTAAACGAACAAACTGCTGAGCATGTTCTACAGGACTGTCCTCTGTATGACCAGTTAAGAAAGATATACTGGCCCAATGACTCAACACTAAACTCAAAGCTATATGGAGTTAAAGAAGAACTTCAAACAACAGTCGAATTCATCATGAGAACTCGTCTGACGGTGTAATCATCAAAGATGCGATCGCAAGAAGAAGAAGAAGAAGAAGAAGAAGAATCTAAAGTTTGTTTACTTTACTGGGTCTCACAGAGTACCAATACTGTTCATTCTGTAACAGAGTGCTAACCTTCAACCTTTGGGTTAATAATTTTAGGGTTTCTTCTCCATTCGGGGAGGGTGCACTTTTTCTGCTTTATTTCCTATGCATGTAAATGACTCTTTGATCTTTTCCTTTAGATATTTTGATGTTGTCGAGTTTAAATGATAATAAACTACAAAGAAGCTTACCTTTGTGTGTTGGATAGACCCATACCCATAGTTTTATCACGTTTGTGTGTCTTATTGTCACATAGGTGTGTGTGTGTGTGTGTGTGTGTGTGTGTATAGAAACTTATCTATTCTTGATAGGGAGATAAAAGCTGTCTTGCAACAAAGTACAGTCGTACGGATAGGCTGGAGGAGACAACCTAATCACTCCAGAGACATATCTTTTCTTCAATCTATCACCTGTGACAAATCTATTTCCCATACCTTCTCGCGTATCTTTCGACATCCACTCTACTCAGACGGGCCAGTTAGAACAATTAACCTTCCGTACGACATGTAGTATGATGATGATGGTGATGACGAAGAAGGAGCTGATGATTGTTATAATCTATTATTGCATACGTGAATACATTCTTTCTCATGAAAGTGCTATGAGAAAGAAAATTGAAAGACCTACAGAAACACAGACAAACAACTTAAGTCCAGGCGATACACTGTCTATGAGGGTTTTCCAAAGACGGCGCTGTCGCTAGGTCAGGGAAAATCAGTTTCAGGTAAACTGTAGTTAATCTTCTGAAAGGTTTCACTAACATTCAGCCATGGCGCACGCGGGGGCAGTTGATGCTCTCCGTAAATTTCTAACAATTCTAACGCCAACTTCAAAGCTTCATCAGGGCTGTCCGTAAGTCGTGTATTTTCGAGTCCTCTTGTCCAGGAGTTATGGTAACTGGATAACTTCTTGGCTTTGTTGTCCAGCAATACGTGCGGTATATCAAGCAGTGTTGAAAAAATGTGCCCATGAATGCGATCAGTAATGACAACTCTTCCGCGCTGTGTGAAGAAAAGTCCCATAACTGTGGAATACAATGGTTTCTCCAAACTGGTAGCTGCTTTTGGTGTCAGAAACTTGAACCAATCGGAGACGTGTAGCCTGAGATGTGGTGGATGACTGGGGATAGTGTCATAACCAGGGCTCTCGTTGTCTGATCTTTTAATCCACAAAATATCAAACACGGGCGACATGAATCTCTTGACAGGTCCAATATGGAACGCCATATCTGGAGCAACAAGCAGGCGCGAGGTTCCATTGAAGTATTTCTGGGCCGTGAAGTACGACTGGTGGTCACGGAGTACAAAGGTCAGATTCTCATTACAACAGTAAGTATTGATGCACTGTTGAAATTGTTTGGATGTTATATTGTGGAGCCATATGCTTTGTGGGAAAATAACGAACTGAAATCCTCGAAATTTTTCAAAAATTTCCAATCTAAGATCATCGTGCCAATAATACGCGTTGATGTTTCCACCTCCATGTAGGAGAATGACCAGCTTCTTTGGTGAGTATGTCCAAGCAATTTTAGCAGCTTTCTCTAATATACTGCTCGTGCACGCTGGTGTGCTGCAGTAGTATACTATTTCAATGCCCAAACGGGTTAAGTAGTAAAGTTCTCCAACAGTTATCGCTGGATCTCCTTTATTTTCAATATCTGCAGTGTCAAGTAACATGCAATAGTTGTATTTGCCAATAACATCCTCAAACATGTTGTAATGAATTCTCTGCGCTTCTTTGATAACTTCAACCGTTGTTTTTAGCTTCGGAGACAAATAATTGGATTCTGCTGGATCATCTATCAACCGCCTTTGTAAAAAGTTTATCATCTCTTCGCGCTCCTCTGCCGGATACGCTTGTAAGTTTGGCTGCAATAGCCAGTCTTCTGGAAGCTTTAACGAGTCCGGGCCAAAAGTAAAATCTAAGAAATGGTCAGGGATGGTCAATTGTGCCTCTTGTTCCTGGAATATCGCTGACTCCTGCGTTAAACTAATAGACTTTTTCAATTCGAGGAAGCGGCGAATGACGGGGACACTGCTTTCACTCTGAAAGTGCGTGGATTCAAACAGGTGAGCCCCTCCCCAGAAAGCCATCAGACAGCAGGGTGTGACCAGTAGATAAATCCATGGTATCTTGTAGCGTTTGCGTAGACAGTCTGGTGAAGGAAAAAAAAACCTGACGGAAAGTGAACAATTATTAAAGACAACAGGCTGAAGTTTTAGGGGTAAAGAATGTTTCATATACTAAATTTTTATGTGATCTGCAATGAAAGATTGTTTGCCTTTAATATTGGTATAGCTTCAGCGGCTGTTACACGTAATTTTAAAAAAATTTTGCATGTAGCTTTACAGTAATTTGTGGCAACAAATATGTGGAGTCAACAATTGTAAATGTAATGTCAAATATTGTTAGTTTTAATGTCACTATCTGTTATAGACAGAGTCACGAACTATAAATGCAGCGTTGTAAACTATTTTACTTATCGTCAGAGCCGACCCTAAGGAATATTCAAGGTGGTGCGAGTTTTCGGGACGGTCCCTCCTTCCGCCTTTTCGTGCAATAATGTATGTACTTTTACGGGCTCTATTAATACTATTAATTTCACTCGTACTGTAATTTCAATAAGGGATGTTCACTATAGTATTTTACAAAAAAACATAATTCATTTAAAGTATTAAAAAATTGATTGTAGGTAATTTATTTTATTTATTCATATTGAATTTCCGTAGGTGCTGAATATGTGTGTGTGAGTGAGTGAGTGAGTGAGTGAGTGAGTGAGTGAGTGAGTGAGTGAGTGAGTGAGTGAGTGAGTGAGTGAGTGAGTGAGTGAGTGAGTGAGTGAGTGAGTGAGTGAGTGAGTGAGTGAGTGAGTGTGTGTGTGTGCGTGTGTGGCCGGGTAGGGTAGTGGGGGTTGCTGTTTTGAATCGAGAGTATTAGATTTTGATTACTAGCTAGCCTGCTAGAGGTGATGATTTCTCTCTACAGACTTACAGGAATTTACCAGGTTCGGGGATAATCCTCTAAGATGTTTTATTTTTAGAGCAGATGGTTATTGTTTGTGTTGCACCTGCAGCGATTAGCTTTGGTATGATACTTTAGTAATTTGTATGATGGCCACTTGCAAAACATATGATTCGTCAACAGCATTTTGTGTTCAATGAAACAACTGTTTTATTTAACTTTCAACAAGAACTGGGTTAAGTCAAATGGTAACCACATCAAATTTTCATAATAGCATGTCGACATTTATAAACCAGCATGAAGGTTCAATATATTATTTCTAGGATGCAACATTCCTTTTTCCCAACATCAGGATCTTCCTTTGTAAGCATATCTGTCAATTATATGCTGATAAGGGTGGATTTAGATTGAAATGATAATGGTGCGCCAGAAAAATGCCAGGTACGTTAGCTCCGTTATAAGATTGACGACCACTTGCCACCCCTATCGACACCTGGTATTAAAGTGCAAGATGTAGGTGTCTTCTCTGATTTAGAATGTTGCTGTGTGTGTTGCAGTAGAACAGTTCACAGGGTACACCACAGGCAACATGACGTGTAGAGTCATAGAAATGGTAACTTCGCTTTAGGTTTATACCATTTATTGCACGCCACAAAACAGTCATGATATTTATGTCATCACCAGCATAGTATAACGAATGCAGCATTCAAAATCATATTAACTGATAGTCATGTAGGATTCAATACTCAATAGTTGTATTGTAAACAGATATCATAAAGTTCTGGTTCGTGAAGCTGTATAAATAATATATATAACTTCTGCAACAGTGTCAGCTGCAGATCTTCAATGTTCATAGACAACAATAAATGCTCCCTTTCTGATGCTAGCAGATCAGATGTATACAATAAGTCCGTTTACTGTCTGCACGTGAATAGCATACTGGGCATACAGGTCAAACCGACCTTTATAACGTTTCTAAGTCTAACCATCTGACTTGGACGTGATCTCTGATATAACGAATCCTGAAACACAGACAATAGTCTTGTTGGTCTAGAGCGACCCATATATATATAACTAGTTCAGGTATAAAGATACCGGTGGCGAAAATCCTAGTCAAAGTACCTCTCCATATTAAATCACACAGGCGAGCAAGGAGCGACAAAATGACGAACTTCTAGATGATAGCAAAAAGTTCGATACAAGAGGAATTACCTTTCTTCGGAAATCAACCACGAACATATGCCTCCAGGCAGGCTTGAATAATACTGGGAAATAGTCTAGTTAGTTAACTAACTCACAAAGACAATGTATTTCCCTCAGAAAATCACAAGACGCAGGTTGCGTCCGCTCGCTACTCAGACCATTTCTAAACTCCCCAGCTGGGCGGAACACACAGAACGAACTCCCAGTTTTTGACATGCGCAGAACTCATCTACGTGAGTATCAATTCACACAAAGCGATTTTAAGAACATTCGAGATAAAAGTCTTACCCAGTCGCGCCTTTTATGGTCATGAACAGAAGCGTTAAGACAGGTTTCAGACATCTACAACAGTTGACTGATACTACCAAATAAGGAGATATGGTCACGCTTCGTTCAAGAAATTATAGACCGAACGTGTCTCTATACAAGAGAAGGCAAACTCCTAAAAAATTGTAGTCTCAATAACTCGGGTTATGTCCCTTTGACTGTAAAAAAAAACATAATACACATTTCAGTCAAAAAATGATCATACATACGAAAAATGATCATACAAAGACTTTGGAAAAAGTAATTATTTGTGCGTAACATTACCGCACCCTCCCGGGAAAAAAAAATGAAACATTTTTTTTTTTTTTTAAATCCTGGAGCCGGAAAAATCTAGGCTCCTAACGCACGTATGATGCGCGGATATATACCTAACAAAATAGCTCAACACTTGGAGCGAAACTGAGATCATATCCCAGGTCCTTAGAGAAAAAATTTATCTAAGTATTCGCGTATATATTCCAGGAAGGTGCCACCAACACAAGCCACCATGATGGCAACATCATAATAAAAGTCAAATTACTCTCATACCAATATATGAAATTAAATATATTATTATGATATCATATAATGTGTTGTGCAAACAGCGGTGTAATATATTAATATACCGCACTATTTTATTACATTATATAATGCATCAGTAATTAATAAGTAATACAATGTTGTTCTTTGTTGACATAAACAAGCAATAGAAGATGTGGACATCATCCGCTCCCAATCTAGGACAGGACTTGATATCCTCAAAGTTCCACAATGGACATAATCTCGCAGACTTCAATGATGTGCTGCGAAAATATCAATAACACAAATCTTAAAGACAACTGGTAAATCTCTTAATACAATTATGCAAATATATTATTTAAATGTGGCCGAGTGATCTTTTGGCCCGTATATCACTAACTAAGCCTTCTTAGATAATTACATGGTACAATGTTATAAATTTCCCTCAAAAAAAAAGTGAGAAAAAATCTACTAACATGTCATTATAATATTGGACTGTATATCAGGAAATATATATATATATGACAGAAGAATCATGTGGAATCGTGTGGGCATCTGGACAGAATGTCTGCCATCACATTATCCGAACCACGGATAGCTCGAACCGAGAAATGAAATGGTTGAAGAGCTATGGCATAACGAGTGGACCTCGAGCTCTTCAAGTTTTTGCTCTGAATAGCAGTAAGCGCTTTCTGGTCGGTTTCCACAATGAAATGTGCGCCTAGAAGAAATCTTTGTAACTTCAGAATAGACCATACCATAGCCAATAACTCACGGTCTAAAACCGAGTAATTCTTTTCTGCAGCATTTAATTTCCTAGAGATATACATCACCGGATGCAGAGTATCAGAATACTCCTGCATTAGTGCCGCCCCAATCCCAGTTGACGAGGCGTCACTTCGAAGAACAAAAGTCTTCTCAATAGTAGGTAACCTAAGAATAGGTGGAGATGAAAATAGGGCTTTAACCTGGTCCAATGAGGATTGACATTCTTTAGACCAGCGGATCAGATTAGGCGACCCTTTCTTCAATAAAGTAGAAAGCGGTGCCATAATGGAGGACAGATTCGGAATGAATCGTCCGTAGAATTGGATCAAACCTAATAGACTCCTTACTTGTTTCTTCGTTTTAGGGACCGAAATGTTAAGTATTTTTGAAACATTGTGGTCCTCTGTCTTTAAAAGACCACGACCAACACGATGACCTAGGAAAGAAATCTCACTAAATCCTATAAAGGCTTTAGAGGGTTTTGCAGTCAAGTTATACTCGCGAAGAGTAGACAGTAATTCGTATAAACCCAAATAGTGATCTTCCCAGGAATCACTGAATAGACAGATATCATCTAGGTATGCTATGACATCTGTACGATATGCGAGAATTCGCCGCATCATGCGTACGAATGTAGCAGGGGCGTTCATAAGACCGAAAGGCATGAAATTCCATTGGAATAAACCCCTAGGTGTAGAAAAAGCTGTAAAAGGTTTGGCACGTTCAGTTAGCGGGACTTGCCAATAACCTTTAGACAAATCTAGTTTGGTAAAGAATCTAGAATTAGAAAGTTTATTGAGTAGCTCTTCTAATGAAGGCATAGGTTCAGCGTCGAACTTCGTAACTTGGTTCAATTTGCGATAATCTACGCAAATGCGAATGTTATTATCCTTCTTTCGAACAATAACCATAGACGAAGAGTATGCTGAAGTGGATGGTTCAATGATTTCCAAACGTATCATTTCATCCAATTCTTTTTCGACTTGAGACTGGAAATGGATAGGTATTGGATAGGGTCTGACTCTGATAGGATTGTGATCAGTTAGCACAATGTCATGTTCAATGACATGTGTGTGTCCCGGGATGTCTGTAAGAACATCCTGAAATGTTTGCAACATCGAAGAAACTTGTCGATGTTCCTCAGCGGAAAGATTTGGAGAAACGGTCGCGTTTTTCCAAGATTCCGTAGAATAAAGTGGGACCATAGAAAGAGGAAGATTGACATCAGAAAAAGTAGTTTCCTCATCCTGTATAACTGACAGAGATGAGTACTGACCATGAGGTGCTTGAGAATTGTCCGTAGCCTGGAAAATAGGCTGCAAATAGTCAGGTCTTTCATAAAATTCCGTGAGCATATTTATGTGGAAAGTTTTATGCTTTCCATCAATATCGACAACATAGTCGACATCAGAAATTTTGGAGACTATTGCATATGGACCTTTCCATGCAATTAGAAGTCTGTTCTCCCTTGAAGGAAGTAGAACGAGAGCTTTGTCACCTGGACAAAGTTGTCGTAGACATCTATTCTTATTTGCAAACTGCCTTGCCTTTTCTTTAGCAAATTCGGAAGACGAAGTTGCTAGTTTGCATGCCTCGATGATCTTTTGCCTAAGAGCAATGACGTACTCATAAGAAGATTGAGTCTCATCGCTAATATTATCGGCAGTGATTAGATCGTGAAGTAAAGACATAGGGCCGCGCGGTTGCGCGCCAAAGACAAGTTCAAAAGGGGAAAACCCTGTATGTTCATTGGGGACCTCTCTATACGCAAAGAGAGCCGCGGGTAAGACCCTGTCCCAATCCTGAGGATGATCCTCAGTTATTTTACCAAGTAAAGTTTTCAGAGTCCTATTTAAACGTTCGACCAACCCATTAGACATTGGGTGATAGATACTGCTGAGAGACCTTTTAATGTGTAGCATAGACATTACCTGTGACATAGTGTCTGATATAAGTTGAGTGCCATGGTCTGACAATATTTCTCCGGGAAAACCCAAGCGAGAAAATATCAGCCAAAGAGCGTCTGCGATATCAGCAGTTGAGATGCTCTTGAGAGGTATTGCCTCTGGCCAACGTGTGCACATATCGACACATGTAAGAATAAATTGATGTCCTCTAGCCGACTTAATTCTAAAAGGACCGATAATATCTATTGCCATTTTTTGAAAAGGGCGAATAGGGATGTCAGCAGCCTGGATAGGCGCAGCATGTCGTGGTCCTTTAGATTTGACCTCCTGACATACTTTGCAAGAGCGACAGTACATTCGTATGTCCTTGCTCACAAATGGCCAAAAGAAAGCCGCAAGAACTCTCGACTTTGTACGGGAAAAACCCATATGTCCAGCACATTGCGAGTCATGAGCATGTTGCAATATTTGCAATCTCATGCTCTTAGGCACAAGAATTTGTGAATGAGTGGACGTAGTCGAGTCTTGTACTATACGTACAAGTACGCCGTTCTTCATAGAAATCCAAGACTTTCTATTAGTATTTTGATTAGGATCACCTTTTTTTGCTAGAATGAAGAATTTTTGTAAAGAAGGATCTTCTTCTTGCAATTTGATAAATGAGTCACGTGTAATAGTCAAGTGACTATCTTGGTCATTTACTTCATCATTATTAGTTAATGAAGTTTGAGGTGGATCCAGAGCATGTGCTCTTGTGACCACCGCATTGGTAGCTTCAATGTTTTGCTCTTCCCAAAACAGCGATCTGCTGTGGGGTACATTCCCTAACTCCGTGAATACGACCAATAATAAGGTCCGCAATAGGGTTTGGAAGTAGACACGCGTGGACCTCTCCCGTGAAGAAAGGAGTTGCAATATGTATTATGGCAGTAGGATATTTTTCCACCGTGCCACCAAATGTGACACATTTGATGACCTTTCCTGTAGCAAAGGATGGATCTACAAGAGATTGCCTAACGCCGACAGTAGTACATCCAGAATCAAACAACACCGAGACTGGATTACTATTTACAAGCCCCTTATGTAATATAAGAGAACCTCTCCCATCATGAGCAACATTAGCAGGAAGAGCGGGCAAAGGATGACCACAGCTTAGAGTACTAACGGTCTTCGGATCAAATAAAGTACTGCATTGGATACATTTATTTGCCCTACCAAAATCAAAAGATGAGCATCCGATAGCATTATGGTCTTTACCACTATTAATCTGTTTATCTGCTCCCTGAGATTCTTGTTGAACAGAGTTTGTCTGTTGATATCTTTTTCTCTTATGTTGCGATCTACCGCGACCATTATTGCCTCTGCAATTATCATTAACGTCCCTACTGTAATTTTTATCCTGGTTTGAGTTCCAGTTTCCATAACTGTCATTACCATCTCTATGCTGTTGAGAACCTCTATTATCTTGGTATTGAGGTCTCTGCAAAAAATATTTCCCTCTATGCCGATTACCTTTGTGGAAGTTTCTAAAGTTAACCGGAGTAGAATAACGTGTAGTATTAGGATGTCTCCAGTTCTGGGAAGAAGAATCACCCTGGAATTGATTACTATGATTCTGGGCATAATTACGGTTACTCTTTTTATTGAAATTTTGCTGGCTACCCTGAAATTTACGCATAAAATTTGGGCCATAAGGTGCTGCCGAAGCAACTGGCAGAC
Source organism: Oreohelix idahoensis (assembly GCA_024509875.1). NCBI lineage: Eukaryota > Metazoa > Mollusca > Gastropoda > Stylommatophora > Oreohelicidae > Oreohelix > Oreohelix idahoensis. The sequence continues at coordinate 113,040 of JAMPIV010012124.1, forward strand.
CTTCTTTCACCTTAGAGTTGCTAATGGTTATGTGCGGATGCGCAGTAACATACTGGCTACAGTATTCTTCCATTTTTTTTATGTTTTTAGGCTTACGCTCATGAAGAAAAGAAAGAAAAGCTTCATTAACAGAAGACATGACCTTGTCTCTAAGTAGTAAGTCCATGAGGGCTTCAAATGTACTTTCTGTCTTAGACAACTCAATCCATCGTAAAAAAGTAAGACGTATGCTTGAGATGAATTCAGAGAATTCAACTCCAGTTTCTGGTAACATGTTTTTAAATTTAAGACGATATCCGTCCTCGTTAAGTTGGTACTTCTTTAACAATGCCGCCCTGACAACCTCATAGTTGTTTTTGTCAGGCACATCTACCATACTCAACAAAGTCAAAGCATCACCTCTAAGTATCTTGGACAGATGATAAACATATAATGTTTTATCTATATTATGCACATTACATGCACTTTCAAATCTATCTAGATAAAATGTTATATCATCGATTGAGGGATTAAATGCTGGTAGATTAAGCTTGAAATCCTTAGCATTAGTCTTATCTGACACCTTATTTGCATCATTAGCATTACCAGCGTTCAATAACTTTAACTTCTCTAACTCTAAAGCTATGAGTTTTTCTTCATGCTCCATTTTTGCTTTTCTCTCATCAGCTTCTCTTTGTAACCTTCTTTCTTCAGCCTCAGCCTGTAACTTTCTTTCTTCAGCCTGAGCTTGTTTTTTCTAATCTTTTATTTTCAGCCTCTATTTCAAGTCTCTTATTTTCAGCCTCTTTTTCAAGTCTCTTATTTTCAGCCTCAGCCTGAAGTCTCTTCTCCTGAGATTCTGCTTCTCTTTTTTGTTTTTCCATTTCCATTTGTAATCTTTTCTCATCCACCTGCATCTGCAGTTTCTTTTGTTCTATCTCAGCATCTATTCTCTTTTGTTCAGTTTGTTCTTTCATTTTCTTTTCTTCCGACTTCAATGCCTTGGCATATTGAACAGTCGCAAATTCTTCTAATTTATCACCTGTCTTCCCAAGGGCTTTACCCTGCTCAATAAAGTACTCAAATGTAGACATGATGTCTAAAATGTGAGTACAGAACCTGAAATAATTAATTATCTTATTTCAATCTTAATAGCAACAAGACTTAATAAAGTGCTTGTATAATCACTATGTTTACTCCAATCTCTGTGGGAAACAAGACTTGACACCAACTTGTATTATCAAATGTATAATAATATCACAAGTCACCTCTTAATCATCAGTGCACTACCCAAATCAGTGCATAACCATCAGTTATTTATCATAACTGCACTACAATAGTGCATAAGCAAAAAACCACCAGTTAGTTATGATAAGTGCACTATAGACCAATAGTGCATGAGCATATATGTAACAATAGTGAAAGCTAACTATGCAAGAACTATGCAAACAATAACAAGACAATGTAAACAATAACAAAGGTCACCAACAATGTAAACAATAACAAAGATCAAAGTCAATGTAAACAACAACAAAGATCAGAGTCAATGTAAACAACAACAAAGATCAAAGTCAATGTAAACAATAACAAAGATCAGAGTCAATGTAAACAATAACAAAGATCAAACAATACGAAAACATTCGCATAAGTCAAATAAATAAACAGCGAAACTAAAAAGAAATATCACAAAGAATGTGATGACAAAATGCGAAGATATGACAAACAAATGACGCTACAGTGTATACACAAAAATTTACGTAAAGAACTGAATAATAGAAAAGAGGAGACCTACAAATACAAACAATTGAAATCGAAACTAAAAAACAGAAAGAAAGAGAGGAAAAAAAATATACAAAAAACGAAAATAAAGCACAACTCGTCACAACTAAACAGATATAGCAACGATTGTCGCTAGCAAATTTCACAGTAGGAAATTCGCACAGTCCCTAACGAAACGCTAACAGTAGAACCTCTGTGACGTGGTATCTTCCACTGAAAGACACCGCCCAACCGAAAAAACCCGCTGAATATAAACATATAAATATACAAATACAAATAACATATAACATGTAACAAATAGCAAAAAGTGTGAAAGAATTTAGAAGGCTCAGCTAGAACATAAGGGCACAGTTCACAAACAAAACAGGCCACTTAACTTCTATGTATCCAAAACGTCAGCACAGTTCAGAACAGGATGTGATCAGCATTCTTAGGACAATGATCCAACGTTGATCCATATCTGCTCTCGTAAACTGCCATGACGAAGGAAATGAGCTTCTGACAGGAAACAGCTTCTGAACTTGACCTTCTGAATTCTACAAATTGACTTGAGCACTTGACCTTCTGAATCTGCAACAGTACCTCTGAGACCGGAACAGTTGTTACGGCACTTGTCCTTCTTCCTAACAGATCAGGAAAACTGCCAACTTGACGAGCAACGCCGGGTATTTTGAAACAATTTCCAACTTTCAGCAACGCCGGGTACTTTCAAAATCTTTCATCAAACATTGAGGTAATGAGTTGAAACTGTAATGTTGAAAGCTTGATGATGATGTCTGGGTTTGTTGACCCCCTTGATAGCTGGTATCAGAGTAAACCAACATATGGCCACCAAAAATGATAAGGGTGGATTTAGATTGAAATGATAATGGAGCGCCAGAAAAAATGCCAGGTACGTTAGCTCCGTTATAAGATTGACGACCACTTGCCACCCCTATCGACACCTGGTATTAAAGTGCAAGATGTAGGTGTCTTCTCTGATTTAGAATGTTGCTGTGTGTGTTGCAGTAGAACAGTTCACAGGGTACACCACAGGCAACATGACGTGTAGAGTCATAGAAATGGTAACTTCGCTTTAGGTTTATACCATTTATTGCACGCCACAAAACAGTCATGATATTTATGTCATCACCAGCATAGTATAACGAATGCAGCATTCAAAATCATATTAACTGATAGTCATGTAGGATTCAATACTCAATAGTTGTATTGTAAACAGATATCATAAAGTTCTGGTTCGTGAAGCTGTATAAATAATATATATAACTTCTGCAACAGTGTCAGCTGCAGATCTTCAATGTTCATAGACAACAATAAATGCTCCCTTTCTGATGCTAGCAGATCAGATGTATACAATAAGTCCGTTTACTGTCTGCACGTGAATAGCATACTGGGCATACAGGTCAAACCGACCTTTATAACGTTTCTAAGTCTAACCATCTGACTTGGACGTGATCTCTGATATAACGAATCCTGGAACACAGACAATAGTCTTGTTGGTCTAGAGCGACCCATATATATATAACTAGTTCAGGTATAAAGATACCGGTGGCGAAAATCCTAGTCAAAGTACCTCTCCATATTAAATCACACAGGCGAGCAAGGAGCGACAAAATGACGAACTTCTAGATGATAGCAAAAAGTTCGATACAAGAGGAATTACCTTTCTTCGGAAATCAACCACGAACATATGCCTCCAGGCAGGCTTGAATAATACTGGGAAATAGTCTAGTTAGTTAACTAACTCACAAAGACAATGTATTTCCCTCAGAAAATCACAAGACGCAGGTTGCGTCCGCTCGCTACTCAGACCATTTCTAAACTCCTCAGCTGGGCGGAACACACAGAACGAACTCCCAGTTTTTGACATGCGCAGAACTCATCTACGTGAGTATCAATTCACACAAAGCGATTTTAAGAACATTCGAGATAAAAGTCTTACCCAGTCGCGCCTTTTATGGTCATGAACAGAAGCGTTAAGACAGGTTTCAGACATCTACAACAGTTGACTGATACTACCAAATAAGGAGATATGGTCACGCTTCGTTCAAGAAATTATAGACCGAACGTGTCTCTATACAAGAGAAGGCAAACTCCTAAAAAATTGTAGTCTCAATAACTCGGGTTATGTCCCTTTGACTATAAAAAAACATAATACACATTTCAGTCAAAAAATGATCATACATACGAAAAATGATTATACAAAGACTTTGGAAAAAGTAATTATTTGTGCGTAACATATGCCTAGTTTGTTTTCATTGTTGCACATCTTGGAACATAGCCCTACTTGGGTTATGACCGTCAGCTCTATCTTTTTAAGTATGTTATGTTTTTCCTACTTACAAAGTTTTGGAATCCATAAACACTTCCACAATTAATTGAATATACACAACTGTGTCTGAAGTTGATGTCCTCAACTGAAATCTACACTGATTAGACAAGGCATGTCCTTGCTTTCACGCTCTCAGTTCAATACTCCTAAAAACATGGCTTCGTCTCCCGTTCATTTCTGGGAAAAAGAAACTGAGCTTAACCATTGGTTAGAAATCACGTGACTAACGCAACTCTGCAAGCGAAGCTTGTCCTAAAATAATGCGTGGCGTTTCGAAGCTAAAACTGGCCTAATTGAACATCTGCGTTAAGATTTTCTTTTATCTTCTGTTTCTATAAAAATTTATTTTATGTTAATATAGTCTATATCTGAAAACTCACGGTATACGCGGTTACATACAGATCCCGGGGCCCTGCAAATGTATCCCGTAGGGAGACATTTGAGTACTATCAAATCTTAAAAAATTTATCCCAAAAATTTCTTAAGTTCAAAAAATTGTTCAGAAAAATTTAAAGTTCAAAAAAAAAATTTTCTAAGTCCAAAAATAATTCGGAAAAATTTAAACTAATTCCTAAACTAGGTTCCTATATCTATGTGCGATCAACTTCTCTATAAAAACTTAGGGATGGACATCAACTCCAAAAAAATTTTTTAACTATCCAGCATTTTTCATCACATTTTTAAATTGGCAACCCTGACCAACAAAAATATTCATTAAGTCATCACTCAAAAATATGGGGAGTGGCAACATTGGGAACATGAACAATAATATCCTATTTCATTATCATAATCCACATGCATGTTATTCCAACAATATAGTTGACACACTGTATTGGACATTGTGGGGGAAAACCTAATTCTATCTCTGTGTCCTCCGAGTGGTTCAAAATTTTATGTTATTTTCACTCCTGGTGTTCTAATAAGTTTTGGTCCTAACTTATTTATTGAGTAAGCACTCCATGTATTTTGTAGTAGAAAGTATTCCTGTTTTTTTTTCTTCAAAATATCCACATCATCTTTGCAAATGACGATCTAATTGTATAAGTCAGTTAATTTATCCGTGGTGATCCATCATGCTTTCTTTTGTTATTTATTATTGCATATGGGAAACAATTTCAGATCTGTACATAATCATTTTCAAAGCTCAATGTAACAATTTATTCTGATAAGCAATTACAATGTACCAAATAAAATGATTAAAAATCTAATTACTTGTACTTGTTCATTTATTTTTGAAATAACCTGGTATCCTTGACAATATGTATCTGTTATCGCTTGTTTATCCTTGTATACCATTTAGTATTTCCTTTATTTTTTTTTTTTTTTTTTTTTATAAATCTCATATTCTCCATATATATGTGGTGCTCCAATATTTTATAGGTGTGGATCTTTCCTAGTCCTCTTGTTTATACTGGGAATTCATCAGTATTGACTTTCAATGTATGACATCTAACAATATATTTATCAACAACACATCGACTAATCATTTGTAAACATCAACAAAACTTTCATAATTTTATCGCAATATGAGGTAATATACTTTTGTACATATTTTCGGGATTTCAACACCAACTCTGCCTTCGCAGGTCGAAGGTTAGTCAGAGTTATGTGGTGCCTGTAACATCCGCTGACTACAGCCAGATGGGTGACTTATGGTACTTATGATTCAAAAATCTCGTCCGTCAGTTATCTTAAGTGTGGGGCGGGGGTCTATTTCATGGTATCGTTGACAAAGTTTGCAGCATTTCCAATCTAGGTATTCTTTTCTTATGTCATAATATCTCCATGCTATATCTGTGACATGTCTATCCTTGGGATAACATTATTTTTTTTTTTTTAATATCCTCGGGGTGAGCAAATCTCAGTACGTCCAATTTCATCAATCATTTATTTATTTTCTCTCCTGTAATTCTGGGTATGTTATGAGTATATTAAATCGTCAATTTATTTCAACTATCTTACAACATTCTGTAATTCGTGATAGGGAATAGTCATTTGTTATACAACCATGTTCATATTACAAAGGCAATGAGCAAAAATCAAAGAGATATCTTCTCCAAAAATGCGGATGTATCTCTATTTCCTTTACCTCTGGGCGTAGCAATTATTCAGTCATTATTATTTTTTTTCTCCATTATTTAATCTCCATTTTGTGTCCTTAGTACCTGTGGTTCCATGGGATTATCATAATCTATTTGTCTCTTGTCTACTGATAATCCTTCAATAATGACTTCAAATATGGTCCTCATATGTGTAACAATCATCTGCTCTGATTTGTTCCATGTCCATGGTATTCATAAAATATTCCATTATCTCTTTGTCTTATCTCGTAACCACGAAAGACTAAGATTATTCCTCCTCCAATGTTAATGTGGGGGATTTTGTGCATAAACATTACAACAAAATCTCAGCTGTGACAACATAAAGTTTCACCTTAATATAAAATGGCATCTTCATCATACATAACCAGTTGCTTCTTCATCTCATGTGTCATTAGTGGTTATCGTCCGGTAATGGGGTATTTAATGTGGGTTCAGCATATACAAATGCTGTAAAGGGGTATTTCCTTTGCTAGGTCAGCATGTGCAAATGCTATTTCTTTAACATGGACAAAGGCATCATCAACAAATAGGTGCAATTTGTTCAATCTGGGGTTAGCATATACTAATACTCTCAATGGATTCTTCATTTGCAGAAAATCAGCATGCGCAAATGTCATTGGGGTACTTGTGATATCAACAAAATATTGTTGGAGTATCAGGGATCAAGCTGGTGGGGTGTATGACTGGTAATGGGCAGTAGGAGTAAAAACTAATTTCTCACTCTGAAATGGTGATTTATTTTCTCTTTTTCTTTTCTTTTATGTCTGCTGCTAACCTCAGGGCAGTCAATGTTTTACCATACTGGCTTATCATCATCAAAATGTGTGAGGGTGGCATATACACATACATTTTATAAAAAAAAATTCCAATTGTTTTTTTTCTCTTCTCATTTTTCTGTTATGTTGTGTCTCTTTTCATTTTTTTTTCTTTTATGTTTGTATCACAAGTACTAAAGAATGATAAAAATCAATTCACTAAACACTAGATATACTATCAACATTTCTAATAGTAAATCCTAACCAATAGGGCTGCAAGTAATAGTTTAGGTCAGAATAGAATGAATGTTGTAGCAGTATCTGTTGTCAATAAGTGGCGAGGAAAGGGTACATCAAGGATCTCCTGATTACAACATGATTGTAATTCCAAGGAATGAATATGATTGGGATTTAAAAGATCATAAGTCTAGAATGTCGTCTCAATATAGTGGAATGGAAAAATAGTAAGTTAAAGATGTGTAACAGTGGAGTGAAGAAAATCTTATTATAGAGAGTCAAGGTTGGGATATGGAATCTCTTTAAGAGAATGTTTAAAATTCTTGACAGTACTAATATACATCTGGGTCTAAAATAATGTACATTTTGAAAAATAAATAATCCTGTGGAGAAAAATAGCAAAACATGCAATACTGGTTTTGGGTATGAGTTATGTGCTGTTAAGAGATGTTATAGTAGGAACAGTATGATTGATCAAGGTGATAGATATAAAGGAGTTTTGCATAATATAGATCAAAGAAATATTAGTATGGGGTAAGAAAAAAAACTACTGGTGTAAAGTGTCTGCATGAAAATGCACTAAGATGCGAAAATACAGAACTCTGGATCTGCAAGGACAAGAAGTCTGGTGAATGGAGCATGTCTGTAACTAAATAAGGGTGTCTGTAAACTCGTAACACCGTGTGTTATCAATTTTTTTTATCATTTTTATTTCACAACACTATGCTATCTAATGAAAATCCTCCATGGGCTGGCCTTGATTGGTCTTGATGTATCAGTATTTTAAGGCTGGAAAAAAAGTTTCTCCGTGGGGCTTTGACATCTTAGTCTGGAAGCAAGTCATTTGAACTGTCAAAACTGAAAATATAGTACATGTGAAAGTTAGTACATTGTTAAAAAGGTTTTTTCACATATGCGTTGACCGTACATGGGATGGCATGTACATTGAAGACTCGAGGGGCGTGTCTTCAGAATGGCTGTAAAAGTTTCTCTCTCTGTTTAATTTCCCGGCTGGATAGGCCAGACATAGCTAATCTGTATGTAAACCTTTCCATCTCTTTGCTTTGCTTCTCCAGCTCTAGCAGTGCCATAAGGAGGGCCGGACTGGGATGATTGTTGACCGGTTGTACAGCGGGTACAGCACTGGAGATGGCATTGTTGACATTGAGAGGTTGATGGGCAACTGAAGCAAACGTCAATGGTTGTACTGTAGCTGGAGGTGACATGACATTGACTAATTGTTGGGGCGCAAAGGAAATCAGTGATGATGGCAATGTAGCCTGGGAATGTGTGGCTGGAGGTGACATGACTGGCGGTTGTGGCAGTTCTACAAATGTGGCCACAGGAGGCGATTCGTGAGGCTCAGGAAAAGACGATTCAACTGTGGTGTGAACCTGTACTGGTGGGATGCTGAATATTGACTCGATGCCACTATCTGAGTCTGATATACAGGACACTGTGTCGTCATCATGTACATTGGAGTCTGATACCAATAAGGTGCTATCTGCATCACTGGTTTCAATAGAACTGGCTGTATCAATGTCTGTTTCTTGTTCGTGTAATTCTACCATTTCTCTGTCATTCTGTTCGTTGGGGTCTGACAAAGCTGTGCCGGGGTTGACACTGTAGTTTCTCATTTCTTGTTGCGTTTCGTCTTCATAAAGATTGCTGGTATATGGTTCAACAATCTGCTTGGGTATAGTTTCTTCAGGATCTGATTGTTCTGAACGAGCAATCTTGTTCTTGTGGTATAGCAGTGTTTGTCCGTCGCTGGTATTCCAACTGGAACTGCCTGAACTGGGGGTGTGATAGGTATCAGCTGACGATTTTTCACCGCGGGAGTAAGTTTGAGTGTGAATATAAGTTGCTTTAGGAAGGTCTGTTTGTGTTGCTACACAAACCATCGTTGTTTTTGCACAAATTAACTTGGTTTTATTTGTTGTTGGTACTTGTTTTGTTGGCCTGGGTGGAGTATTCCAAGGAGTTGATTGTGCTAAATTTACTTGTTGGTATGTCTTTGCTGTCTTTCCTGGTGTTATGGGACCGATGTGTGCTCTCCATCCGTCTGTTGTTAGGAGGCAAACTTGTCCGTTCCTAGATGTCATGTTACGAAACTCCCAAATTTTTCTTGTTTTAACTTCATTTATGAAATTTCGTACAGTCATTCTTTGAGCTCGTTTATTCAATGTGTTCCAGTGTTTGTTAGCTGCCGTCGTGTGCCTTGACGTGCTGTCATTATACCTGATCGATGATAGTATACGAGGTCTGCTTTCTGTTCCTCTGTGACGATAATATGGAGGTGTTTGTCTCATGGGGGCATGGGATTTTGTGTGCTGGGGATTCGAACGAGGAACAGCTTGGATCGGATACCTCCGTTTCTGCCATGTGCTATGTGGTTTTTCGTATGTCCGGTAATCAATAAATCGTCTATCTCTGTCAAGCTGAGGACGACTTTTACGTTGATATATGTTGTTTCTACTGTAAACACTGTAACTTCGCCTATCCGCATATGTTACTTTACGATGGGTTGAACAACTGTCATCTTCTTCATCTGGGGTGTAGGATTTTCTGTTTTTTTCATGTGAAGGGTTTTCGCTTCGTCTGTGTACGTGTTTAGAGGTATAGCAACCTCCCGTTGTAGAGTTGTATAACATTTCTTCCTTTTCAATAAAACCTGCATTAGGTTTCTGTAGGTCTACAGCATCATAGCTTCCAGTATGCGAGCCATAGACATATTTATCTGGGGCAGTGGGATGTACGTCTACTTTAGGATAACTTCCTGGCAGACAATATTCATTTCTCTTGTTGAAATTGGGCGGGTGGCGCGGAACGTGTTTGTTATGCATTGTCCAGGTATTTTCATGGGTAAAACGATAGCTGTATGGGCTAGCCTGCCTATATTCTTGTTGTCGATACATTTTCTAGTCTTATTTATTCCTTGTTAATCGTGGTTTCCTTATGCACTAGGGTTGATTATAGTCGGATTTTCTCTGCTCTTTGTAGAGGACTGGTCATACGGCAACAAGTTGAGATGTGTTTTCCTGCTCAATACCTTTTTAATGAGGACTGATCACGGGCACCAAGTTGTTATGTGTTTTCCTGCTCAATACCTTTTTTAATGAGGACTGGGTTAAGTCAAATGGTAACCACATCAAATTTTCATAATAGCATGTCGACATTTATAAACCAGCATGAAGGTTCAATATATTATTTCTAGGATGCAACATTCCTTTTTCCCAACATCAGGATCTTCCTTTGTAAGCATATCTGTCAATTATATGCCTAGTTTGTTTTCATTGTTGCACATCTTGGTACATAGCCCTACTTGGGTTATGACCGTCAGCTCTATCCTTTTAAGTATGTTATGTTTTTCCTACTTACAAAGTTTTGGAATCCATAAACACTTCCACAATTAATTGAATATACACAACTGTGTCTGAAGTTGATGTCCTCAACTGAAATCTACACTGATTAGACAAGGCATGTCCTTGCTTTCACGCTCTCAGTTCAATACTCCTAAAAACATGGCTTCGTCTCCCGTTCATTTCTGGGAAAAAGAAACTGAGCTTAACCATTGGTTAGAAATCACGTGACTAACGCAACTCTGCAAGCGAAGCTTGGCCTAAAATAATGCGTGGCGTTTCGAAGCTAAAACTGGCCTAATTGAACATCTGCGTTAAGATTTTCTTTTATCTTCTGTTTCTATAAAAATTTATTTTATGTTAATATAGTCTATATCTGAAAACTCACGGTATACGCGGTTACACGTGCGTGCGTGCGTGCGTGTGTGTGTGTGTGTTTTTTTTTTTAAAGGAATAATATAGATATATAAGAAAACGTTTTGTTTCATGTAAACCAAATTTTTTTTTTTTGTGTGTGTGACTGAAAATATTCTTTTTAACGTTTCTTGTTGTCTGAAAATTGTGTTTACTTATTTATATATTTAAAATAAATTTCCGCTCCACCTCAAGTCGGCAATTAAGAGCCGGCGCTGCGTACCGTCATAAACTGTTAAAGTTGTTATAAATAAGTGTCACAAATTTAGCCTCAAATACATTACTTAATCTGTTTCCTGTGACCACATCTCTTTTAGGCACTGCCGTCTGTTTGTTCCAGGCGTAAAGAAAGAGTCCCAGCGTGCACACAGCCAAGCCTAGGAAGTTGTAAGGCATGGCCTTACGTTTGCCAACAACGTACAGCATCAACACTACTAGGACTCGCTTCATGATGTTTGCGACAGCGTGACTCACAACAGAAAGCTGAAACATAACATAGTCTCATGATGTTTGCTACAGCGTGACTCACAACAGAAAGCCAAAACAAATAGGGCCTACTAGTTTAATGATGTTTGCTACACAACAGGAAACTTGAAATGTTAATTATACTGTTCAAAAAAAGAAACGCAACTTTTTTGGTGTTACTTTTATAAAAGATATTCGCTGATTGGACATCAGTCAACCTATTGACTGTGTCCACCTAGTCATTAACTTCTCGCGGTTACCTGAATTGTACTCACCTCATGATTCGTGAGGTCATGAAAGAGGTCAAGGTCAAAACAACATTTTTGACAATAACTCGTGACATGTTCATGAGAATCCCGTGAAACTTACTGAACACAAAACTCTCTGACCATATTATTGAATGCCTATAAAAGATTGACGCTCCTCGAAAAAATTCAGTTGAAAATTCAATGCGCAAGTATGGTTCATCTCACTACAGAACAACGACTCATCATCATTGGACGTTTACAGACTGGACAGTCACAAAGTGTAGTGGCCAGACAATTTAATGTGGTTAGAAGCACCATTAGTCGCCTTTGGAGGCGATTTCAAGAAACTGGCTCAGTGGCAGACCGGCCGCGCAGTGGAAGACCCAGAGTCACAACTCCTGCCGAAGACCGCTTCATACGGCTGCGTCACCTCAGGAATCGACTTGCATCTGCGTCCTCCACAGTCCAGTCAATGTCAGCAGCTCGTCGAATTTCAGATCAAACGGTCAGGAACCGGCTGCACGACTCTGGTCGTTGGGCTAGAAGACCCTACAGAGGTCCTGTTCTTACGGACCGGCATCGCCAGAACCGACTGCAGTGGGCGAACCAGCATCGTCAATGGACCGTTGGGAATGACTGGAGACGGGTTTGGTTTAGTGATGAATCATTTGTTGTGCTCCAGCGACACGATAGACGGAGAAGAGTTTACCGCAGAGTCCATGAGCGCTACGTCCAGAACAGCATTGATGAGGCTCCTCCACATGGTGGTGGAGGTGTACTGATGTGGGGGGGGGGGCGATCAACTTCATGGGAAGAAGTGACCTGGTGCAAATTGAAGGACGCCTGAATGCCCAACGATACGTCGCTGAAATTCTTCGTCTTCACGTCCTTCCACTTCTGGCTGCACGAGGGTCGATTTTTCAGCAGGATAACGATCGACCTCATATGGCACAACTCACCACCCAGTTCCTCGCTGACAACAACGTCCAGACCATTCCGTGGCCAGCTATGTCATCAGACATGAACCCCCATAGAACACTTATGGGATGAACTCGACAGACGGCTCCGCCAGCGAGACGTGGCTCCAGCCAATCTCCGACAGTTGTCTCTTGCACTGCGGGAAGAGTGGGCAGCCATCCCACAACAACAGATCCAACGGCTAATCGGATCCATGTCAAGGAAATGTCGTTCTCTGATAGAGGCCAAAGGAGGCCATACACCTTACTGAAACGGAGGCCTCAGTCGCAAAGAATAAAAGTCCAAACCAAATTTAATGAACATCATTTCATTGTTAAAGTCTGAAAGTTTCTTCATGCCAAGATTAAAACATTAATTCCGTAAAATAAAATGTTGGTACAAGTTTGAAATTTGGCGTCCATTACCACTGCAATAAGGTTGCGTTTCTTTTTTTGAACAGTATAGTTTCATGATGTGTGCTAAACTAAATAAAGCTGGACAATAAACTAGTTTCATGATGTATGCTGCACAACAGAAAGCTGAAATGTAAACTAATTTCATGATGTCTGCCACAGCAGACTCACAACAAAAAGCTGAAATATAAATACGTTTCACGATGTTTGCTACACGTAAAGAGAGGTGAAATATAAACTTGCCACATGATGTTTGTTACACGTAAAGAAAGGTAAAACATAAACTTGCGTCATGATGTTTGCTACACGTAAAGAAAGGTGAAACATAAACTTGCGTCATGATGTTTGCTACACGTAAAGAAAGGTAAAACATAAACTTGCCAAATGATGTTTGCTACACGTAAAGAAAGGTAAAACTTAAACTTGCGTCATGATGTTTGCTACACGTAAAGAAAGGTAAAACTTAAACTTTCGTCATGATGTTTGCTACACGTAAAGAAAGGTAAAACTTAACCTTGCGTCATGATGTTTGCTACACGTCTTCTTTCTTCTTCTTCCGTCCTTAGCCACCGACCGTCAAAGCAGTCAGTGGCCATTACGCCTAGTGGCGTCTTAGGGCAACAGCAGATAGGTTTTCTTTGCCATTGTTTCCCATCACGCCTATTTTCGTCTTTAGGGCAACGGCAAATCAATCCATTTGCTGTTGTTTCCGTAATCGAAGTGACTGGCAAACGGGTGATCAGCCCGTTGGTGTTTGCTACACGTAAAGAATGGTAAAATATAAACTTGCCAAATGATGTTTGCTACACGTAAAGACAGCTGAAACATAAGCTGGCTTCTTGCTTGCTACACAACTGTGAAGCTTAAAAGTAAACGAATTGCATGATGTCTGCTACAGCATGATTTATAACAGAAAGCTGAAATACAAACTCTTTTCTTGATGTTTGCTACACGTAAAGAAAGCTCAAACATAACCTCGTTTCATGATGTTTGCTACACTTAAAGAAAACTAAAACATAAACTCGCTTCATGATGTTTAATAGAAAAAAAAAAAGCTACGACAAATACAACCTCGTTTCAGATTGTTTGCCACACAACATAAAGCTGACACATAAACTTCCTGTCATGATGTTTGCTACACAAGCTAAAACTTAAACTTGCTTAAACGTCCTGTCATGATGTTTGCTACACAAGTTAAAACTTAAACTCCTGTCATGATGTTTGCCACACAACATAAAGCTGACACATAAACTTCCTGTCATGATTTTTGCTACACAAGCTAAAACTTAAACTTGCTTAAATTTCCTGTCATGATGTTTGCTACACACGCTAAAACTTAAACTTGCTTAAACTTCCTGTCATGAAGTTTGCTACGCAAGTTAAAACTTAAACTCCTGTCATGATGTGTGCCACACAACATAAAGCTGCCACATAAACTTCCTGTCATGATGTTTGCTACAAGATACCTTGTAGCAGAAAGCAAACACATACACTCACTCGGTGATGTTGTCTGCAACATGACTCACAGCAGAATACTGAAAAATCAATTAAAACACCAGAAAATATGTAAGAAATCAAAGTCCAGAAATTAAGTAACAAATCAACGTCCAGAAAATAAGTAAGAAATCAAAGTCCAGATATTAAGTAACAAATCAAAGTATTAACTACCAGCAAGTCATCATCAGCCTTGGCAGAGAGTATAGACATATAAGGAGGGGAAACCTGAGGCCTGTAAACAGTAAATAAATAAACAAACAACACACAAAGGTTGTTATCAGGCACTCAGTGAGAAAATAAAGAAGTAGAAGACCAGACAACAGAAAAACAACAGAAGTGATAGGCTTACCGGGAATCGAACCAGGACCTTCCGAACGGCACCCACCGCCTAGCCACGGGAGCGAATCGCCACTATCCACTCTGCCAGCTAAGCATTACAAAAATAAGTATAGAACTTGGGCCAGTGGGAAAGCAGAACTGGAATTTAATCAGCTGATACATGATCATGCCGGGGATAATGATGCCATTGTGTATTCGGATGGGTCTGTGATCCGTGGTGAGAAATAAGGTAGGGGCATCTCTGCTAGGGTGAAAGGCAGAATCGTCGCTAAACATACCGGGGCTTACAAGGTAACAACTTTCAGCATGAGAATGAGGTAGAGGCAGTCACTGCAGCCTTAAGGTGGATATCTGATATAACATTATCAAAGGCAGTCATTATGTCAGACTTCGAAAGGTTCAAAATGGGTGGCTACGGCATGAATGGAAAACATTCATAGAAGCTTCGATTCTGCAGGAATTTGGCATCAAACGTAAGGCTAGCAGAGATGGACGAATGAGAGGATGCATCCGTCGTGTATAAAACCAGCGAGCTACAGGAACAGTAAGCAATCACACTCTTCGACATATACTAAGGGAGACTGACACCTATGGGTTTGCCCGGAGTGCAATGATGTCGATTCTGTTCAATAATAACAGTAACAACAACAACAAATCAAAGTCCAGAAATTAAGGACGGCATCAAATTTTATTCTAGCGAGAAATCACTTACCTGACTAAGCACTAAACCTGTAGACACATAGGAATAAGCCACGTGGAACACACCTGACAGGAAACACATGGCAACGGCGTAGGGCATCTGTGGGGGCAGGGAACCTACTCCCTCCATGTAGAATAAGAGAATTGACCCGCCTAACAGGACAGGCGAGAACGTCAGGCAGTGTGACATGTGAATTTTCAATTTCAGTGCATTTTGATCACCAGAGTTTATCTTCTTGATAGCCATATTCCTGTCATAGAAATTTGAAACAGTGAGACCTAGGAGTATTTGGCACCAGGGGCGGATCCCACCTGTGGCAACCCCCACCATAAAGAAACACACTTGCAAGTATAGTTAACATTAAGTACTGTCATTATAATGTCCGGTGATCCCCTCCTCCTGGTTGTCACTCGGGATGGACGGTCCCCTTCGCACCCCACACCCTATGTTTTAGCTTGCCACTGGTCATACCACGGTTCATTTAAATCGTAGGCTGTAAGTCCAGACCACAAGGTCTTTTATATTTGAACATCTATCTATCTATCTATCTATCTATCTATCTATCTATCTATCTATCTATCTATCTATCTATCTATCTATCTATCTATCTATCTATCTATCTATCTATCTATCTATCTATCTATCTATCTATCTATCTATCTATCTATCTATCTATCTATCTATCTATCTATCTATCTATCTATCTATCTATCTATCTATCTATCTATCTATCTATCTATCTATCTATCTATCTATCTATCTATCTGTCTGTCTGTCTGTCTGTCTGTCTGTCTGTCTGTCTGTCTGTCTGTCCGTCCGTCCGTCCGTCCGTCCGTCTATCTATCTATCTATCTATCTATAGAAATGGTATAATATCGAGTGTAGGTTTAATGATGATGTTAGTGCTTTTCAACATATTTTGTTTCATGGTAATACTTAGTTTGTACTTTTCAACATATTCTATTTCATGTTTATAATTAGATACTGTGAATGTGAGTATGCTATTATTTTACCTTTACAACGTTGAATTCCTTGAATTGATGGGTAAAATATATGTGAGAATAAATGAAATCAGTATAAAAGACGAGAGAAAGGAAGGGCAGAATGTCAGACGGGCCTGTGAGCCCAATTCTCAACCCTTTGAAAATAAAGTTCGTTCGTTCGTTCTCTCTTAGACGAACCTATGTTCCTATTTCTCAACACTTTGAAAACAAAGTTCGTTCGCTCTCTCGCTGGCTCTCTCTCTCTCTCTTTCTCTCTCTCTCTCTCTCTCGCTTTCTCTCTCTCTTTCTCTCTCTCTCTCTCTTAGGCGGGCCTAAGTTCCTTTTCCTCAACACTTTGAAAATAAAGTTCGTTCGCTCTCTTTCAGTCCCTATGCATACAATCGTAGACTTTTCGAATACTTTATTAGTTTTGATTACATGCCCCCTGATAAACCTCCTTTTTTTGATTAATGATGTCCACCAGTGTTGAATATATATTGGCCATCAGTGTTGAATGGCTGTGTTAGAACATCAGTGTTAAATAGATGTATTGGGTTGTTGTTACCTATTTATTTTTCCTGCTGACATCAACTGTGTACAGGACCACGGTGTTAAGAGGATGTTTGGAAGCTCCAGTGTTAAAGACTCGTCAGAGTGTTGCTCGTGGTTTGAGTATGGAATGTCAACTCGACCTACGCAGGGGTGTGTAAGCATGAAGTGAGAGTGTAATACGCGAATGATAAGAAGAGTTCGTGGTGTTGACAATTGGTCTTTCTCTTTCACTCATGTATGGCTGGAAGTCATCGACACCAACGACTGTGTACCTTTGCTACAGTTTAATTGGACGTACACACTCGACAGCACGGATACATTGACAAATCACAGGTTGGCATAATACATCATGGTACAGTGGATAAATGGTCTTGCAATGATGCATGGGCACTCATGTAGAATAATAGCATAATGGACTGTCAGTAGACAAGCACTCAGTATTGCCCATATATATATATATATCATCTGAGTTTACTGACAAAAGCACGTCAGTTTATAAACAATATTCAAGATGGCTTCTAGACCTAACCTCGTCTAGCGAAGATTCCTTTAAATAATGATCAGCACATATTTTTTCATATAATCATATTGAACCGCTAGAAATGGGTTCTCATGTGTAGCAGTGATCTCTGGACTCATCAAGCGATAATACGGGGCATCCCTTTCTCTTCCTGATAGTCCTTAAATATGTGAATACAAGATGGCTTCTCTCGTGAGCTGTAACTCACGTTTGGATACAACTAGGAATCTGTATCAAAGTTAATCATACATTAAATGTTCTCATTACTTTGTAGATTCTATCATGAGACAATTGACTTCACTTTACAATATGGTGCTGCTATGAATGAATGTCATCTTCATATAGTTAAATCTTCCCTTATTGAAAAACGATGGCCTCGTAAGAGTTCATAAGAAGTGCGTTTGTTTTACCTTGGTATCAGAAATATGATTCTGCCATTCCTTGGCAATAAGAATAAACACTGGGGTAAAGCATACAGGATAGGTCTAAACGTCTATCACTTTCCCCAACAATCTTGAGATCACTTTTCCCAGCGACAAGCCGATACAGTAAAACACAGCCCCATCATCAGGGCAAAGCCAAATCACACCTCTCTAGCGACACATCCGCCGAACAGCCCTTTGACCTTTCTAGCGACCAAAAGACCATATAGTTCGACTTAGACATGCAAAGATATCCAGATATAAGACAGACTCGTCCTACCCAGACAAACAATACACATAAATTCAGGCCATAGATACACTGAAGCAAGAACAACCTATTTCTACCCAAACAAAGAATAAATCGCAGTAAAACTGGATTCATCCGCGGAGTTCGATCGAAAGACGACACTCCTTTCAAGGGAAGTAACTCAATAATGACTTTTCCTTAAGCACTAAAAAGTATCTATTTACAAATGTATTATAAGGTTTTACAAAATATTTGCGAACATAACAAGCATACAAATGTATTATATTGTAAGATATCAAAGACTGCACGTAACAGTCTTACCACACCTCCCGGGAAAAAAAATGGAACATTTTTTTTTTTTTTGAACTACATCTAGGAGCAACGTACAATAGGCTCACAACGCATGAATGATGCGCAGATGAAAATATCAGGAATAAATATAACGCCTAATATGAGGCTAAGTCGACTTATGGAGCGACTGGTGAGAATGTATCTCATAAACTGAGAAAAATTATTTCTCTACAAGTAAATTTTTCCAGGAAGGTGTCATCAAAGTATAATACAATTCTGGCAATTACACAATGCCTAAAAAATTTCATACCATACTTTCGTATTAGATATCCTAAATTTATGATTTATGAAGAAAAAATCATCAAAGCACAGCGGTGAATAAACATCAATGAACCGCTAAGTAGTGATACAATCATTATATTATTAAATTACAAATGTGTATCTATCTTGATATAGAAAGGAACTATTATAAACTAGACATATCAAGAAGTCTAAGACCTAATAGTTATGTGGAATCATGTGGGCATCTTGACAGAATGTCTGCCATCACATTATCTGATCCACGAATAGCTCGCACAGAGAAATGAAAAGGTTGAAGAGCAATTGCATATCGAGTAGACCTCGAGCTCTTCAAATTCTTACTCTGTATAGCAGTAAGAGCTTTTTGGTCGGTTTCTACTATGAAATGTGCGCCTAGAAGGAATCTCTGTAGTTTGAGGATCGACCAAACCATAGCTAAAAGCTCACGGTCTAAAACCGAATAATTCCTTTCTGCCGCATTAAGTTTTCTGGAAATATACATTACAGGATGCAGAGTTCCAGAGTACTCTTGCATTAGTGCCGCTCCAATCCCAGTGGATGAAGCATCACTACGAAGAACAAATGTCTTATCTTTAGTAGGTAACACTAAAATAGGTGGTGTTGAAAACAATGTTTTAATCTTATCCAAAGAGCATTGGCATTCCTGAGACCAGTGGACCATATTAGGCGAACCTTTCTTTAAAAGTGTAGAAAGAGGTGCCATGATAGACGATAGATTCTGAATGAATCTGCCATAAAATTGAATAAGACCTAACAGACTTCTCATCTGTTTTTTAGTCTTAGGGATAGAGATGTTAAGTATCTTACTAGTATTATGGTCCTCTGTCTTTAGGAAACCATGACCAACTCGGTGGCCTAGGAAAGAAATTTCGCTAAAACCAATATAGGCTTTAGAGGGTTTCGTTGTCAGGTTGTGCTCGCGCAAAGTAGACAGCAATTCATCTAACCCTGAATAGTGATCTTCCCAAGTATCGCTGAAAAGACAGATGTCGTCTAGATATGCAATGACATCTGACCGATAAGATAGGATTCGGCGCATCATGCGTACGAATGTAGCTGGTGCGTTCATAAGACCGAAAGGCATAAAATTCCATTGGAACAAACCTCTAGGTGTTGAAAAAGCCGTGAGAGGTTTGGTGCGTTCAGATAAAGGAACTTGCCAATATCCTTTAGACAAATCAAGTTTAGTGAAAAAATGAGATTTGGAGAGTCGAGTAAGTAGCTCTTCCAGTAAAGGCATAGGTTCGGCATCGAACTTCGTTACGTGATTCAATTTGCGATAGTCAACGCAAAGACGTATGTTATTGTCTTTTTTCCGAACAATAACCACCGGCGAAGAGTATGCAGAGGTGGATGGTTCGATTATTTTCAAATCTATCATCTCATCCAACTCTTTCTCGACCTGTGCTTGAAAATGTATAGGGATAGGATAAGGTCTAACCCTAATAGGAGTATGGTCAGTTAGAACAATGTCATGTTCAATGACATGAGTTTGTCCAGGGATGTCAGTGAGTACATCCTGAAATTTTTGCAACATAGTTGAAACTTGTCGCTGTTCTCCTAGAGACAAATCAGGAGAGACAGTAACGTTCTTCCATGATTCACTAGAATGAAGTGGGATCATTGGAAGAGGAAGATTTACATCTGAAAAACTCGTTTCCTCATCCTGTATCACGGACAGTGATGAGTAATGACCATGTTGTACTGGAGAATCGTCCGCTGCTTGGAAAATGGGTTGTAAATAATCCGGACGTTCATGGAATTCAGTAAGCATATTGATGTGGAAGGTTTTATGCTTCCCATCAATATCGACAATATAGTCGACATCGGAAATTTTCGATATTATATCGTACGGACCTTTCCAAGAGATAAGTAGTCTGTTTTCCCTACAAGGTAGTAATACAAATGCTTTGTCACCAGGACAAAGTTGTCGTAAGCATCTCTTCTTATTGGCAAATTGCCTTGCCTTCTGTTTCGCAAATTCAGAAGAAGAAGTTGCTAATTTGCATGCTTCGATAATCTTTTGTCTCAACGCGATGACATATTCGTAGGATGACTTTGTGTCATCGTCAATATTGTCAGCTGTTATGAGATCATGAAGCAACGACATAGGGCCGCGCGGACGCGCGCCAAAGACAAGTTCAAAGGGAGAGAATCCTGTATGTTCATGGGGGACCTCTCTGTAAGCGAAGAGGGCCGCAGGTAAAACTCTGTCCCAATCTTGAGGATGATACTCAGTTATCTTTCCTAGTAAGTTTTTAAGTGTTCTATTAAGGCGTTCGACCATCCCATTAGACATTGGATGATAGATACTACTTAAAGATCTATCTATCTGCAGAGTAGACATTACTTGAGACATGGTATCTGATATTAGTTGGGTGCCATGGTCTGACAATATCTCTCCGGGGAACCCCAGAAGAGAAAATATAAGCCAAAGAGCATCTGCAATATCAGCAGTAGTAATGCTCTTCAGAGGAATAGCCTCTGGCCAACGTGTGCACATATCAACACACGTCAAGATAAACTGATGTCCTCTGGCAGACTTGATCTTAAATGGACCAATAATGTCTATGGCCATTTTTTGAAACGGCCGAATAGGAATGTCTGCCGCCTGAATGGGTGCAGCATGCCGTGGACCTTTGGATTTAACTTCCTGACATACTTTACAAGATCGACAATAAATCCGTATGTCCTTGTTTACCAATGGCCAAAAGAAAGCCGCAAGGACTCTTGACTTAATACGGGAAAAACCCATGTGTCCAGCACACTGAGAGTCGTGAGCGTGCTGCAAAATTTTAACTCTCAAATTCTTGGGAACCAGGATTTGAGAATGACTTGACGTAATGGAGTCTTGAACCATACGTACAAGTACGCCATTCTTCTTTGTAATCCACGATTTACGACTTGTGTCTTTATTCGGATCACCTTTAGTTGCAAGAATGAAGAATTTCTTCAGAGTGGGATCATCTTGCTGTTTTATAAACGAGTCACGAGAAATTACCAAGGGATCATCTTGGTTATGCACTTCATTATCTTCAGTAGATGAAGTTTGAGGCATATTAAGAGCCTGAGCTCTAGTGACTACAGCGTTAGCGATCTGCATGTTTTGCCTTTCCCACGCGGAAATTTGTTGCGGAGTGCATTCTTTGACTCCATGAATGCGACCGATGATGAGGTCAGCGATCGGATTCGGAAGAAGACATGCATGTACATCTCCTGTAAAGAAAGGAGTAGCAATCCTAATGATAGCAGTAGAGTATTTCTCTAATGTGCCGCCAAATGTTACACATTTGACTACTTGTCCAGTGGCACGGGAAGGATCTACGAGTGACTGCCTAACACCAATTGTGGTGCATCCAGAATCAAATAGCACGGAGACTGGATTGTTATTTACTAAACCCTTATGTAAGACAAGAGAACCTCTTCCATCATGCGCGACTGATGCAGGAAGAGCAGGAAGAGGATGGCCGCAGCTTAAAGTAGACACTGTGGTTGGCTCAAATAATGTTTTGCATTGGGGGCACTGAGATGCTCTCCCAAAATCAAAAGCGGAACATGCCATATTATTAGCGTCATTATTGTCTTTACTCTGTTTATAGGCTTCATGGGACTCTTGTTGTGCAGAGTTTGCCTGAAAATGTGGTTTATGTCTTCTGTTTTGAGATCTACCTCGGTTATTATTACCTCTGTAGTTATTGTTACCTCTATTGTAACCCCTATTTGTGTTTGAGTCATAGTTCTCTTGGTTACCATTATCATATTCATTATAATGAGTATCTCTGTAATTGCGATCTTGTTGACTCCAAGACGGATACCTCGGATAGTTTCTATAATTACTTCCTCTATGGAAATTGCTATAATTGTGACCACCCCTGTGTCGAGAGCTATCAGCTCGTCTCCAGTTCTTTGAAGAAGAACCCTGAAATGATTGGTTACCTTGGTTTTGATAACTATTATGGTTACCTTTTTTATCAAATCTGTTTTGAGGTCCCTGAAATCTGTGTTAATAATTGGGATTGTATGGTGTTGCTGAAGCAACTGGCATACTCTCCTTAATCTTAGTGTTGCCAAAAGTCACGTCGGGGTGTGCAGTGACATATTGGGAACAATATTCTTCCATTTCCTTTAGAGATTTGGGTTTACGCTCATGTATAAATTCAAGGAATGGTTTGTTAACACATGACATAATCTTATCTCTGAGCAACAAATCCATAAGTCCTTCATACGTTTTTTTCTGTTTTGGAAAGCTCAATCCAACGATCAACTGTGAGACGTGCCTTTGCAATGAATTCTGAGAATTCTACACCTGTCTCAGGCACCATCGTCTTAAACAAAAGGCGATAGCCTTCCTCACTTAGCTGGTATTTTTTTTATCAAAGCCGCCCTAATGACATCATAATTATCCTTATCTGCTTCTCCTACAAGGCATAATCTAGTCAGAGATTCACCTTTCAAGTTTTCTGCTAATTGATTAGCGTAGTGATTTATCCACATTATGTGTACGACAAGAACGTTCAAATCTATCCAGCCAGAATGTAATATCGTCACTGGACTGATTGAACGGTGGAACCTTAACCTTGTAAGTAGAAGGTTTACCATTACCACTAGATGCCTGATTAACATTACTCATACTTGTCAATCTCAATTTCTCTAACTCAAATTCATGTTCTCTTATTGCTTTTTTTTCTTCCGCTTCTAATCTTCTTTGTTCAGCTTCTCTGTCTAATTTTTTTTGTTCAGCAGCAGCTTCTCTTTCTAATTTTTTTTGTTCAGCTTCACTGTCTAATCTTTTTTGTTCAGCTTCCCACTCTAATCTTTTTTGTTCAGCTTCACTGTCTAATCTTTTTTGTTCAGCAGCAGCTTCTCTTTCTAATTTTTTTTGTTTAGCTTCACTGTCTAATCTTTCATGTTCAGCTTCCCTGTCTAATCTTTTTTGTTCAGCTTCACTGTCTAATCTTTTTTGTTCAGCAGCAGCTTCTGTTTCTAATTTTTTTTGTTCAGCTTCAAATCTCCTTTCCTCCACCTGCATCTGCAATTTCTTTTGTTCAGCAGCAGCATCAGCTTCTTTTTCTAATCTTTTCTCTTCAGCCAGAGCTTTTCTCTCTTCTGCAGCAGCTTTTTTCTCTTCAGCAGCAGCTTTTTTTTCTTCTATTTGAAGTTTTCTCTCCTCTGCAGCAGCTTTTCTTTCCTCTGCAGCAGCAGCTAATGTCTTGTCATATTGAGCAACTGCCCATTCTTCTAATTGTTGACCAGTCTTATCAAGGGCTTTCCCTTGTATAATGAAGTATTCTAATGTAGACATGATGTCTAACAATAATACTAATCACTTGAAACAATAATAATACCACAAGTTTTTAATGACTTGATTAATCAGCACACTATCCCAATATCTGTGGGTCACAAGCCTTAATAAGGTCTTGTATAACAGTAATAATAATCAAGTACTGGTTTATACCATAATCCAAGTGCAGTGCACAAGCAATAGTGTCTTATGAAATGTACCTATATAAAACATATGTTAACCAACAGAATACATAAAGTACAAATAAGACTGACACAAATGACGTCACAATAAATCAAATAGGGAATCAATAAATAATCACTGTGCAAAGGTATACACAAATGAACTAAATAAAAGGTATACAAAAAAGGGGAGACCTACAAATACAAAGAAATCGAACAAAACTAAAGAACAGAAAAATGTTACAACAACAATGATGGGTACAAGTCGTAACAGCTAACACAAATAGCAACTAGTTGTTGCAAGCAAATTTCCAATTAAGGAAATTGCACCTAAAGAAAACGCCCACAACGGACCCTCTATCACGTGGGATATTCTGTTGTGGGACACCGCCCAACCTAAACACAACCCGCTGACATATAAACTAATATGTTATACAAACAAATAACATGTAAACATAAATATATAAATTATGTGTATGATAGTATGTGTTGCAAAATAGGCTCAGTTTTACAGTAATGGCAAAGTTATTCTTATGCAAATAAATAAACTGCCACTTTATTGAATTACAAATTCTGGCCTTAAATATCAAAGTTCATATATAGAAAACAAGAAGATCCATCGATGAAAATAGGACTTCTTAGTTCAATAATAATGTCTTCCTGTTAATATTGACAAGAATTGATCCAACTGTTCTGTGAAACTCTGTAATGTCTAATGTAAAAATGTCAACAACGCTGACCTAGTTACTGCATTCACTTGATAGGTCACGTGACAAAGTGTTGCCAAAGAGCAAACTAATACTGCAAGTGTGTCGTATCAGCCACAGGAAACGGTCTGGTATCGGTAGTCTGTTGACTTCTCAACTTCTGCGAGGTCAAACCCATAAAGCTGGTCCACCAGATGATAAACCTCCTTTTTTTTTGATTAATGATGTCCACCAGTGTTGAATATATATTGGCCATCAGTGTTGAATGGCTGTGTTAGAACATCAGTGTTAAATAGATGTATTGGGTTGTTGTTATCTATTTATTTTTCCTGCTGACATCAACTGTGTACAGGACCACGGTGTTAAGAGGATGTTTGGAAGCTCCAGTGTTAAAGACTCGTCAGAGTGTTGCTCGTGGTTTGAGTATGGAATGTCAACTCGACCTACGCAGGGGTGTGTAAGCATGAAGTGAGAGTGTAATACGCGAATGATAAGAAGAGTTCGTGGTGTTGACAATTGGTCTTTCTCTTTCACTCATGTATGGCTGGAAGTCATCGACACCAACGACTGTGTACCTTTGCTACAGTTTAATTGGACGTACACACTCGACAGCACGGATACATTGACAAATCACAGGTTGGCATAATACATCATGGTACAGTGGATAAATGGTCTTGCAATGATGCATGGGCACTCATGTAGAATAATAGCATAATGGACTGTCAGTAGACAAGCACTCAGTATTGCCCATATATATATATCATCTGAGTTTACTGACAAAAGCACGTCAGTTTATAAACAATATTCAAGATGGCTTCTAGACCTAACCTCGTCTAACGAAGATTCCTTTAAATAATGATCAGCACATATTTTTTCATATAATCATATTGAACCGCTAGAAATGGGTTCTCATGTGTAGCAGTGATCTCTGGACTCATCAAGCGATAATACGGGGCATCCCTTTCTCTTCCTGATAGTCCTTAAATATGTGAATACAAGATGGCTTCTCTCGTGAGCTGTAACTCACGTTTGGATACAACTAGGAATCTGTATCAAAGTTAATCATACATTAAATGTTCTCATTACTTTGTAGATTCTATCATGAGACAATTGACTTCACTTTACAATATGGTGCTGCTATGAATGAATGTCATCTTCATATAGTTAAATCTTCCCTTATTGAAAAACGATGGCCTCGTAAGAGTTCATAAGAAGTGCGTTTGTTTTACCTTGGTATCAGAAATATGATTCTGCCATTCCTTGGCAATAAGAATAAACACTGGGGTAAAGCATACAGGATAGGTCTAAACGTCTATCACTTTCCCCAACAATCTTGAGATCACTTTTCCCGGCGACAAGCCGATACAGAAAAACACAGCCCCATCATCAGGGCGAAGCCAAATCACACCTCTCTAGCGACACATCCGCCGAACAGCCCTTTGACCTTTCTAGCGACCAAAAGACCATATAGTTCGACTTAGACATGCAAAGATATCCAGATATAAGACAGACTCGTCCTACCCAGACAAACAATACACATAAATTCAGGCCATAGATACACTGAAGCAAGAACAACCTATTTCTACCCAAACAAAGAATAAATCGCAGTAAAACTGGATTCATCCGCGGAGTTCGATCGAAAGACGACACTCCTTTCAAGGGAAGTAACTCAATAATGACTTTTCCTAAAGCACTAAAAAGTATCTATTTTGTTTACAAAATATTTGCGAACATAACAAGCATACAAATGTATTATATTGTAAGATATCAAAGACTGCACGTAACACCCCCCTAATCAGATCATCTTTTCTTATAATATCAATTGTAGGTTCTAATGACGATGTTTGTACTTTTCTACATATTTTATGTCATGTTTATAAGTAGTTAATGTTAATATGAGTGTACTATTTTATTTTACTTTGCAACGTTGAATTCCTTGACATTGATATGTAAAATGCATATGGGAATAAATGAATTCAGTATGAAAGGTGAGAGAAAGGAAGGGCAGAATGTCAGACGGGCCTGCGTGCCCAATTCTCAACCCTTTGAAAATAAAGTTCGTTCGTTCTATCTATCTATCTATCTATCTATCTATCTATCTATCTATCTATCTATCTATCTATCTATCTATCTATCTATCTATCTATCTATCTATCTATCTATCTATCTATCTATCTATCTATCTATCTATCTATCTATCTATCTATCTATCTATCTATCTATCTATCTATCTATCTATCTATCTATCTATCTATCTATCTATCTATCTATCTATCTATCTACCTACCTACCTACCTACCTACCTACCTATCTATCTATCTATCTATCTACCTACCTACCTACATACCTACCTACTTACCTACCTATCTATCTATCTATCTATCTATCTACCTACCTACCTATCTATCTATCTATCTATCTATCTATCTTCTATCTATCTATCTATGTATCTTGATCTTTCCCTCTCTTTTTCATTAATTACCGTTCCCCTAGGACTATAGGCCTTCAACGAATGCATGCCAATTCCTTGTGCCCCTGTGCCATTAGCTCAAGGTCTGTCCATGTCTTCCTCAAATCGTTGTTAGTTCAATCTACATTTCTTTTCTCCGTGTGTCTTTTGATCAACTTCAGCTTCTCATGCGCTGACAATGTCAGAACAAGGACTGCCTTGTAATACTATCCACAGGTTTCCTCAGAGAGTCGCCTTTCCATCTCCACTATCTTCCTCTCATCTTTTCTTCCACCTGTATTCGTCCGGTTCTTGTCATTAGTTCCACATTAGTGATCCTGTCATTACGTCAGCCATTATATTCAACGCCAGCACTTATTTATGAAAGTCTGTAACTTCTAAGTTGTCGCTTTTTGTTTACCATACTTCGGAACCATACAATAGGACTGACTTGACATTAGACTTGAAAATTATGAATTTTTGTGTTGGACTTGACTTCTCTTGATCTCAGTTTATGTCCTAATGCACAGACAGCTCCTCTAGCCGTTTGTGCGGGTACGAACCATGGTGGCGTCATGCTACAGTTTTCTTCTGCTTCTTCTTTAAGTACCATGCATAATGGCGTAGGAGATCATGTCTGTCCACAACTTTCTGTCTCAAGTACAATTTATCAATTCTGTTGTTGACTTCTTTCCATGCCACGATGTCAAACTGTTTATTCTCTTTTCCTTCCCCTATCTCGTTTCCCTTCAATCTTACCTGTTGTGACGATATATTCCCTTACCTGTTGTGACGATATATTCCAGCTTTCCTCTTCTCATAACATGCCCAAAAAAAGTGGACTGCTTCTTTCTAACTTGTGAAAAAAAGTTTCCATTGCGCATTGGCCTCTTTCAGGAGATTCTTATTATTCTTTATGGCTGTCCATGGTATTTTTAACATTCTTCCGTAAAACCACATCTCTGTTGCCTCAAGTGCCTTCCCCACTTGTTTACTAATTGTCCATGACTCACTCTCATATGTAAGGTCTGGTTCTATATAACAAGTGAGAAAACATCCATTGACGAAGAATTGTTGCATAAAATACTCTTCATTTTATAGAATATTGTTTTTGCCTGAGCTATTCTGTTCTTCACTTCTGAGATGCAACTTCCATCCGTTGTTATTAATGTGCCCAGGTATTTGTCTACCCACCTGTAAAGGCTGAACCTGCCTCTGCTCTTCAGTTATATAAAGAAAAGGCAGCAAGGAAGAGGACTGGTCACCCCACCTCTCGATGTCTGACTTAGTATGGTAAGTCTCTAACACTTCTCTCCCCTACTTTAGTATCTGCTATCGGACTACGTTTATTCTATGCAAACACCCATTTATAAAAGTCTGTATTTTCCCTGTTATCTATTTGTTTTGTTGGTCTCCATTTATCAGAGCCATATAATACGACTGTCTTTGTTCGAAGTTTTTTATTTTTGTGTTGGACTTGATTTCTTCTTATTTCGTTATATTTCCGATGCAATAAAAGCTTCTTTTGCCTTTCCAATTCATAATTTTATATCATTATCTGTTGATCCAACTATGTCTATTTTGCTGTCTAGGTCCATATATGATTCCAAAGCTTATAGAGATGTATCTCCACGTATGACATGGCTGTCATTTCTGGCATTTGTTATCATGATCGTTGCCGCACAAAATTATTATCTATGTTGACTACCAGTGAAAACTTGATATCTAGATATTGCATTAGTTCTATAAATAGAAACACTAGGATAAACCGCTTCGAAAATTTTGTTGTGTGTTTTAATTTCAAAAAGCCTGTATACTGATTAATATTTGTATCTCTAAGCTCTAACTATCCGGTGAGATTATGTAAATAGGTAGTGTATTGAGTCACATTTCACGCTTCTTCTTCTTCTTCTTCTTCTTCTTCTTCTTCTTCTTCTTCTTCTTCTTCTTCTTCTTCTTCTTCTTCTTCTTCTTCTTCTTTTTTCTTCGACTTCTTCGTCTTCTTAAATCAAGCAACCAGTAACAATCACGCCTAGTGGCGCTTTCTAAGGCAGTAAAATAGTGTCTCCACTTTGCTCTGTCAGTGACCATCCTTCTTTCATGCTTGGCATCTCGGCCTCCACAGTTCTCCCCTAAGTTACTTTCGATTAGCGTCTCTTTCGCCTTCTTATCGGGTCCATAGAAATGCAGTTCTTGTAATGCTGCCGGAGTTTCTTCTGAGGACGTGGCCAACCCAGTTCCATCGTCTGCTAGCTATGGTGGTGTGCATATCTTCTTGATGGCTCTGAGTAAGCAGTTCCTCGTTGGGGATGGTGTTCGCTCAAAAAATTCGGAGAATTTTCCTTAGGCAGGTTGTGTGGAAAGATGACAATCTGAAATGGGTTACATGACTCTGCTCTTGAGTTAGGAAAAGCAAATGCAGCGAGGAAGTTGACTGGTCATCCCAGTTCATAAAAGCTGGACACAATTTGGTAACGTCTCCAGTATTTCACTCTCCTACGGCACTATCTGTTAGGGAACGTGTTACAATGACAAAGAACAATCAAATGGCCTACATTACTATTCTTCATTCGGTGAAAACGAAATAAAATATATAGAAAAGAAAGTGAGAACCAATCTAAACGCATAATACATTTCGTTCAAACCACATCTTGTCATAGTCTTACCGCATTCCTGTATTAATATCATGTTTTTAATGTTTTTAAACCTAAAGATCTTTTATAGTTGGACATGCGCCCTAATATAACCGACTAGGTTGAAGGGGAAGCGCCTCGCTAAAACGAGGCAATATTTTATTTAAAATTTAACACATTCTCAATTTCTCAAAAAAAAAAAAAAACGAAACAACAACAAGAACATCTACCAATAACAGACCTGATGGCAAGGATAAAGTTGGAGATAAAGGCGGTGCAAAAGCCCAGCGAAATTTTCGTGTCAGCAAATGGATTCCCTGAGAATGTTATAGCTCCTCCCACAATTATTGGCAGGCTAAGAATTGATACTGGAGACAATGACGTACGAAGGAAATAAAACTGTGTTACAGCACTTGTGATTGGCTCCATCAGCTAATGGGAGGAATAAAGAATACGAACTAAAAATAAAGTTCTGCTTGAGACATTTTGATTACGTGCACATCAGTCATATCACTTTTACAGACCGCAAGGTCTTATCTGTTTGGACATGCACCCTAATATAACCAACGGATCTTGTGTCTAGGTTGAACAGCATGCGCCTCGCAGAAATCCGTCTGGGAGATGTACGCAAACACAGGTAATAATATGTAATCACTTCCGCTGGACCATCTCTGTAACAATAGTACGGATAACCTGTCAGAGGAGACAATATGGGCGGAAGGTATTAGCCAGGAAATACGTTCAGCGATGTGTTTGTGAGTTTGTACAAATGCAATCGGAAGTATTACTGTCATATTTGACAGACGTCACGAGTTTAAATTTTAAAATTGATATTTTAAAACACGCGGGGCATAGTAATGATTTAACACCCCGACCCACATAGTTCTAAAGAGCTTAGCATTAGTTTAATTTGACAGCTGGAATATACTGTGGCTTTCATTGGAAAACGTGTCGAAAATACCATTTGGGACTTTAACTGAAAAATGGAAATAAAATCTATCGAAATCGGAGACACAAATCAGACTGCATTTTTCAACAACGTCAAGTCACAACTCCCAGTAGCCAGAGAGAAGGATCGGACAAAGAATTCCTATATTAAAAGTGACAGATTGAAGTTTTAGGGCGTCTTTATAACTTAAAGAGAACCAGAAATTTTAAATACCAAGACTGGAGACTTAAGGAATCAGAGCACCCGTCATAAGAGGAATTCTAAAATGTCCTCAACCAAGTGTTCGAAGCATCTAATGAAAGTTTCTGCGTTCATTCTACTGTGCCAGGAGATTGTATATCCCATTTGGGGTGAGTGGTGAACATATAGTTTAAAATGTGAATTGTGACATTTCTGTACTTTTCAAGTGGTTATACCAGCCATAGGAGGCTGGCAACCTCAACATATGAAAAGAGTATGTTCATAAACCACTACAACAAGCACCGGTGTTTGCTTTATATTTGGTGAGATATATTGTGATGGAATTTCTGTATCATTTCTTGGCCTCATTCGAAAACGAGACACCGTACAAAAATTATTCGGCATACAGGTCAGCCAATGGGAAAGCATCTCGTTCACGAACTATTTACAATATGCTTGGCATTCAATATGGTGGACCGCAGATCTGTGTAACCAAGGTAAGTGTGGACAGGCAGTGTGTGCTTAAGGACGGAGTACCTCACGGATGATGGACAAAATTCAATATTAGGGATTCTTATCTGTAAGTAGATGACTAGACTTTCACTAGGAGTGGTATAATGCCGAGGTAATTCTGAGTTGGATGCAGCGTTACATGAACATAGTAGTGATAACCGCTGTATAGGCTGCTCCAGTGAAATGTCGGATGAAGCTAGGAAAAAGATAGTTATTGTAATAGATAAAGAATAATCATAGAATTACAATAAGACCAAGATGGAAGAAATCCGTTGGGAAATAAGCCAACTAGAATTATGTTGGATTTTCCATACATGCACACATTGTCTACAATTACACGGTTTTGAGGAAGCTAATATATGTGACGTCATTAATTTCTGATGGGTACGCCTTTGACCTATATAAGGAGGAACGTATGGAAGTCTAGGACTCGCGCAAAATTTAAACTGACAGACTAGAGCAGCAGTTACTGTCACAAGCTTCCATTGCCATCTGCAGCTATGGGCAGACTGTGTGACCATTGTGAGCTCGTCTGTATATTATTGAGGGTAAGCGAGAATGTATTTACATATATATCAAAACGAGGCAAAACCTTAATTTTTAAAAAATGAACTGTCATTATAAAATTATAAGAACTGTAAATTGTGAGATAGCGAAAGTGAACTATACATATAAAAATTTTTTTTTTTTTTTTTTAACCAATTTGAGTTCAAGTGAAATTACTAAAAGAACACAAGAAAATCTTGTATATAATAAATTGTACCAACAGTCTTTATTGACTTATTTAAGTTCAGTTCTAAGTTCTTGTTAGTTAGTTAATAGATTACCACTAGCTGAGTCATACATTTAATCATAATTATTATCCTAGTCATAATACCCTACCCAAGACTATGTCTGTGAGAGGAGCACTTTAGAAAACAAGGATTGCACAGTACCACCTCACCTAGTGATCTATACAGCTGACCTTAACCTTGGAATGCTGTACACCATTACTCTTTTCAGAGAATGGGGTATTTCTTATAAGACCAGTCTCTTATCTGGCACTATCCTGGTATCATCTGATACACCTTTATGTCCAGGATATCTTGGATGTAAATAATTAAAACCTTTCGCGACATATATGTACCTTGTTAATTGTAATTCAGGCAAGGCATTACACTCGCGCTGTCCAGACACATTTTCCCAATTTAAAAGACCAGAAGAATAACGGTGATTTCTAATCATATTCCCTGAGTTATACTGTGTATACTTAGGGAGAATAATTATTCAGAGAAGCTAACATTGGCGGGTGAACAGCGAGACAATGCGCCTGTTAATCTTTATCCCACAAATGTACTTAGCAGAGGCATTTGCTCTTTTATGTTTCCTAAAGTTCGTGGTTCGAAGCTACAAGACGTTTCTTAGTACCAGACCAGTCTAGTAAGAGTTTTCGCTACAGTCTTGTGATTCAAGAAGCTGGGGTTGCCACCAACTACCTACACTGGACACGTTGTGAAGACACCAACCTTGAAATTAATAGTGAAGTTCATCCAGACGCCTCTAGTCCTCATCACAAAAGACCTGACAAAGATCCATTGCAGCACCCAGCCAGTTAAGTTTTTTGTAACAGGCACAATCAACGGACAATAATAACCATCAGTCCCCAATTAAGTCTCAGTGAAGACAAATTTTAAAAACCTCTAAAGTCACTTTCATCCATATTTATTTAAATTTGTTAAAGACTAATTGATTATTAAATTTGTTATATGTTATTTTTACAAATTCATAGTTGATTCAGTTCTTATAGATAAGAGAGCGCATGTATGATCGAAAATCTTTAATATATATATATATATATTTACTGCCACAGAGCCAAAAAGAGTTATAAAAGGAATTTCGATGGATTAAACCAGATGGGGGCTCGAACAAGCCACACCATTGCTTAAAACTTCACAAAATGTGCCGGATCAGATATAAGTAAATAGTGCTCTGCCCTATGCAGCATTGTGCTTGTCTTCTGAATTATGTAGTGAATACAGCCTTGAGATAGAAGCGTCATTATCCTTCTATCTACAACTCTGCCAAGAGTAATCTTGTGCGAAGGTAGACACCTTTGAAACCCATTTTAGATACTCTTGAGTTTTGGCACTGGTGCACCACTACTGCAGAGCAAATGGGAGGCAAATCCCGTGACAGAGTTCAGACAGTCTTTTTTCCCCCTTAATCTTGAATGACATTTGGGCTCTGATATAAACGAAGGATATACCTTCTTCTTCTTTTTCTTCATCTTCTTCTTCTTCTTCTCCTTCTCCTTCTTCTTCTTCGTTCACTTTCAGACATCAACATGAATATGTTCAAAGAAAGCAGTGGTCAGCTTGAGGTTGTTGGTATCTCCGTAGATTTTCTCCAGGAATGGTACTGGTGATGACCATGTGTGATTTCTCTGTTCCTCATATGTTGGACATGTTTGAAGCAGATGTTCAGCAGTCATTTTACCGGTGCCACAGTTACACTCATCAGTAGTTCCTATCTTTAACTTGCTGAAAAGATGGTATCTAAATCTGTTGTAGCATGTGCGAAGTCTGAAGATTATCACTTCTTCACTTCTGCTGAGCTGGTAATATGCATTGTGTGTGTGTGTGTGTGTGTGTGTGTGTGTGTGCGTGTGCGTGTGCGTGTGCGTGTGCGTGTGCGTGAGCGTGAGTGTGTGTGTGTGTGTGTGTGTGTGTGTGTGTGTGCGTGTGTGTGTGTGTGTGTGTGTGTGTGTGTGTGTGTGTGTGTGTGTGTGTGTGTGTGTGTGTGTGTGTGTGTGGTCTGGGTGCTCTGGTTCCAATTTGCTCCTGTATCTGCTCTTGGTAAAATTCTTGGCCTCTTCTTATGTTACGCTTGTGTCCATTTCAGTTAACTTTCCACCTTCCTTACCCAATCTGTCGGCCTCTTCATTTCCGGTGATGTAGCAATGAGATGGGACCCACTGTATCACAACTCTTCTGAATAGCTGACACAGTTTGTGAAGTGTTACTCTTAGGTCATCCTGGTCTGCATTATTCAGACTCTTCAGCATGTAATCACTAACAGCGCATCTGTGAAGAGTTACTTGTCTCTCGGAGCTTTCTTCTGTCATAAGGACTTCTGCTGCAGTTTTTAAGGTCTCTGCCTCTGCTCTGAAGTGAAGGGCATATGTATATGGTTGAAAGATGCGCGCCTCGCCACAAGACGTCACACACTTCAAATAAACCAAAATAGGACTTTCTTTGTATCTTTTAATTGCGAAGCGGATGGCTCTATTAGGTTTCTCTTCATCTTCCACAACCCAGGGAAACTATTTCCCACAAGTCCTGTCCTGAGTCTTTTGAAGATGTCATCTAGTTTCGTGCTCCGCAACCCGTAAGCCGCGGCCCTACAGCCGCAGGTGTCCGCCTGGTGTGCCGCGACATCAGGCAGAATACACTCAATAATAGTATTCCCAATTACATATTATAGTAAAAAATTACGAAAGAATATTACATGCAAGCTTTTACAAATAATACATTGAGTTATCATCATTCACTAATCCATCACACACAAATTAGCTAGCCTTCCCTGACAATAGACAGACAGACAGACATATAGATAGTTATGCATTCACATATCTGCGTTCATACCTTAACGGCCAAAGTGGATGAAGCAAACATAAATGACATACTGATGTTTGTAGTAAAAGTAGCCAGGACGTGTGTGATTCTGGCCGTCCTGAGAGATGAGACATCTTTCGTGTGTTGTACGTCCACGGATACGTAGCATAGTGCTTTGGAAAGAGAGATGATATTAGCAGGGCTTTGGAGAGAGAGAGGAGGGAGAGGGAGAGAGATGATATTAGCTGGGCTTTGAAGAACGAGAGAGAGAGAGAGAGAGAGAGAGAGAGATGTTAGCAGGGCTTTGGAGAGAGAGAGAGAGAGAGAGAGAGAGAGAGAGAGAGAGAGAGAGAGAGAGAGAGAGAGAGAGAGAGAGAGAGAAGATATTAGCAGAGCTTTGGAGTAGTCAAATTTTAGAACTGCTCCGCTTCAGCTCCGCCCCGGCATCGACAGTGACTGCCCCAGCTTACTTCCGGCTCCGACTTAACTTAAGAAAACATTAACTGTTAAGTTAGAAGGAAGCAGATTATAACTTTGAAAAAGAAGAGTTATTTATTCAAAAATTTTCAAACAATGTAAATGTCATTTAAGCTAGAACCATTCAACCATTATTATATTCATATTTGATTTAGTGTGACCGCTTGGCATACACTACAATTAATACGTGTTAAAAACCACATAAAATGAGAAATAACAACGTTAAAAGCAGTTAAGACATTTGTGCACAAAATACAGTATCATGAAAAGTTCACGGCTTCGAGAAAAGCTGTCCCAGAACAACAAAATAGTAAATGCATGTTTATTGAATGGAAAGTTTTGGGAGAATCTGCTAATCTGGGTTTTTTTTCCGTTGCTAGAGTGAGAGTCGTGTAATAAAAAAGTCGAAAAGCTGAGGAAAGCGTGTGCAAATGTAGATGTTTGGAATCGTGTGAAAAATAAAGCATCGTGTGAAAATTGGCGGGAAAAAAGAGTGGGCTGTATATAAAGAAGAGACGTGGGCGATTGAGAGGGCTTGTACCGATTTTAGGATTCGTTAAGCGAGAGGATTTTTACAGAACTTCGTCTTTGAGATTATCAAGACAAGTTGTTTTTAACTTGACAAGTTTTTCAAGTTAGACAAGTATTTTTAAGTAGACAAGTTTGTGTTTTACTCTATTGGATATATTATTATTGTGGATTTACATTTTCATTTTTGGATACTCACTACTTTGTGTAAGAAAGACATAAGTACTTCACCATTGTGCCAATGACATTGCTGTTCCAAATCACGTTAATAAACTATATTTTATTTTTCTACATTGCTGAGTTTTCGTTGGAATATTACAGTTGGATATTTCGACAAAACCATTATACGAGATTGCTTTTCACTAAACATAAAAAGGGTACGAACGAACTCTGGGAAGGAAGAATAAAATAAGGTCAAGAATTTCCATCTCAGGCGGACAGGCCTGTAACGACTTGAAACAAGAAACGTACAAGAGTTAGCGCACTTCAAAATATTTACCTGCGCTCAACCATTAACTGAATTGACCCGATCAACTGACGGACACACACACATTCTTTCATTGATGTTGTAACCAGCCCGGTCACACGATGCTAATTAATGCCGTGACCTGCGCACAAGTAACTGCACTGCCACACATAATACTAATTGGCGCCGT
Organism: Oreohelix idahoensis; assembly: GCA_024509875.1. Classification (NCBI taxonomy): domain Eukaryota; kingdom Metazoa; phylum Mollusca; class Gastropoda; order Stylommatophora; family Oreohelicidae; genus Oreohelix; species Oreohelix idahoensis. Next base: position 150,103 of record JAMPIV010012124.1, read on the forward strand.
GACCAGCCCTTTTCGTTTGTGAAAGCATACTCATTCTGGTGAGCGAACAGCCACCTTTTTTTAGTAATAACAGACAGGCCTAATCACTATTAATCACTATCATGGATCCACAAGCGTTGCAACAGCAGCTTGATCAGCAACAACTACTGCTACAACAGCAACAACAACAACATTTAATAAATATACAGCAACAGCAATATGATTTTCAACCATACAAACCTAAATGGGGAAAGAGACACTGTCCAAACACAAGCAGATTGGAGTAGTTTACATAGAAGACATCAAGGGATAGCTTAAGAAATTTTGTTAGTCAAATCAAGAAAGGAATGACACTGCACATAACTAACATCAACAGTGGGAAGTGTCAGTTAACAACCGAGAATGGTTGGAAAATGAATGTACAGCCGGTATTTCCAATGCACAACCTTCTACAACCACAACGCAAATATACGGAAGAAGATCGAACAGACAAATTCGACATCATACAAGAACAATTGAAAGACCCGGAAGTCGTTACACTAATGAACCAAATTACAGAAACACCAGCAAAAGTGAAAGATAGCAACACAACTTTAAATGCAGAAAAACAACAACAACAGACTCTACAAGATGCCGACACCCATATAGATACACCACAACCTTCCGATACAGAGTTATCACCTGCCTCATTAACGGAACGAAATGCTCCCGTTCCTACTTTCACACAACGAGATGAGTCAGACCTTGATACTGAAGAACACCAAAGTGATAACGATGATGATAACGAGCATACCGACGATAACATGGCCACAACCATTCGGTTCGCTTCGAAACGACCCTACGCAACTTCTTCAAACGAATCGCTACCACACACAAAGTTTATACGCCTTCCGCAGGAGCATGTACGTGCAAAGCTGTACACGAAACGGCAAACTAAACCAAAGAACATTGCACAGCACAGTGCATCAACTTCGCAACACCCTGCCTGTACCACTACATCAACCGTCACTGCTGTAGACACTGAGAAGATGTCTAGGAGAGAAGCTCTATTAGAGATAGCCAGGTTGCTCTAGCCAGGTCTAATCTAAATAGTTTTATTTTTTTTGTCCGAGTGCCATAGCACTGTCCAGGAGAGACTATGCTATATTTTAGAGTTAATCCAGTTTGCTCTGTTTGGGTTACCCTAAATGGTTCCATTTTTGTTGTCCGTGTACGATAGCAGATTTGTCCAGGAGAGACTATGCTATATTTTAGAGTTAATCCAGTTTGCTCTGGCTGGGTTACCCTAAATGGTCCCATTTTTGTTGTCCGTGTACGATAGCAGATTTGTCCAGGAGAGACTATGCTATATTTTAGAGTTAATCCAGTTTGCTCTGGCTGGGTTACCCTAAATGGTTTCATTTTCCTTGTCCGAGTACGACAGCATTATGAGAGACATGCTATTTTAGAGTCGGCCGGCGTGCTCTTGCTGGCTGCCTAAAAAAGTTTTTCTGATGATGATGCCAGCCACTTTCTATGTCGTCCAGTTGATGCTATCAGCGGCAGTCATAACCGCCAGCGAAGAGAAAAATCTGCAGAGGCGCAACTCTATTCAACATGCACAGTTACAGTATTCAAACCATTATATTTTGTATTAGAATATTTAAATTACATTTTTGTTGCACTTAGAAATATATGTATTGTTGTACATTATAAACTTAACCAAACACATGCATGTACTATTTGCCACTGAGGAAGAATCTCAAGGGTTAAAGAAGACATTGTTTGATCTTAAGCTACACTCTCATGATATGAGACCAGCACATCAACCAAAAAGGGCGATTTTGCCGTTTGTATTGCTGAAACTAGACATATGCTATGGATCGATTTTATGATTACTTATTATGCATTGTTTGAATTTCATTTATATCGCATAAACAACTATGTTACACGTATCATGTCTTTTTAACAAATTACTGTGTTGAGACTCACAGATGTTGTACTCGTCCAGTGCAAATTATTTAAGCTCTAATGTGTAATTGGAATGTTGACCCACACCTCTCTACTCCCTTTTCCCTACGCACAAACTGTCCAGACGTGACCTCAGCGGCACCTCGCTGTGTTTCGCGGTGTCAGGTCCGATCTTCGTTTTCACCACCTTTATCTCCCCCCCCCTCCCGTGTAGATTTCCCCATGCGAGTTCTTCTTTTTTTTCTTACCTTTCTCCCACGCCTCGCGTTCATTCATCCATCCAAAACAGGAACTACTTTCTCTACTCCCCCAAGCGATTTCATTGTACTATAAAACCCCCCTCCATCGCCCTCAGTTGACGCCACACTGTGCCGTCAATGAGAGTTCAAATATCCAGTGTGACCTTTCACCGCTCCCGTTCACACCAGCGGAGTTCATGGTCACAGGAAATAGCTATGGTCAGTTACCCTTCAGATGTAAATATTAAGATAGGATTCACTTATTGTCCTGAGTGTTGATTAACACTCGAGTTTTGTTTGGAATGACCAAACCTTATATGTGTTGACTTTAAATAAAAAGTTCAATAAGTTTAACATTAAGTATCTATATTTCATATCATAACTCCATATTTTTATAATTAATACGAGCATTTTGTTAAATAAAGATTAAATAAGTGTATTAATAGATGAATAATTTACATTGCGTACTGCGATTGCTATCCATATTCCATAAAGTTTAATGACACATTGTATAAACAACTTTATGTTTCCCCAGTTTAACGGACCAAAAATACATAAAATCTACTAGGTCCCTCGTTTTTAAGAAATCGGGAATATTATTTTTTTTCCTTTTTTTCGGCTCACAAATGTATAACCGAGATCTTGTAATACATTTTTGTTAGCTTACAGTTCAAGGGCTTCTAAAATTTTCAGAAGAGCGGAGTTATGCAGGGCTTTGAGTATGAGAGAGAACAGAAATATAGACCCATCCAGAGATTGAAAGAGAGAAAGATTGAGAGAGAGTGCTCACCAGAGTAATTCTGAGAACTAGAGCTTCCGTTACTAAGAACTAGCCAGATCTTGAAAAAAAATTTTAGGCTCACATATATACTAACATCTTGAAAATTTTTTTAAATTTTTTTTTTTGGCTCACATGTATACTGAGACCTTGAAAATTTTTTTTCTCTCAATTGACTCATAAATATATGCCCCCAGTCAATGACTTATACCAGTAACATAAATATTTCTCAACCATTGTCCATTGCCATTTGAATCATAAATATATGCCCCCATTTCATATTTTTCCCCCTGAAGAAGTATGTATGTTAGGGACTGGATCCCCCTCCCCCCTTTTTTTTAGTTGATAGAATGGGGAAAAGTGTCTCCACATGGGAAATATTTTTGTGGCCCCGGACCTGTGTGACCGCTTGACATTAAACATACAATTTAATACGTATTAAAACTAACATAAAATGAGAAATAACAACGTTAAAAGATAGTTAAGACATTTGTGCACAAAATACAGTATCATTGAAAAGTTCACGGCTTCGAGAAATGCTGTCTCAGAACAACAATCAATAGTAAGAAGTGCATGTTTATTGAATGGAAAGTTTTACCAAAAGTTGGGCTAATCTGGGTTTTTTTCCGTTCTAGAGTGAGAGTCGAACTTTAAAAAAAAGTCGAAAAGCTGAGGAAAGCGTGTGCAAATGTAAGATGTTTGGAATCGTGTGAAAAATAAAGCATCGTGTGAAAGTTTGGCGGGAAAAAAAAGAGTGGGCTGTATCGGATCAAAAGAAGAGACGGGGCGATAGGAGAGGGCTTGTAAGATTTAGGATTCGTTTAAGCGAGAGGATTTTTACAGAACTTCGTCCTTTGAGATTATCAAGACAAGTTGTTTTTACAACTTGACAAGTTTTTCAAAGTTAGACAAGTATTTTTAAGTGACAAGTTTGTGTTTTTTACTTATATTGGATATATTATTATTGTCGATTTTACATTTTCATTTTTGGAGGTTACTCACTACTTTGTGTAAGCAAAGAACATAAGTACATTTCATCCCATTGTGCCAATGACATTGCTGTGGCCAAATCACGTTAATGAAAACTATATTTTATTTTTCTACAGATTGCTGCTTTTCGTTGGAATATTACAGCAATATTTTGACAAAACCATTATACGAGATTGCTTTTCACTAAACATAAAAAGGGTACGAACGAACTCTGGGAAGGAAGAATAAAATAAGGTCAAGAATTTCCATTTCAGGCGGACAGGCCTGTAACGACTTGAAACAAGAAACGTACAAGAGTTAGCGCACTTCAAAATATTTACCTGCGCTCAACCAATAACTGAACTGACCCGATCAACTGACGGAAACACACACATTCTTTCATTGATGTTGTAACCAGCCCGGTCACACGATGCTAATTGATGCCGTGACCTGCGCACAAGTAACTGCACTGCCACATTAGTAAAAGAAAATTATTGCTACAACCAAATCTTCTTTCACAGACTAGCGCAGACCATTAAAACAATTTTCATTAAAGCCGAATATAATCTTTCTACACTAGCTTCAGTTGTCGACATGCTAGAAGTGATTCTACAAGCAGCCTGAGTGTGGTGTGGGCAGTTATGAGTGTCACAAAATGACGTTTGGGTCGTTCTCTTGTCGCCCTTTTGTTCATTACGGCAGTAATCAGTTACATCTTTTTACTGACTATTTACGTGCCTTTTCAGTGGTCAGCACCTTTTCATTCTCTGCACTATAGCAGACATGTTGTATTTTCAACATTCTTTTACTCCTTTCAGTACATGGGGTCTCGTTTGTTTACCTGACCATCCCTGCTTAAGATAGTAGACAGGCGATGCAATATTGAAACGACAGGCATATTCTCGTGTACCCAACCTTGGCTGCTACCGATTAACACGAAAATCGCCAGCATATTTGTCTAATTGCTGATAAAGCCAGGGTATACGACAGATAATAGATTATTTGTCTGGGTGACACATTTTGGACAGACAAGGATGACCTAATCGCTTCCTGTCCGACTTGTTATGACAAGATTACTTTAGATAGTAATAAATTGTTACATCTGAAACACATTGTCCTATGGGTTTACAGATGTGTTGGTGAGTTCGCCTGCCAGGTAATCGGATGTTTTCATACCATATATGAGAGAGGTGACCTCTACATCACGCGCAGAATTATTCTATGTCGGAATATTTTGAAATTACCACACTCAACATTTTTGTTTGAAATGATTGGAGCCCTGAGCAGCTGCATAACAAACAGATGCGGGGGTAGGATAGGAATATAACCTGACCTTTTCGCAGTTTTGATTCACTGTGAGAATCGCTTGCCAAAGACACCAGACTTGCCAGTAGTTAGAATCAGGATTCCATCTTATCAGACCGGACACCTTTTATTGGAGTATTCATAAGGACTTACAAAACAGCACAGGAAAACTCTATCAATTTAATAAGGAAAGCCACTGTCTGAGGAAACTGAACACACGGAGTCATAGATGGAATTATCTTTTAAAAGTAACGACCCCCAAGAACACGTGTAAGAGACCTCATCAAGTGCCTTAACTTCATTCATCTGAGCAAAAAGTCTGTGAGCCAGGATTGGCGTAAGTTGTCATGTTACATTCTATATTTTTCATTACTAACATGTGAACTAATATGTATATATAATGCCATGTGAATATTAATATGTGAAAATCGCTAGTGGATGTCCAAGTCATATGAGGCTGGCAACCTCAGCGTATAGAATGATGATTTTATGAACCACCACTGCAAGGGCTGGTGACTGCTTTATCGCTAGTTTCTTACAGAGAACTAAAAGCATAAGGTAGTCCTAAGTTCTATATGGAGCGGGGAGGAAACGATGAAAGAAATGATGTACATTCTAAGTATAATAGTTACATTCTCAAGCTAGTGTAAATATCTATGCAAACATATTCACTTTAAAATTAATGAAAGTTTCTAAGCTCTGCAATCAGTGTAAATGTAAATGAAAACATTTTCAATTTATATTGTGAACACTTTTCAACCAGTGGAAATGTAAATGTAAACATATTCTATCTATACTATTAACCTTTTCATTTAAATGTAAAATAAGGATAAAGCTATTCAATTTAAATGTAAAGAAAGTTTCTCTCGAGGGATTTAGATTAATTCTCATCGAGGGTTAATTCTGAGATAGATGGGATGGTAGAATAGGAGAAAGGGGACACATAAGTATGTGTCGGGAAACGCAATACTCAGGAGAGCGTTTCGTTTCTATTCTTTTACCATAGTTGTTGGTGGTGGTACCAGTGAAGGTACTAATCTCTGGAACAAAGTGAGGGTAGAAGTGGACTGACGTAGAAACGCGGGACCAGCTTGGCAGTTACTCCTTGATTGTTCTGGGAACGTGCTGCACCTTTAAGCTTAACCAGAGACGTGAGAACTCCAGTGACCTATCTGCACAGAACCCATCAGCGGGAGCAGAAACTACTATTGGCAGCTAAGTGAAACCTATAAGCTGCCAAAGTGAACTTTTTTCATAAAACCTACTATCATTCAATGATGAACATTTTCTTTTAAACTATTCAATTATTTTAACCCTTGTTAAAACTAAATGATTATTAAATCTGTTATTTGTAATTATACAAATTTAACTTCGATTCAATCATTTTAAATGTACTGCATGTTTGTCTCAGTCAATTTACTAAACACACTCTAAACAGAGCTATACCAGAATAATAAGAATTCCACTGAGTAAATCAGGGTGGGGGCTTAACGAGCTAAAATTAATAATTGCTTAATCCTTCGCAAAAGTTGTTGGCATATCATAGAATTAACTTGCTCAGCCAATGCAGCATTGTTTTCGCTTTTCTGAATATCTTGTGAATTTCCTGTTGGACAGAAGCTTCATTTCCCTTCTATCTACAACTCTGCCAAGAGTCATCTTGTGCGAAATTTAGACACCTTTGAAGACCCATATAAGATACTCTTGAGTTTTGGCCACTGTTGGGCCACTGCTGCAAAGCAGGGGAGACAATACCGTCACAACGAGTGGCCTCAGAAAAATACTTAACCTTTAGCCTACCAGTAGGATTTATCGCCTCACAATCTTCCCAAAACGTTCTCCCAAACAAATGTTCATTACAATTAAGAATCACAGAAGCTCGCTGGCATCTTTCTTGTTTATCCAATTCTTCTGAAGAATGTATCATCATCAGTCCATTTTCACTCGTTCTGGGGCACGTGGTAGTAACCTGGCATGGCACTTGGTCCACTTGTAGTGAAGCTACATTGTTTAAGTTCGCTACTCGCTTCCTTTTACACCTTGCACGCCGCCGTTTTCTTCCTTGATTTTCCCAACAGCCCAAATGTGGACTTTTCAAATTCAAATGTAAAAACGTCATAGAGATATGTTCCCGTAAATCGGCTGTCAGTCATGTGGGCAGATTTGCTTTTGTTTGTGATCCCATGGCAAGATTTTCTATTACAGTTACCGCAAACACATGTCTCTTGTTGTGATCTTGAAAAAGTGATAAAGGAAAAAAAAGTAACCATTTTTTTTGTCATCGGGTGCCTGCTTTGCATGTACTAGTACTGTAAAACCTCTTATGAACAGACTTACAGGGGAGCGGGGTGGTACGATAATGTCAGTTGGTTGGTATTTCCACAAACAAATAATGAATACATTTATATAGCCTAAGTTCGCGTAACAGTAACACTGTATACAGGGCTGTGGAGTTGCAGTCGTAGATTAAGAAGTCGGAGTCAGTCCAAATGTTATGCCCTGTGACTAGTAAAAACTGTACTGGGAGTTGGACCAAATTTGATGCCATGTGACTAGTTAAAAACTGTACTGGGAGTTGGACCAAATTTTGGTCTAAACAACCCTGAGTATGTTGAAAGAAATACATTATTACCCCCACGGGATTGTCAGCAAAGATTGCGCTCGTGCACCAGTCCGCCACCTAGCGACCGCTTCGTTATATTAACTGTCAAGGCCGCTAATGTTACACATTCTCACTGTGGACCAAATTTCGGCGCCAACAGATTTCTTCTGTTGTTTCGGAACTCCGTACATAAGAAGCCTGTTCATTAGAGGTTTTACAGTATTGCCACTAAAGACTTAGATCTGCCACTTAAAATTTATTAATTACTTATTACTTATTTATAAATACACAGTCTCAGCTTCGATAGTTTGGCCAAGTGTGCAGAATGGGAGAAGATCGGCTACCACGACAAGTATGGGAAACTAAGATGGTTTAGCCATGTCTGAAGAATGGGAGAAGATCGTCTACCACGACAAGTATGGGAAACTAAGATGGTTTAGCCATGTCTGAAGAATGGGAGAAGATCGTCTACCACGACAAGTATGGGAAACTAAGATGGTTTGGCCAAGTCTGAAGAATGGGAGAAGATCGGCTACCACGACAAGTATGGGAAACTAAGATGGTTTGGCCAAGTCTGCACAATGGCAGAAGATCGTCTACCACGACAAGCATGGGAAACTAAGATGGTTTGGACAAGTCTACAGAATGGCAGAAGATCGTCTACCACGACAAGCATGGGAAACTAAGATGGTTTGGCCAAGTCTACAGAATGGCAGAAGATCGTCTACCACGACAAGCATGATACACTAAGATGGTTTGGCCAAGTCTACAGAATGGCAGAAGATCGGCTACCACGACAAGCATGGGTAACTAAAAGCCAGGGATCCAGATCTCCGGGACGACCTAAGAGTCCGCTGGGAGGACAACATTAGACAATCTCTGAAGGACCGAGGACTAGATTGGAACCCGACAGGAGGAAGACATCCGATAGGATAGTATGGCGTTCTCTCTGGCAAACCTCTACATCCCAGGGTCGAAGAGGTATGAGTAAGTAAGTAGCAAGTAGATAACTAAAACAACAATATCAACCAAAATAAGTGGAATTTAATGTACTGTGACAAAACAGTTTGATGATCTAGATTTTACGACGATCTGGCTTTTCTGTTCATGGCCGTAACCAGATGTATGACAAAATGAAACCACTTGATGTGAGGTCACTTAAAGTAGGTCTAAAAAAATATGCAGCGACAAGACATGAGAATAAATGTGGAAAATTATAACCAGTTTGCATTCTGAGAAAAGTTCCTACAAGACATGGATAGGTCTAAAGAACTAAATTTACTAACGTTGGACAGAGTAGACTCTCTACCGAGCTGGTGGATGAGCAGAGGCAATTGAAGCTCATCAGATGCTACTCCGCTCTCATGCCATGTCTTTACTTAGGACCAATTAAAAAAAACAGAACAAGCGAACGTCCAAGAGACAATATCAAAGAAATCTTGAAAGAACATGATTTAACTCTGTCAAAAGCAACAATTCATACAAGAAAGAAAACTATTTATCCTCACGCGGCTTAATAACTTACGCAAAAATTTAAAAAAAGATAAAGAGCTGATGTAAGCACTTAACTCATGTGACCTAAATATACATCCTACATTTACCTATCTGAATAAAGGTAAGAACTACAGACGACCAAACATTCCTCCAGAAATCATCAATGTTGATCTGCCACGTTTCTGACACTGACAACAGAAACGCTTTGCCGCAGAAGTGACACAAAAAGGAGGTGACTGTCCAAGTTAGAAACACAGCGAGGTTGTAAGCAGCGGTCCAGTTTGAGGTAGTCATAACTCCTTAATCCTTCTAGCATCAGTATCAGTATGCAAAGCCAACCTGCACAAAAAAAGAAATAGTAAAACCTCAATAAATATAATAATACAGTCACCCTGGCCCTGAATGTAATTTTCATCATCATCATGATCATCATTATTTTCATTTGCGCTCCCTGCGGATCAAAGAACCGCCAATGTAGCTGGTTCCCTTGCAGAAAGCCTGCATTTAGCATACACATGTTCTTGCTGCATTTTATTTCTGTTGCACTTCGTTTTTCATGATGAGGTTGCCAACATCATACACAACCTCATGTTAGACGCCTTGAGGTTGAGAGGGAAACATACACCACCCCATGCCCACACAGAAACCTGTCCATCCCCATGTCCACAAAAAACTTGTTCTCTCTTAACTCTTATGAAACCTGTACCTGCATTTATCCACACAGAAATCTCAACTTTCCTGACTCCACAAAGAAACTGGTACTTGCTTCACTCAACACACATACTGTACTGCTTGGCATAACACAAGGAATAAGTACCTGCTTGACTCTACACGTAAAACAGTACCTGCATCCGTCCACTCAGAGCGCATACTGCCTGATACGATCAAAAACCCCACAAAGTATGGCCTACCTGACTGAGTCCGCATAGAAGCCGCTTGAGTCTACTCACAGCACATATTGCATGACACAAAACAGATAAAAAACAAGTACCTGTCTGACTCCCATGAAGTGTACCTAGTTGACTGCACACAGAAAACTTGGCCCTTCTAGACTCCACAATGACTTTACCTTTTCGAGTCCACAGAACCTGTACCTCCACCTAACATCCAAAGTAGATAAGTAGCAAGACAAACCTGTACTTCTGTGACTCCTTGCTATTTTTATCAAGCCAGCTTCACCATCCCAAGGAAATCAGTACACGTGGCAGTTTCCCTGTGTAGCCCAACACTAAGTGGCAAACCTTCATCTTTGGATCCCACAAATGTCAATATTATTTTGACAACCTGAAAAAGAAACCTGCAACATAGTGGCGTAAAGGAGGGGAGGGGGGTGATTTGAAAGTACGTTGGTGGAGACATTGTGGAGTGTTAAAAAACAAAAGTGAAGATATTTATTTATGTATTGAGTTATTTATGTATTGAGTTATTTATGTATTGAGTTATTTATGTATTGAGTTATTTATGTATTGAGTTATTTATGACTGGTCGATGTCCCGTGTTGTTTTCCTGAGGTCTCTTAAGAAGAATAGGACTTCTGCACCCTCACACATGTCGTACAAGGCTACTAATATGAGATTGTGCACGGGGCTGGTAGTCTCATCGTGTAAAGCAAATTGACGCCGTAACGACTGGTACCAGAGTATGTGAGTTCCAGGTGTAGGCTTCCTGCAAGGCAACCAGCAACTGTCGTGGTTCCATGCTCCATATGGAATGACAAGGAAAATGATCAATGACTGATAGATATTTAATTAAAAAAAACATTTTTGCTTGATTTATTTGCTTGTTTATTGTTGCTTTTTTTTCAGCGCTTCCGTGCATAAAAATTGAAAAAAAAACTATTAATTCGACTTTGGCTGTCCGTCTGCAAGACACAATTCAGAATCTACTGGACAGATTTTAAAAATGTTCATTTTTAAGGCTTCGGCTCACATTTCTCAATAAATTTTGAACGTGTTCCATATTGGATACAAGTTAATGACATTTTATTTGAGTATTGCAGGTTGCAATTTCAATGTGGTTTTTTTTTAAAGTCTATTCACAAGTTTCTTTATCGTTTAAAATTCCATTTAACGTGAGCTATTTTAAGAAGACACGTGATTTCCTGTAACATTTGACTTTACAATTTGTTCCCTATTTTTTGCGTTCTCACTAGAATTCTTGCCGAATGTCAACAACCAATAATGTTTTGCTTAATTTCATAATTTGTTATATTACTAAGTAAAGTGAGAGCACTTGTTCGATGTCTCACAAACGGACATTTATCTTCTCATTTAAACTCTTTTCTTTGTAATACGGTAATTTAAGTATTCAGTCATCTTTAGTTCCCCCATAAGCGCATACATGCATACACCAGATATGAACCAACTAAAACTGAGAATCAGACCCTGACTTTGCCATTGTTAGGAAAATCTCATTCAAGTATGTGAGGGAATGCTAAAGTCTGGAGAGAGTCAGAGATTGGAAGTGATCATCACCTGTTGACAATTAAAAGAACAACTGAAAGAGTTGCCCGGCCTAGGCAATGTCCACCATCACGCAAGAAACTAAATAATCAAGCAGAATAGATGAGTATTAAGACCTACAAGCTAGGAGAGCCAGAAGTTAAGACCAGATATCAGGGGCTTATTGCTGCAGCAGTGAGAAACACAGAAGAGCAACCTGATGACCTGGAAACCCTCTGGCTTAAATTCAAGGACATCATAAAAACAGATGCAGCAGAAGCATTTGATGAAGTCCGACTTGGGAAGAAGGGAAAGAGGACACCTTGGTGGGCAGAAGAAGTTAAAGAGAAAAGAATAGAAAAGAAAACGGCATGGAAACAGTACTTAAAAGCTAAAATCACAGCAGTAAAAACAGAGTAATATAGTGATACTCAGAACAGAAGCAAAGAACAAGGTGTTAGCAGCAAAACAGAAATCCTGGAAGAATTTGGATAAAAGCTGGAAAAAGATGCTCATGAAAACCATAAATTGTTCTACAAGACCCTAAAGAACATGAAGAAGGAAAAATAGTGGCCTCTTAAATTCATAAAGGACAAGCAAGACAAATTGCTTACAGCCCAAAAGGACGTAATGGAAAGAATGTTTGTCAGAGCTCCTTGGTGGTGAGCAAGGTGAAGCCTCAGAAATGATAAACACTATCACAGAAGAGGAAACTAATGGTGGCAAAGATGGCATCAAGATGATAGAACTGAAGGCAGCACTGGAGAAAATCAAGGTGGACAAAGCAGCTGGGCGTGATGGTATAACACCAGCAATGGTTAAGTACATGTGAACAGCAGGCAACATGTTACTCCTGAGGGTCCTACAGGCAGCCTGGCGCCACAAGACCTTGCCAAAGGATTGGGAGATTGCCATCATAACACTCATATTAACAAAGGGTGACAACCAACAATGAAGAAATCATTGATGCAAAACATCTCAGTGTCCCTGGTAAAATCTACTCTAGAGTCCTGGAGCAGAGACTCAGACGCCTGGCTCAGCCACAAATGGATGAAGTCCAGTGTGGCTTCCGAGCAAACCGAATTACTCAGGACCTTATCTTCACACTTAAGCAGCTGAGTGAAAAGACCCTTGTATATAAAGGTGAGATGCATCTTTGTTTCTTGGATCTGGAGAAGGCGTTTGAAAAGGTGCCCTGGAGCGAACGCTGGGACTGCTTGGCAACGAAGAACATTCCAGCACCTCTGATCTATGCTATACAGAGCTTGCAGAAACAAGTTTTTTTGCAGAAATTTTGTCAGGGCGGTAAATCATACGTCAGAAGAGTTCAAGACCACCACTGGTGTAAGACAGGGTGATATTCTGTCACCTTATCTTTTCGTAGTCCTCATGGACGTTGTCATCAAAGAAGGTAAGGAGATAACAAGAAAGTATTCATTGGGGTACTGGAAGATGAGACAGATTTGTATTTCAGAACTTGCATTTTCCGACGATGTTGCCCTGATTGCTAAATTAGAGGCACATCTTCAATCCAACCTGCAAGTCTGCAGGAAAGAGCTAGAAATGGTCATCAGCAGCGTGACGTATAATGGAAATATAACCTACGGTAATCGGACAGTCTTTGTAATCCCGTTAGCGTGCTACAATTTGCTAGCAAAACCATGCATTTTTTTCTGCTTGTCTTACTCACACAAGCTTATTTTTCACCCACGCCTCTTTTCTTTGAACATAAACAAACGAAGCGTTTACAAACTTCCGGGACCTGCCAGTCATAACAGGTAGCGAATGAGGTTTGTTTATCATGGTTCTCACGCGAGCTGATCTGTCAATCATCGGATAACTGACAGACCGCACGTAAATAACACCGGACCTTTTGAAGTAGACACACGGGCAAAAATCTTTCACCGAGTACCCTTTGAAGTTCGTACACAGAGTGAAGGCGGGGAAATCCCGAGCTCTTTGATCATCAGAAGCGGGCAAAATCTTCGAGAACCCCGTTACACGGATTTAAGTCTTTAATGGCAGTCTAACGCCTGAGAAAGACTGACCGTAAGCCTTTATCTGGGGAACTCACGCTTCTGATTCTCTGGTACACACAATAGTGTGAAAAGTAGCATCATCTATAAATCAGAGAACCCTGATGATATATAAACTGTGCTTTCCTAAACCTGCTTTCAGTCGTCACTCAGAATTTTTGGATAGTCTAAACACGTAGTCTAGAACAATTGTGGAAGATGTGTTTATAGCATTCGTGAGGATTTCATTCTGATGTTCTGGTAATAGAAATTAGTGTTAGCGTACCATTATAATTCACTGCGATTTTCTAGCGTTAAAACTAGTGAAATAAAATAACGCGTAGCTATTTCATACCAGAGGTTCAGTTAATAATGTTAATTTTCAACACCCGCTTTCTCACACAAGCAGAGACGGTTAGTTGACTGATTATATGTTAGGAGCGACTGATAGTGACAGAAAAGAATTCACGTTTTATTTCATTGTGCGTATTTATTATAAGTGCCTAGTATTTAATACCATACGATGACCAACAGACGCCGACAATTTAATAGCTATTACCGACAGGCGATATTTATGTAAGTACGCGTTTGGATAATTGAATAATAATTGACATTGTACGCTAATCGTTACAGCGCGAGCAAGGGCGGAGAGGGTTGCATATCTTCATACGACCTGAAATCTCATCGTTGTTGACATGCGATAGTTTAGGCATAACAAAAAACACCTGTGCCGGTTAACTTTAATCAGGACTGACGGAGTGGATAAGAGATCGTCTTGTCCCCGTCTGTGTGCATATATGTAGCTATATAGAATAGTAGCATTTTTTTCATAAATGTTCATTATTTCTTGCGAACCTGATCACAAGAGCGGCCAGCGGTCTATTTTGGTCTTTTCTTCATTTACTTATTGGTTAATGTTGTCTTTTGCTTGGCTTGTGCGTCACCAATTTCATTTGTGAGCCAACGATACCCTAGAAACATTTTAACCTGTAAATTATAACTGGACTTACATAACCCAGAAATATTTTGTTCAATTTTATCAGCCCACTGGGGTGTGAAACCAATAACATTACTTCCGACTTTTGTCAGTCGTATCCAAGTGGATTTATCCAGAAAGTTACGCTGTTTCAGAATCGGCACTCACCATAGAGTCAGCCGATAAGATTATCATCATCATTATGTAACATTTCTTTTTGCAACCAGATGTTTCCTAATACTGGTAGTATTTTCCTCTTTTTTTTTGTAACAGTGAACCTCAAGAGCACGTCTGGCTACACTAACGATTCGCGGTGACATTTTGTTCATCCCGGAAAAATTAAACCACCAAATTCGGCGTCCACCTCATTAATCTTACTTGTTAGAGGATAAACTGGGGTCAATTTGGGAAATACACCTGACATTTTGTATATTCAGGAAAGATTGTAATTCCAAGGGATATCACCAAGATTAGGTAAGCGTGATTGAGTGGTCACTGTATGTCAGAGAGAGAGAGTGAATATTTTTCTTTGTTACAGGAATTGTACCAACCTGGGATTTTGCTAAACTTGTTTACTTTACTGGGTAGCATTTAGTAGGAACTTGTTTCTTTACTGTCTATTCTGTAACATAGTGCTAACCTTTGACCTCTGGGTTATTAACTCTTTGGGTTCTTTTATCCACAGGGGGAGGGCCCGTTTATTCTGTTATTTTCATATGTATGTAAATCTGATTTATTTGATCTTTCTTTAGATGTTTGATGTTGTCAACTTTAAATGATAATAAACAACAAAAGAAACTTAACTTTGTGTGTGTTGGTCAGACCCATACCCAATTAACCGTAGTTTTTCACGTTTGTGTGTCTTGTTGCCACATAGCTGTGTGTATGTGTAGTTAAACTCATATTTATATGTATGAGGAGGGAAAGATTGTCTTGTACTAAATTATAGTCGTATAGATGGGCTGGACTAGAGAAACTTACTCATTGCAGAGACATATCTTCTCCTTAAACTATTCACCCGTGAAATCTATTTCTCACACCTTTTTTTCTCACGTACTTATGTGGTAAGTTGGGATTATATAAATAGTTATAGGGGACTTAGTGTACTGACTGAGATCAGCTGTGAAGGTATCTGTATCTAATAAGTGTGGTGTGTTACAGATGACCTTACTTTGCTACCACATTTAGACCTCAATCAGACTTATTCTGGAATATAGTGATGACTACGTTGAATGTCTAGGGTTATGATAGTAATGAAGTGTAAGTTCACAACAACCAACAGACAGATAAACACTTTTATTAAAATCCACAACACTTTACAACACTATGACAAGCACATACATATAACACTCTAGAAGACTAGCTTAAGTAAGTCAAGTGTTAACTTTTAAATTATGTATTAGTTTCTTTCAATAATAGATATCCTGATCCAACTACAGAGTGAATCAGGAATCACAATCAAATGTAAACACAATGTTTATGTACAAAATTCCTACAAAGGATCTTTGTCCTGACATATAATATTATTACAATATGTGTGTAGGGTTGTGATGTAGTATTATGAGGTAATACTGGCTTTTGAAGCTAGGTTGTTGTTTGTCATCACGACTTCATGTGTTTGTTACTGGTGGAAATAATATTGAAGGGTTCACAGTTCTTTTTATTTGTAAAACAATAACTGTCCCTCTTGATTTAGTATTAATGTCAATTTTAGGGTGGGTTACACAAGGGTGAGCTGCTCTGGCTGACGAATTCTTAACTCATGTGTCGGCGGCAGGAAAACTGTCTCCTCTGCTCGCTTGCTTCTCAGTTATCTTGAAATACACCACTGGTCGATATCTTGGACAAGGAGTCTGCTGCCAGCCCTCTGGATCCAGCAAAACTCAGACCAGGTGCTGCTCTAATACTTCAGTACCACGGTCCCTGAAATAAGAAGGTTGTACCTCCTTCTTCAGAACTAATATATAATATATTTCCACACTGAAGTACAGGACATTACAAACACAGAGTTCAGCGCTGTAGGCCAACTGCTAGCTTCTCATGTGACAATATACACCAGTATTCCTCTCCCTAATGGTTACAATGCCTCTGCAATTCCAGCATTAATTCCTTCTATACAATAGGATAAGTGTCATGTTACTATTTGGCAATCCCATATATGCCTATGCAGTTATACTCCTCTCTGACAAGCTTTTACATGGTGGAGCAATATCTAGGCTTTGTCTTCTGTTTGCTACTGAACCACACACATACAGACACATTTTATCATTTCCTATTCAATTTTCATATAATATATATATATATATATATATATATATATATATATATATATATATATATATATATATATATATATATATATATATATATATATATATATATATATAGGAAATATGTCTAGCTTACCACAATTCAAGGAAATATACACAAGTAACGTTGACTGGCGATGAATTCTGGCATAATTTTGATCTGCCTTATCCCAGGCTTTTATTAGAAAAATATTAGCTTGATCTCAACGCACTTGCTTCTCACAAAATTTATTTTCAAAACTGGCCCTGAACTGACGCTTCTATTTGACTATATCGAACGTTCTAACCAATGAGACCATGTTTACAAGAGCCTTTGAAAAAATTTTACCCATCCTACACGTAGCCATTAACAACAATAATAGTATTTGCAGTTCGACTAATAAGGTTTCGCCTTACATATTACTACAGCCAATCAAATCGTATCTAACTTGTTGGCCTCATTTCCCCTAAAGCAGTGTTTTTCAAACGTGCCATTATGAGCAAATATGATCTTGTGCTGTCAGACAACCCCACTATAGTATTTTGGCTATAATTTGTTAATTACTAGACTATTTGCGTAACACATAACATATTCTTTGTCAGCAAGTCCTAAGGCACACAAATATATAAGTTTAATGAGGCTAAGTGGCTTCGTTCAAAATATGTATTATTCTAGGATAGTCGTGTATTTGTTTTTTTTACCACCCGTTCACTTCTATACCAAGGGATGTCTTCTGTACTGTCAGACTAATGTCAGGAGCTTAGACATAAATCAGTAGAATGTCAGGTTTCCCAATAAGAGCTTAAACCTGTTTTCAAAACCTAACCTCGTATCGTTAGTGTTTTTTATCACTGTTTATTTGAAAAAAATCAGGCCTGCATGCCTTTCGCGTGGGATTGGCGTTCCTCCGTGCATCTCTCTCTCTCTCTCTTCTAAGCCCGTCTGTCTTTTAGGTTAACGTAGTGTGTATAATGACATTAATGTAGTATTATATCTAGGTCATTAAGCAGTGTGTCTATCAAGGTCGCCTAAGAAATACAGTACCAGTTTTATTTTTAGAAACGCGTGTATGATGCTGTAGGCTTTTACTATCGTACGTGGAAGCGTTACAGTTATGCAGACGAAGTAGAAAAAGGGGATCTCTGGTTCAGCCATTATGGCGTTCTACAACACAGGCGTACGCTATTGTGAAAGCACTGATCTTTCACCATTCTTCTTTCTTTCTATTGAATTACTTCGTTAGGCTTTACATTTATTTTCTAATTTATATATGTGGATTAGAATTTTTCACCACAACTTATCACCATCCACTCTACTCAGACGGGACCTAAAATAACTCTCAAACCTATCGGTACGACAAGCAGCTCCAAAACAAAAACCAAGGTGATATCATCAAAGGAAAAATGCATCAGATTAAGCTGGGAGAACATATCCTGGAGCAGGTCAACCACTCTAAATACCTTGGACATGTCATTGATTGGAAGGGAGGCATCAAAGAAGAGTTGGCTGCCCGAAGAGCGGCAGCTGGGATACTTTTTCAGGCCATTAAGAAAGATTCATCAGCAAAAAAGAAATTGGTAAGAAGACGAAGATGGTAATATACCGCCCCGCCTATGTTCTAATCTTGACTTACCACGAAAGCCAGCTCCACAAAAATGAGGTATCTGGTTAAAGTAACAAGAAGAGACATGGTCCGTGACCAGACGATACATCATGGCCTCAAAACGCAGCTGCTGCAGACCCAAGTAGAACTGTCCCAATTACGATGTTTTGTCCATGTCCTCAGAATGGGAGAAGACCGGCTACCACGACAAATATGGGAAACTAAGAGCCAGGGATCCAGACCTCCAGGACGACCCAGAGTTCGCTAGGAGGACAACATTACATAATCTCTAAAGGACCGAGGGTTAGATTGGAACCAGGCCAGGAGGAAGACAGCCAATAGGATTGTATGGCGCTCTCTCTGGCAAACCTCTACACTACAGAGTAGAAGAGGAACGACTAAGTCAGTAGTAAATTCCAAATTCCAAGTACTGTGCTTTGAAGCCCAGAAAAAATCTTGATTTTATCAAAACAGATCTATAGAGAGCTATGTGTTTCTAAAGTATATCACCACAGCTCCAGGGCGAACTGCTTCTAAGTCAGCGCTTCTTGAAATGGTGAATGGGTCCCATAAAGGTGAATGAAATTATTTTGGGAGTGAATGAAATTAGAGGTGTGAATGAAGGGTGAATGAAACTAGAAGCGTGAAAAAAGACTTAATTTATTCTAATATCTATATTTTTCTCTATACGTAAAAAAGACGTAGTTATAGCACGTTTCACTAGCTTTGCCCAACTTCAAATGTAATTATCTGATTAACCGTCTAACGTATTAATGCCATTTTTTGCATACGATGTTATATTGGGTTAGACCCAACAAATATATACTTTATATCTGTGCATCATGTCCAGTTCCCACAAACGGATGAAATCCTTTGATCTTTGTCGGCATACTAATTATTGTGTATCGAAAAAAGAAATTTTACCACTTCAGTCACAGATTCTGTGAATTGAATAGGCATAGGCGTGTCTATTATTACAATAATGTGGCCATCACGTTTGCATATGAATACCTGTTGAAGATGATTTCTTAAATGATCTGCATGGGAGATACTCGTCACATTGTTTGTCATTGACATTTAATGCGCTACCAAACTGGACCTTCATTGATCTGATTATTTCAATAGGTATCACCACTTTGCGGTTCATAAATATCATAATGGAAAGTTTCTCCTCTACTGTGCTTGTAAATAACGGTAAGGTCATCTTTAAAGAAATTAAACTTCATCCGAATCATAATCAGATGTCTCTGAGAAATTGATAATCAATCTCGGCTGAATGAAGGACAAACCATCATTCGTCCAATATTCCTCTTCCTCTTGTAACACATGGTTCTCACATTTCTTCCAATAATCCCTGGCTATGTTCGAGATGGCGGCTTTTGTAAGTATTTCAACATCTTTTAATTTGAACGTCCTATTTTCTGTTGCTACCTGTTCCTTAATTTTAGCCCAGACTAATTCTATTGGGTTTAAGTGAGAATGGTAAGGAGGCAATCTTAAACATCTGTGACCATGTTCATGGATTGCCTTGTCTATGTGAAATATCTTTGTATGCTGTGTATTTTTTACAATTTCAAGTAATTCCGGCTTCAGGGACATTTCGTTGAATGGAATGTTGTTTTTGGTCAGCCAAATCTTTATTACATCTTTAGTACTTGATGAATTAGGAACTTTATCTTCTGGTGCCACAACGTTGTGATATGAAGCATTGTCCATTATCAAACACGACGGTCTATCCAATGAAGGAAGTACATGATTCAAAATCCAATCTTGAAATATCTTGCCATTCATCTCTGTATGATAATCCCTATTATCTGTGGATTTTGAAACAAATATGAGTTCAGTATTATTTAGAAGCCCATGATGGCTGCTTCCTGCATGTGCAATTATTAGGCGCTGTCCTTTGCTGCTTGGTACTAGTCTCTTAGTTGTTCCATCAGATGATTGCCATTCTCGTTCATTACTGTGGTGCGCATTGATCCAAGTTTCATCTAAATACACAAAATCATAACAATCTCTTCTCATTTCTCTGACCTCGCGTAAATATTTGCTTCTCATTGCAACTATATGAGGCTTCTCACAAATAAGGTTTCTACCACCAACATATTTTCTAAAAGTGAATCCCAAACTCCTAATAGTCCTCCATAGCGTAGATTTGGAAATATATCAATGTCATTATTCTTTCTTAACCAAATTTTCAATTTCCTTAAAGTCACTGCCTCATTATTGTGAAACATATTGCAAATTTCTCTGCGGATCAATTCTCTGTCAAAATTATCCACCACTCTTGGCCTAATTTTCGTGTGTAAAACACTGGAATTAGACATTTCAGATGTCGCTATCCAGCGGTGCAATGATCGTTTGCTTATCCCCAAGGCGTGAATAGTCCTCTTTTGTGGGTTTGAAATAGAATGATATAGTTTTCCTCGAGTAGCTTCATTGCAGAAATACTTAAAAATCCTATTTGTGATTTGCTGTAATGTCATAAAATGTACTCGCAGACTCATTTTTCCTTCTTAACCACACAATAATTTTTGTAGACACACCTCTGATTGACAATGTGTGCGTTGCACCGGATATAAACTGTTTTATGTTCAAGAAGTGCGATTTCACGCAATTTCACTCAAAAATCATGCCAAATACTTGATAAACCAAAAATGTGCAAATGAGGTCGTATAATTTACTGTAGACATTTCAATATGTGTGCGTGTGATGTGTGTTGGCAAGTAGGATTTTATATTATATCGCAAAGAGACGAAAATTGAAACCAATGGCCGCATTTTAATGAAAAATTTAATTCATAGGGTCTATACCATTTCAAATTCATACACAAAATTTCACTTATATGCGTTATATATTCGCTGAGATATAGCATTTTGAAGTTGGGCAAAGCTAGTGAAACGTGCTATAGTAAGCTCTTATTACTTTTTAATGGCAGTGGAGCTTGAAATTTGATGTTTTTTCTCTCTACCTATGGTTTTCTAGTTTCAAAGTAGCAGGATTATGCCCACATTTACTGTAATATAACCTTTTAGGGGAGACCAGAAAAGCTAGTGGGATCATAAATATAAAAATGGCAACACTGGAGGATCGCCGAAGGCTTAATGTTAAACTGTAACTTTGCTTCGTGTTGCCAATTAATCTACTTTTCTGCTAGAAGTAGAATCCTATATGTATTTACTATATTTCAGACTACCAGCACATACTGACACAAGCACCATGAATTCCTGTCTGAACAAAGATTTTCAACCTTTATAGAATTGAAAACCAGAAAAACGAAATTCACTTCAATCTGTTGATTCGGTAATGCGGGTTGCTTTAGAAAAGGAAATTGAACCTCGGTTTGAGAAACTTGTCACAGGAGTACAGGAACATCGTTGTCATTGATGATAAAAAAAAACATACGTGTAAGTGTAGAAGTATACTGCTTGTCATGTTATGTGGTAAACATACACTATAAGAGAACATTGTTTCTAAGAATCTAATTCTAAGTTCTAAGCCTGTTTTTTACTAACTTTGGTTCGGTTTTTAAGGTGTATCTTCATTGCACACATTGGGAGCCGCGGTAGTGGTTAGTGCACTGGCTTCCTAGCTCAGTGGTCTATGGTTCGATCCCCATATGAGGTGGGATTTTTTTAGACCGCAAACGGCTCCTGGGTCGACCCAGCCCCAACTGGGTACCAGAGCAACTTCTGGGAAGGTTAAGGCGGCCGGCGTGATGCTGACCACATCACCCCTAGTGTGCCGATGGTCAAGAAAATATGGGCCTAACATAGGGTTCCCATAATGTTTTGTTTAAAAACCGGGACATTTCCAAATTTTTACCTAAAAAACCCGGGACATTTTGTAAAAAAACGGGACATGTTAAAAATTAAGGTAAAGCACAAATAAATCTATTATATATTATATGTTGCACTTAAAGTAAGATACTGGTATAAAAATACACACATTAACTAACACAACTTCCACTTTAAAAAAGAATTCTAAATTACAAACATACTTAATTAGAAAAATCGCACCTTTAAAAAATACACAATTGTCAAGTTTATATTTCAGATTCATCATAATATTCATCCCATTTATGGGCCTGTTCAAGAAGTTTTGTTTCTTCTGATATTTGGACATAGAACTCAGCACAAGAGAAATCCTTAAAATGGGTCTTTATAATGGCAAGCTTTCACTGTCTCAATTTTAAGTCTGTTTTTTTCGTCTGTCCAAAGCGCATTTATTAATGAAAAAATACGTTCAACAGCTGCATTGGATCCTGGCAGTGCCAAACAAATACTAACTAGGCATTTCAGGTTCTCAGCATTTATATCCTGCTTTGTAAAATGAGCGAACATCTCACACCATTTTTCACTGACACTTTGATCCTTCAGTTCACTCCACACATCAAATTTGCTTTCACAATATTTTTTCACACATGCAAACTCATCAAATAAGTCCTCTTCATTCACAGTAAAATTTGTTGACACTGTCTTCGTGAATATGTAGCTTTCTTGGATGTTCTTCCAAGTCACAGACTCCTTTCCCTTCAAATTGATCCAATCCATAGACTGAAGAGGCGTAAGAAATGGTGTACAACACTCCTGAATATATTCAATGCAGGTGTCATAGAAATCTACTGCATAGCTTTGAAACTTTTCAACTGTTATGTGTCCTTCTTTTTCTAATTCTTGCAACTGATTTCTCACAGTAGTGGTAAGGAACTTTTCTGCCTTCCTGTAGTTAAATCATTTGGTAGATGCTCACTGAACACTGTTTTGGTCGACTTTCGAATTTTTGTTTGAGATTCAAACCGAGGGTCCACTGTAACCGGAAATTGATAAAGTAACACTACTAAAACACGGAATAAAATCTGTTACCCAAAGATTTTATTTCAGGAAGGACCCTTAAAAAGCGGGACATTTGGAATAAATTCGGGACACCGGGACATTTTATTAAAAAACGGGACGAAGGGGAACCCTAGCCTAACACCATATTCCCAATGTGCCTCAATGGGCGTGTAACGGGATCCTTTACCTTTACCTTTTTTCATTGCACACGGACAACTCTGGTTAAATCAGTGCTCCGATCTCCTCCTTTAGATCATACAAACGTGATCTCAGCACAGTGCACGAACTCCGTAGCACCGGCGAGAATCCCAGTGTGTGTTTATAGGAATCACACATTCTATAAGTTTACTTTGTGTAAACTAGAAACATTTTAATAATTTTTCTGTGATAGTTTTTATTTTCAGATCTAGTTTTTTTTTTTTTTTTTTCATTTTGTTAGGATGTTCAAAAACTTGAATAAAATAAACACTTAAGAAATGAGTTAATTTATGTTTTTTTCTTATGTGACAAAAAATTGCAGTAACCCTATTAAGGAAACCATAATTTAACATCAAGTGACAGAATGAACTATAAATATACAATTGTACACAAGGGAGAGTAAGATTTTTTAAAACAAAAAAAAATTTGCCTCGTTTTGACGAGGCACGTCCGTTCAACCTAGTCGGTTATTTTAGGGCGCATGTCCAAATATGAAAGACCTTTAAGTCTAATATTTATTAATTCAGAGAGTGAGTACACAATTATTAAAACACGTAAGAAAATTTATTCGCGGGTAAATGAGATTTTATGATAAAGACACAAGAGTGAATGACACTGAAATAGTTTAAGAAACACTGTGCTAAGTTAACAGCGGCAATATTTCTCGTACCTATTGGGCAAGTCTAACTGAAATTGACAGCTTTCATTAACTTAGTGTCCCATGAGTTTGAGGTGGTTTCTGAAGAGACAAAGAAATCACAAGACTACTGCAACCTAAAGCATGTCGTACAAGACAACTAATAAGAGTTGTGCATGGGGCTAGCTACCTCATCATTTAAAAAAAAAAAACTAACACAGAAACAACTGCGGCAAGAGCATGTGAATTTTGGTGTAGGCTTCTTGCAAGGGAACGAGCTAGTGATAACGCTGTAATAGGAGGCCTGTGTGTAAGAAATCCTGTTTCAAACATTTGCGTAAGGTAAATTTAACGGACTTATATTTTAAACCAAAGAGCGAAAATCCATGACTTATATGATTTTTCACCAAAGGGCGTCTATCCATGAACAGTAGTGTTTTACGCCCCTTGAGAAAAATTCTTGTTTTTAGTTTGGAATTTCTGGGTTCGCTAGCTGAGCGAAGTTGAGCTTGCACGGGATATTTATATTTCGAGTGAACTGTTTTGTTCTAGAATGTTCGGGAAATAGTTGGAAATCGTTTTACAAAATATAGTCAGTGAGATCTGAAACGCGATTAGCGTTAGGAAGCAAGTTTGATTGTGTTGAAAGATATAGTGGCAAGCGCAATTTTGGGGTATCATCGGACAATAAGCCCAAGTCATTGGGTAGCTCCTGTGATGACAGAAAAGTATAAAACTATTGTCTAGAACCAAAATCGTTTGTACGCCACAATTATAGATAACAGTTCATTATAAATTTCTGTGGACGATTGACAGTGTTGCCATTTCATGAATGTGTGTATTTTCCAGTCCACCAGGAACGCTGAGTCTCGCCAATAATTGATAGACTATTTAATACAAGAAGAACAACAGATAGTAGCTAATCAAGAGAACTAGAAAATAGTAGACCAGTTGTCAGCCTAACGAATAGGAAATAATAGACTTTGGCTAAATTTATCAACCCTGACGGTTAGGCCAGTCTTTCAAAGATACGCAAAACAGAGCACAGAAGAAATAAGAGATAGAGTCAGAAGAATTGTATAAAAATGTTAGAGACACAAAATTATTTCACATAAATGAAAGATCTGGACGGCAGGAATAATTAACAGAATGACTTTTTTCAAGTCGTGACCACCATAACAACTAGAATTACTAAAACAGCTAGCGGGATCGTGAGAACAAGACATTTTATGAATCATTGAATTCAATTCATTGCTGTACAAATTGGCCAACCTCAAGGGAAGGTTGTGCACATCTTTTAACATTTGTTCACTTTATTTATGTAAATAAAGTTGCAATGTTAAATTGCCACCGCTATTAGAGTGAAGTACTTCCATAAGAATTGTTGAATCATCAATCACGGTCATATCATCAAACATCGTCTACTTGAGCTGTTGTCGTTGTGTTGAGAAAGATGTCATTCTAATACCATTAACTAAATGAGCTGTTTACTGTTTCGGGCAGTGATACGAACCCACTATACGGTACATCATAATCATCATCATACTAACAGCCACTGCTCCACGCTCCATAAGGAGCGCAAAGGAACATGATGTTGATTAACTTAGTTGATCGTTCCAATGCTGCAATTCTTGCCTCATAGGAAGATATATTGTTATTGTTGAATAGAATCGACATCATTACACTCCGGGCAAACCCATAGGTGCTCAGTCTCCCTCACTATATGTCGAAGAGTGTGAATGCTAACTGTTTCCGTAGCTCGCTGGTTATAAACACGACGGATACATCCTTCCATACGTCCATCGCTGCTAGCCTGACGTTTGATGCCAAATTCCAAGATATAACGGTGTATACGTATTTGATCTGACCCGAATGCTAATGTATTTTTTCATCCTGTATGTATCAACCACTCCTTTAGTCCAACGATATATCGATCTTCTTTGTTTCCATAGCTAGATTACTATTCATTTTTCATTACTATTTTGACCCAAGAAGTTACTGACGTTCATAAATGGATGCTTGCGCAGAACAGAAGGATTGAAATGGCATGGGACCCAAAGATGCAGCAATAGAGATTGCAGTCAGCGACCCATAGCTTGACTGCTTGCGTCAGGGTCAGCGAACCAGAGCTGACCAAGACCCTACTCCACCTCCAAGTGGTGGTCCTGGAAACAGGCTGCATCACTGCAGTCTGGCTGAGAGAGTAGGGATCGAAGAGGGAAGGCAATCCCGGTCCCAAAAAATGCCGTGCTGAAGTCGGATGTGTCGGCCGAAAGGCGCAAATATTGCAGCTCCGGTGTAAACAGACACAACACAACCAACGTCATTTTCAGGACGAACGAGGAAGAAGAAGAAATGGCATGACAAAGTCACAAATGTGGGACTGATAGCAAGAACCAGACAAGTATCAATAGACCAAAATGAGAAAAATTCGCTGGCGATGAATAGGACATATCGTGGAAACCTGTCGACAGCATTACAAAGCAGTATTTATTCTTGAACCCGCTGTGTAAGAAAGGTGAAGAGAGATTAAAAACAAATATGCACACACATGGGAATGAGAACTGAGACGTAAATGAAAGTGTTAAGGACGATAGGTAACAGCACTGAGTGTTATCCTAAGACAGAAAAGCTCGAAAGTTATTTTTATAGGTTTATGCTCCTGGGGGATCTCAATAGTAATGTTTGAATGAATGACTAGATTTTTTATTTCTCTTATGAAGATTGAATGACAAAGGACAAAGACTACTGTACGAAACTCAGTGAAAGTGAGACAAATATTGACCTGGTTATCATGAATACATGATGTAGTAGAAACTCACGTATACAAATCTTAAAATGTTATCAGATACATCTTTCAAATTTAGTCACATCGTGTGATTAAAGCGATTGATTTTAATATAAAATGTGTCCCGGTCCATCACACCTGTCACACACTCGTGAATAACTCGTAAAACCACAAGCCACAAAAGCGCCAGAAAAATATCGACGACAGATATATGACTTACGAGCGAGTAACTCGTCAAAAAATGAAGGTGTTGAATTGTAGTTTACTGTATGTGCTCCGTTTCCTGATGAAAGCACTATTTTTTTTCCTTCGGCCATTCCATTCCATTTCACCTTCATTAGATATTTCTGTTAAATCTGAATGCCTTTACCATATAGGGTACTGGAACTGTCAAAGTGCCTACCAACGGCAGCCATTATTCAAACACTGATCTATGATTTTGATATACTAATGATCCAAGAGACCCATTTAAAAGCGAATACTGTTGTCAATTGCCCAGGTTACAGATGTTACATAAATCCGTGTGAGCCTGGCAGACGAGGACACGCGATGTATGTGAAAAATGATCATCATGTGTGGCTAGGCACAAGTTTCCATTCTAATGAGGATGCAGAATTACACGGGATTGCACTGCATATAAGCGGTAAAGAATGTCAAATCTTCAATTTATATGCCCTTGCGGATCGCCTTCCGGAAGAGGATAGCTTGGAGTTCTTGACTAAATTGTCTGAAGAACCTAACAAGATGGGCTTAATTGCTTGTGGTTTTAATGCTAGATCGATGGAGTGGGGGAACTCCACGGAAAATAGACAGGGTGTTGCCTTGAGTCAGGCTGTACTCAGCTCAAACCTATCCATTTTAAATTATGCACGGCCAACAAAATTGGCATCTAGACCAGGGGACACTGATGGTGTCATAGATCTGGCACTAATTTGTAGTGCTGCCGCCACTTTTGCACGTTAGGATGTATTGCAAGCTCAAGAAAGCGATCACCTACCCTGTGTAGTACTCATTGCGAAGCGAAAGACCACTAGGCACAGGAAACCGAAACAGACTTTCAGTATTATGCAGACGCACATGATTGTGATCGCCCTATGCAAATATTGCGTCAAAGTGCGAAACAAAAGACAACCTGCACACCTTTTACACAACTACCCTGGTGGAATGAGACAGTGGAGACAGCATGGCTGGAAAAGGAGAGAGCGACAAAGTCATGGAGGATAGCACGAAAGAGAAGGACAATGAGTCATGAAGAGGTGGAAGATTTTATGGAGAAAAAGCAAAGAGCCATCAATAACTTCAAGGGCTTGGCACGAGAAGCCAAGGACATAGTGTGGGAGGGCTTTGTGACACAGGTGGGCAAAACACTACAGACATTCTGGTCCTTACATCGCAGAATGTGTAGGAAAGGTACAAGCCATCCATTTCCTAATATTCTCAGCTCGACAGGAATATGCCTGAAGACCGATTCTGAAAAGGGACATGCATTACTCGAGCGTTATATTACTCAGACAGATGAAGGTGATAAAGCTGCCCTCCAAGAAATTAAAGACCGTATCCTGGAAAGCGACAGAAGACGCGACATAAATTTCGACCTTGTATCCAAAGACGACGTTGAGTGCCCTTTAGCAACCAGTAAAAACGCTGCCCCGGGTATTGATGGTGTACATTATCACCACACAAAACAGCTCGATGACACGGACATTCAGATTGTGGTGAGTGATTTCAACACCAGCATAATGAATGCGGAGGTGCCGGAAGACTGGCTACATATTTACCTACGGCCACTTCCTAAACTTGGTAAAGACCCCACACTTCTCATACATACTCATTTACAGAACTGGATCTGACCGACAGGAAATGGTTAATAGCATACATGGGACACTACAGGAGGTGTCTAAATGGTACGAGGAAGCTGGCTCCAAAGTCAATCCCAACAAGGCCTGCGTGATGTGGTTCTCTTTAAACAACTCCATAGGGAAAACAGATCTTCCGGATATTACTTTCAATGGATAGAAAATTTAAAGGCAAGAAAAGCTGAAATACCTATAAGTACCATGTTGATCACATCATACAAAAATGCATGAGAGGTCTGGCAGCCCTGAATGGCCGCTGCTCATCTGGAGCAGAGATTACTATTTCTTCTTTATCATCAGCTAGTCATATCAGTCATTGAGTATGGGCTGGGAATACTCACGCTTTCAGTAACACAATGTGAACGAATAGACTAGAACGCATTCAAAATGAAGGGATGCGTATTGTTTTGGACTGTATGCGTGATTCCCCCCCCCCTCCCCCCCCCCCCCCCCCCCATCATCTACCTTTTGTGACAATGAGGTACATGCATGGAGTGCTGTCGATTAGATATCCAGATATGCGATGGCCCAGGCAAAAGCGAATATGCGACTAACTACAGACAAACGGCACCCCCTGCATGGAAACATAGCTGACATCAAGGGAGCAAGAATAAAGAGAGGGATGTCATGGATGGCACAGGCAGAAACTACGATCAAGCAGGTGGCCACAGTTGAAAACATATTCAAAGGGGAAGAGTGGAGTAAGTCAGATGAGAACTGGATTAACAACCAGCAAGTCATCATCAGAATGGGAAAGCGGAACTGGAAATTAATCAACTGATACATGATCATGCCGAGGATAATGATGCCATTGAGTATATTGATGGGTCTGTGATCCGTGGCGAAAAATCAAGTTGTGTCTTCTCTGCTAGGACAAAGGGCTAAATCGTTGCCGAACATAGCGGTGCGTACAATATAATAACTTCCAGCATGAGAATGGAGGTAGAGGCAGCTACTGCAGCATTAAGGTGGCTAACTGAAACTTCAGTAACAAAGGCCATCATTGTGTCAGATTCTCAATTCATGCTTCGAAAGGTTCAAAATGGTTGACTGCGGCAGGAATAGAAAACCTCCAAAGAAGCTTCGATTCTGCAGGAGTTGGTGTGGATCTATTGTCCTGGTCATGCGGGGAAACGCGGTAGTGAGAGGGCTGACAGACTAGCATCATGAGCACCAACAGTGGAGACACTGGATAAAAGAGAGATACTGAGAGCAATTAATGATCACCTGTTAGAAAATAACACTGCAATAGGTGGATCATCAAGAGGTGGTTACGACAGCCCACCCACTTTTAGCGAGTGACGTGCTCTGAAATGACACACGAGCATGCAAGTGTCACACCGCAAGATGGAAGGCGTTATACAAGGTCAGATGGCTCAGTCATATGACACGGTCCATGACTTCTGATATATTGGCAACCCGAAATATAACGACAAGTTCGCCATAAGTCAGAACATATTTTAAAACCCACGTGGGGCATGAGTTTTCTTAGAGCATAGCCTGTTCCATAATTTCATTTCTGTGTGGATATATAATTCACATCTGTGGAGTTTAATAGTATATAATGTTTTTAAGGAGTTTGTAAAGAAAAAAGGAGGTTAGTAAGTTTAAAAAATATTATTATTAATTTATGTTTTTCATTATTTAATATTGCTTTTTGCACTAAGCCTCATAGCTAAATGTGCGAAAGACTGTTTTTTCCATTACTTTTATTCGTTAATGGTTAATCATGAGGAGTTAATCAAATCAAATATTTTTCCTCTAGGAAAATATGAATTAATTTATAGTTATATACTCCCCTTCATTTAGATTGTTTGATCTTCATTACAGACTTACATGAGCACACACTGTCATTCTCAATATATTTGACACATGTCATGTACACCTCAGGACATACGAGGCAAAGTCAGTAAGTAGGTCACACACTGGTATGGGATAGCTGAAAATTGTAGTTGATAGTTTCTAAAGGTGTCTTTAGGTGGCAGCAACATTAAACTTGGTAATTACTTTAGGTGGCAGACGCAAAGTGTCGATAAAACCTCTTCAGAGTGCGACAGAAGCATCTGTGCGGCGGGTGGGGGAGACGATTCAAGCTGACAGGCGAGTAACTGCAATAGGGTGTTCTCATGGTTTAGCCTACGACATAATGCATGATCGTTTGAATTTCCGGAAAGTGTGCTCACGGTGGGTGCCCAGACAACTGACTGAGGAACACAAAGTGTACCGAATGGGCCTGTCCTTGCAACATCTCTCTCGGTACGCAGATGAAGGAGAAGACATGCTTAACATGATTGTTACTTTGGACGAATCATGGGTGCATCACTACCAACCTGAATCAAAGCGTGCTTCAATGCAATGGAAACATCCTTCTTCACCTTCTGCCAAGAAATTCCAGGTTTCGCCATCAGCAGGGAAGGTTATGCTTACAGTGTTTTGGGATTCTCAAGGAGTGCTAGTAACCCATTTCCAGAAGAAAGGTGAGAATGTGAATGCTGCATAGTACTGTGAAGTTCTGTTGATGCTTCGGCATGCAATTCGAAGAAAACTCCCTGGCCTACTGACTAGAGGAGTACTGCTCCATCACGACAATGCCAGACCACATACAGCTCGATTAACCCAGGAGAAAATTGAAAAACTAGGGTGGCAACTTCTTGAAAATCCGCCGTACAGCCCTAACTTAGTGTTTTTGCGTGGGAGTTAGGTGTTTGGGATTTTCTCTTGCGGGTCTGATTTTTGATAGACACGCTTGGAAGCAAATATAAAGTTATGAGATGGTTTATTATTTGGGTGCTTTTGTGCACTATATTTTTGAACATAGCTCAGCCGGGTATGGGTTATTTTGTAAAAAGAAAGAGTTAAAAATTTACTGAGTTGAAGTTGGGGGGAAACAAACAGGTGAGCTGATCTCCCATGGCAATCTTTTAGTTCGCGCTTGAGAAAAAAAGGTACGGAGTTGAAGTTGGGGGGATACAAACAGGTGAGCTGATCTCACGTGTGTATCTTGTAGTTCGGGCTTGAGTGAGAAGGCAATGGGTTAAGGGAAGTAACTTTAATCGGTGATAAATGGAATAGCTGGCAGGGCTTCCGTACGGATATAGTGCGGCTAGTGTGTCCAGAGTTCTTTTGATGAAAGAAATGAGATATATTTTCATTTTCTATGGATTGTTAGCATGTTTGCCATTATCACTTTGCAACGATTCGCTGTTCATGCGATCAGATTCAATATGGATTCTATCTGCAATTGTAACTTGTCATTTGCTGTCCATGATGTCGATGTTGCTGTCGTTAATAAACTGTGTGTGAGTTAAAAACTAATTCGTATTACCCGTTGGTCTATTCCCTGGCCCAACGTTACTGTTGTGTGGGTGTCTTCAGAGGCATACAAATCTAAAGGACCTACGACATTTGCCCATATATTTACACACCTGTCGGCCACTAACAGTAAGCCCGACATTGCTGACGTCAACCTTGTCAGCTGTGCCAGACAATAGCACTAACCTACAGCACCACACACAACACCAATCAACAACACCTTAACAGAAGTTGTCGCCAGTATTCTAAAGAACTCATGAACCAGTAACATTAAGCCCTGAGCGATTTCCATCTGTTTGGTCCACTAAAAACTCAACTTTGCGGCAAACGTTTCGCGGATGTCGAAGAGGTTGAACATGAGGTGCGCGAGGTGCGAATGTGTGTAAACGGTGGTTTGGTTTTAGAAAAGTAAGTGAGCGTAGATAAATGGTTTGGAAAAAATGAATGGAGTTGTTAAAAGACTGTTAGTCTTTGTTGAAGGGAAGTGATATGTATGGAGGAGTGCTTTGGGCAAAGAGAGGAAACTCCATGATTTCCACTTGGAAGATGTAATAGTTATTGTTAGAGTTAAGTATATTAAGTGAGTCCAAAATTGTGGTGGGACAAATTTGCAGGTAAAGTTTTTGTAGTAAGAATTGAAGAGAAGTGTATGGTTTTGAGTCTAATCATCAAAGGCAGATAACTTGGAATTGCGTCCTTTGTAGTTTTGGTGGGTGAGCAAGAAACAAATACGCACGAGAAAGTTGTGGTAGGATGAACCTTTTAGGAGTGAACGGAAAAATGTTAGAACAGTGCATTTCATCACTTGTTTACAGCAGAGTGTTTACATTGTCTGCTCACACATGCTGACCACTGGTTAGGGCAGTGATCTGAACCTCTAACATCAACACTATACGAACACTATAAAGAAAATTCAAACCTTAACCCACACAAACGTCTGAGTCTACACATTACGTGTTTGGCGTCTAATTGGAAAGAGTGCAAGCAGAGCGTCCATCTGGATAGCAGAATTTACAATTTAGGACACCAAACTTCCTTCGTTACAAGGAAGATCTCCACGCCCGCGCTTTGGATACGTTAATGGCACAGCATTTTATTCACCTAGTTATCGAGCGCTCACATGTTAATTCTCATATATATATATATATATATATATATATATATCTATAGAGATATGTATATATAGATATATATATATGTATTTATATATATATATAGATATATATATATATATATATACATATACATATATATATATATATACATATACATATGCTCACTCATCAGCTTACTGCCCGGGTCAAATTAAAGCTCGTACAAGCTGATTCTTCTATATACCAAGTTCAACACAAGCAGAATCAAAATTTTTCACTGAGACAAGATCACTGTCAACGTTTTTTTCACCAAGTTCAGCTACTTACTGAATAGTAAGTGTATGAAGTGAATTCATATACTCTCATCGTGTATTGCATGATGTTATTTCTCTCAGACAAGATTCATTGCACGCAACCCTCTTGGTACTAGAAGCTCATTTCGTGAAGAGCTCCAGTTCAGTCAGCGCCTTTTTAATATCAGAAAGCAGACATTTTTCCTGAGACAACTGTCAACGTTTTTTTGACGACAGAGAGATTTCCAGCGTTGAGAGACATTATATCTCACAAGTTCTCGCTACACGTGCCAAGGTTTTTCATCAGTAAGTCTTGGAGATAACTGTCACAATTTGATTGAATGTCTGCCCACTTTGGTCTGAGTGGTCGCCCGTTGTCTCTCTATAATTTTGTCAACACCCACTTTTCTGTCATTTTTGCTCTTAACAGCTCTAATTCTGTCGTTAGCCGTCAATCTTGAGAGAGAGCCAGTCTAACGCCACCCCTTGCACGCGTAAAGCGGCCTTTTTGCCAAAGTCTTTTATTTAGCGATTCTGGGGGAAAACGGCAAGTTCCCTGTCCCTTTGATTATGGGGGACACGGGGAATTTTCTGCCCTTTATTTTTGCCGTCTTCGTTTTTCAGCCCGACCGTAGACGCTGGTAGAATGAGGAATGCGTGCTAACGTTACGTCAATTTCCCCGTCTCTAGGGGCGGCTGATGACTCTCTCCCGTAAGTCTTACGTCTAGATTTGTTTCATCTCGTTCACGTGTCGAACACCTGCAGGCTCTATCTTACTATTTAAGAGCTAAGTTCCTAACTCTCTTCACCATTAGCCTCAGGAGGAATCTTTGCTGCCGTTAAGGTATTCAGAATGAGCCTGGGTTGTCGACTTTTTCTAGGGGTGTTTGATTATCATTAAATTTTATCAAAGTCGTGAAACTGGCTCTTACGAACATCTTAAGTTTTGGCTTGAACGTTTATGAATTATAATAGCCACTTTCCTTGGCAACAGGTTGTTCAAAATATAACAGCAACATAGAAACGTTCTGAGTCAAATCTGACTTCAACTTGATGTATTAAAGAAACACCTTGACTTTTGACGACCCAATCATTTAATACGACGAAATCACAAAAGACACCATTCCAAGACAATTTATCCATGAATGTTTATGTTCATTTCTTTCAAGTCATTCATTCTAAATTTTACTTTCATTGACTCCACAGTATATCATATGCGTTATAATTTTATATCAATATCTCCTATTTCCTTTTCAATTTTCCTTCTTATGCATTTGCTCCTAAATATATCATAATATTCTTCTCTAGGACTAGGTAATATCTTCTAGTCAAACATCACATATACCCATGTGTCGGGGGATTTGGCGTCCCGAACTAACAATCCTTTTTCAATTATTCCGACTAGGCATTTCATCTAGTCAATATCGAACATCTCCATTTGTTGGGGGAATTGTCGTCCAGAAATAACACTTATTAATCTAGGTAATTTCCACAGCCCTTTTTATATTCAATATTCGAATTCAATAATCAATCATAACACTTTCTTACCGGGGCTTCTCTATGTCCATAGGAATAATACACTGTGAATAAAGGTTTACGAGCCATATGCTTGCACACATCTAGACGCTAACGGCGTCACACATCCAATGACCCTTTTTGTCATACTTAGATACCAATATCCTAGTAACATTTAACTATGCTCTCATCTCTGCTTTATTCAGTTGAGGTACGACATCTTCTTCTTCGATCCTTAACCACCGACCGTCAAAGCAGTCAGTGGCCATCACGCCTAGTGGCGTCTTGTAGGGCAACAACAAATTGATTCCACTTTGCACGGACGGTGGCCATCCTTCGTACAGTGCCCCAACTCTGGTTCATTCTTTGCATCTCAGCCTCCACAGTCCTCCGCCAAGTTGTTTTTGGTCGGCCTCTCTTTCGCTTTCCTTCAGGGGTCCAAAGCATAGCTGTTCTTGTGATGGCATCGGGGTCTCTTCTGAGGACATGACCAACCCAGCTCCAGCGTCTGCCAGCTATGATGGTATGCATGTCCTCTTGCTTGCTACGAGTAAGCAGATCTTGGTTGGTGATGGTATTCGGCCAAAAGATTCGGTGAATTTTTCTTAGGCATGTTGTGTGAAAAGAGGACAATTTTGACATTTCCTTCTCTGTGACTCTCCAGCATTCCGCACCATAGAGAAGCACAGAAAGCACGCAACTCTGGTATAATCTTAATTTTGTGCTTGTGCTGTATTGGGAGGACTTCCAGATGTTATTTAGGCTAAAGAAGGCTGTTCTTGCCTTATTCATTCTGATGTTGATGTCTTTGCCTGCCCCACCGTCTGGTGTTACTATGCTTCCAAGGTATGTGAAGGTATCTGTCTGTACCAGTTGCTGATTCCTTACTGATATGGGCTCAGGGTTGCTCACATTGAGCGTCATGACCTCAGACTTCTTTAAATTGATGTTCAAGCCCACCTGCTGGCTAAATTTATTAAGTCTATCCGTTTTTTCCTGGATGTGTTGATGTGAATGTGCCAGCAGTGCAATGTCATCTGCATATTCCAGATCTTCCAATGTTGAAAATGTAGTCCATCTTATTCCTCTTGGACTGCCCTCTGTTGTCTGGCGCATCACCCAGTCTATGACTGTTAAAAATAGAGTGGTTGATAAGGGGCATCCCTGTCGTACTCCTGTCTTCACCTCGAAGGTTAGGTTGCTCTGCCCAACAAAGAGGTACGACATGGTGCGAAGAAAAACCCGGTATTAATAATAATTCGCCGCGATTAATTTCACACCATGAATTGGCCTCAACAGCTGCCTTGCACCCTGTTATACAGTTGATAGCTTATAAACTAGTGAAGTGCGGAAATTTGTTCCTTGCTTGGTAAGCGCACAATTTTTTAGTTTATTTATTGGGGAGCTAGCTTAATAATATAGAGTCGTGAGCCAGAGTTACTTTGTTTCCTTTTAATATATATATTTCTTAGAGTAAAGAAATTTTTGTGTGACCGGGTAACTCTAATTTTATGAAGCACGATACTTATTTTAACTCCGCTAAGAGTTATGGCCAAGAGGTGATTTTATCAGACAAAAGGG
The DNA here is from genome assembly GCA_024509875.1 of Oreohelix idahoensis. NCBI lineage: Eukaryota > Metazoa > Mollusca > Gastropoda > Stylommatophora > Oreohelicidae > Oreohelix > Oreohelix idahoensis. The sequence continues at coordinate 186,853 of JAMPIV010012124.1, forward strand.
AGAGTCAAATGTATATCATTTTTGTCACTTTGTTTTTCTATTTGGACTTGTGAATGATTAATTCTGTAAAGAGTTTTTGCTATTCGTTTTGCTGCTAGTGCGTTTTAGCGCAACTTAATTTTATAGTCACAACGGGATAAGTTATGACAGTGGGCACTTTTCATTATAATTAGATAATTGATAATTATCTATTCGTTTTTTGAATGGCTACTATTGCCTTGCTTAGAGTATGAGTTAGATTGTATGTGTATGAAAGCGGGGTCAATTAGACTCGAGCGCGCAGAGAAGGATTAACGCATGGCTGGTTTCCTGTGTGTATAGTTAGGAAGCAGAGCGGAGAGGGGATACGGCGGTGCGGTGTGATTTTGTATTGAATGCGAGAAGGGTGGTGTGGGGTGATCTAGTGGAAGAATGTAACTTGTTGGTAAACATCGGAGAAGGCAAGCCCGTCGTTAGAGGATAATTTGATTGTTTGCATTTTTGCAGAGAATGGTCAAACGCCTGTAAGTTCGTGCTCTGTACCCGCATTTGGAGCACCTTGCATCGAAAACATCTACTGCAAATACGTATCGCCACCTATTGGTTTATATATATTGTCCGTGCAGACGGGTAGTTACCTTTTCCCTCAAACCTTCGGGCAATATCGTCAGGCCCATTGAGGTCCTGTCATCGTGGATTACATACTCACATCTTTTAGCAGGATATAAACTTCCAGCCAGACAGGCTGCCACCTTTGCCATCGACTTGTGTCGGGAACTCTGCCCGACCCATTGACAGACAGTAAACCAGTGGTAGCGTAGAGTATCTTACAAGTATAATTACTGTGGATAATATTCACCTGCTGGAAGCTTGAGTCATCGTTATCCACCAGATAGAGGCGCATCCCCTGGGAGCTCTCAGCTTTATTTGTTGTAATCTTTGCCAGCAGTGGTCTATAGCGTCCTGCTACTCGGATTTATTATTAGTGCATGAATATCCGGACTAGCATTGTCTCCTTCTTCCGTGCCTTGGAAGGTGGGTGTGCCCTTGGATTATTCTAACTGTTTCCACGGTGAGCTTATCTCCACCTCATGTGGATATAAAAATTCAGAAAAACTGTGTTAAGTTTTCGTTGTTGATTACTTACATACCAGGATTATTGTGCTCAAGACTGGAAAGGCCGTTTTCATCACCAAAAACTGGGGGCCCCCGGTTAGCTAGATAAACTTGGTAGCAAGGAAGTAGCTGTGTGTTGGTGTGGGTGTAAGTAGGAGACATGTGCTAGAGTGCTTGAGCAAAGTGGTGTGTTATTTCATCTGTGGTTATGAAGCGCTTGCCTTCCGAGTTCGCGAGGGCATTTTTTTATATTTTCCTTTGATTGATGTTGTGATTTTTTTCCGTAATAAATATATATAGATATATCATGTGGTCAGAATCTCTTCTCTTCTAACTGTCACTTGATGTTGTGCTGTATGTCCTTACTGCCTTAGATTATTCTAATTAGCTCAGAGAGGATGGGTGAGAGATTGGCCAATATAAAACATAGTCGCGGTATGATGCAGAAGTAACCTCACTATTCTCCAGAAGTCATATCTCTCCCCTAATTTCATTAATAACTCTATTTTCTCTTCTTCCGCAATACATCATTCATAATCTGTCTACACTCAGACATTCTCTATTTATCCATACTCGCGACAATAACCCACACGGCGCAATATACACCTACATTGGACAGTCAGTGCATACCATCGCATACTCATACACTGGAGGACATCTGAAAGATTCAAAGACAGTGTAAATTTGACAACAGTGTGGTAATACTTACTATATCACCTCATCATTTCACTACATACTTAGGTTCACTCTGTTATTTAATTAACTACACTTTTAAATTTCTTCTGTGTGTGTGTGAATTGTCTTTCACCATCATCCTTTTGACTTTTTACTAACCCTATGTGTATATATATATTTGACTAATAAATGGTCTAACTGCGTTGATCATTACCTAGTTAGTAAATGTATCACTTATGTTGTCTGTGTTAAATATTTACATATAGTTAAAATCCTTCACATAGGAGGTAAGGGCTCTATCTTTCTGAGGGCTGAAGCTAAGATCGTAGGGAAATTCAAAACTTTCCATGATTTATTAAAAAACACTATCTAGTGGAGAGCATTCGTCTTCTCTTCTTCTGGTCTTTATTTCGAATAGGTATCGTTCTTTCTTAACGAGCCAGTTTCTTGAGACCTTCTTGAGAACATTCCATAGGCCATCCCCAAAGACAACTACTGTTGTAGTTGTACACGATAAGACACTGGTCTTATGTTTGATGCCAAATTCCAGCAATCTTAGCCCTGAGGATTCATGGATTGCAGTGTCATTCTCTAATAGGCGATTATTATTTTCCCTCAGTATTTCTCCCTTTTTTTTCTTTTCCCTTTTTTTTTTCTCTAACCAGCGGCACTCGAGCTTTCCAGCTCTTTTGGCCCAATGACATGTCATTGCGAGGCTGGGGGGTCAGTGAACTTTCCATCCAACCCGGTCAGGAGCTTCGCTCCTTCCCATCCACACGGGATTTAGGCATTTCTCCCTTATCCATATCCAGTGCATCTTCTATGGGTGCTCTTGAAGCTAGTCTGTCAGCTCTTGTATTGCCGTGTACCCTTGCATGACCAGGACAGTAGATGCACACCAGTTTCTGAAGATTCGAGGCTTATTCCTCAAGTTAGAAAGAAGTAATCCACTTTCTGTGGGCATATTATGAGAAGAAGACAGCTGGAGTCTACCGTGACAACATGAAAGACTGAAGGAAAAAAAGAAAGAGGGAGGCAAAGAGCGCAGGTATTGGAAAGATTCAGATCATGGCATGGAAAAAAGTCAACAATAGAATTGATAAACAGTTCTGGAGACAGGAAGTTGTGGAGAGACATAATCACCTTCGCCACCAGGTATGGTACTTGAAGAAGAAGAAGTAGTCTCCCATCTTGCTGTTCACGGGAAATGAGCAGACTGGAGGTTTGTTACCAAGAATATAATGGGAATTCCTCCTAGGCCGGGCCCAAGCCCGGCTGAAAAAGGAGGAGGGTGGCCTGCATGGAGGCTGTAACGAGGCAGCCCCTCCATCATGAAAAGGTACAACAGGTCAATCACCTCTTAAGACACGATTACAAGAAATTCAAGAGAGAAAACCGGATTGGTTCTAAAGACAACGAACTAGAACGGACTACGGACTACGACTTATGGAACTTGGAATACAAGGACTAATAAATGGGAAAGAAGAGGAGCTAGTGGAAGATTCGAGGAAAGCAAAACTAGAAATCCTGGCTTTAACAGAAACGAAGAAAAAGGGACAAAGAGTTAGGGATATCGATGGCGACACGCTGCTCTACAGTTGTGTCCCTACATCTGAAAGAGCTAAAGGGGGCTGTTTAACATCTACACAGCAAAAGTAGCAACCTTTCAACCAATAGGACTGGGACGAACATTAACTTTCGCAGATGACCTATTCATGTACAGAACTGGCTCAGACAGACAGAAAATGGTCCAAGGCATGCAAGAAACAATACAGGCGGTTTCTAAATGGTGTGAGGAAAGCAGATGTGTGATGTTGTGCTCTTTGAATTATTCCATAGTGAAAGCAGACCTTCCAGACATCACTTTCAATGGGCAGAACATTGAAAGGCAAGACAGGCTGAAGTACCTGGAAGTAACGTTTGATCGTCGGCTATCGTTCAAGTATCGCGTTGAACTGATCATAAAGAAGTGCAAGCGAGGACTGGCAGCCTTAAAAACAATGGCTGCTGCACGCTTGGAACAGAGACTACTGTTTCTCCTGTATCATCAGCTCGTGATTTCAGTAATCGAGTATGGGCTAGGAATACATAGTGTTAGAATGTGAACGACTGGAACGCATTCAAAATGAAGGGATGCGACAAGTTTTGGGTTTTACGCTTGATTCCCCTGTTGTGACAATGAGATACTTGCTAGGATTGCTGTCGATTAGATCCAGACATGCGATGGGTCAGGCATAAGCCTATATGCGGGTAACCACCGACAAAAGACACCCCCTACATGAGAACTTAGCTGAGATCAAAGGAGCAAAAATAAAGAGGGGGAAGTCAGGTGACCAGGGTTGAAAATAATTCCAAAGGGGAAGAGTGGAGTAAGTCAGGGGAGAACTTGATAAACTACCAGGAGGTTATCATTAGCCTTGGCAGAGAGTGCAGTCCATGGGTGAATGGAAAAGCAGAGCTAGAGATTAATCAACTGATAAGTGATTATGCTGTGGATGGTGACGCCATTGTGTACACTGATGGGTCTGTAGTGCTTGATGAGAAATCAGGATGGGGCTTCTCTGCGAGAATAAAGGGCAAGGTTATTGCTGAACAGAGTTAAGCCTACATGACAACAACCTCCAGCATGAGAATGGAGGTACAGGCAGTTACTGCAGCACTGAGGTGGCTGTCTGAAACTCCATCAACCAGGGCAGTTATATTGTCAGACTCTCAAGCCATGCTTCGGAAAGTTCAGAACGGGATGGCTGCAGCGGGACTGGAAAACATAAAAGAATCCTCAAGTCTTCAAGAACTGGTTTGGATCTACTGTCCTGGTCATGCAGGGATACGTGGCAATGAGAGAGCTGACAGACTAACCTCAAGAGCACCCATAGTGGGGACACTGGATATGGATAAGGGTGAGATACTAAGGGCAATTAATGTTCGCTTGCTATATAATGACACTGCAATGGATGAATCAACAAGGCTAAAACTGCTGGAGTTTGGCATCAATTGTGAGACGTGAGAGAGGATGCATCCGTCGTATGTACAACCAGCATGCTACAGGTACAATTAGCATTTATACTCTTCGACATTTGTTGAGGGAGACTGAGCACCTATGGGTTTGCCCAGCGTGCAGTGAGGTTGATTCTGATTAAAAAATAACAAGTAAAGGGGCCGCCTGTTGTATTGTGGCAAAAAAACCAAAATGATAATATCAAGGGATGGAACTTTGTCTCGGAACGCATTTTGGTCCTGAAACTAAAAGAAGGAGAAACCATAGTCAACCTTATCATTGTGTAAGAGTCAAATGAAGATGAGCGAGCAGAGGTCAAAGAGGAATTCTTCGAGCTGCTTCAAAGGACATGATTGCCTAGATGAGATTATCATGCTCGGAGATTTCAATACCAGAGTTGGAAATGACCATGCTAGATGGGGTGGAGTTATCGGAAGATATGGAGACTATGCCCTTAATGATATTAGAAAGCGACTCCTTAGATTCTGCACTGAGCACAATCTTATAATTAAAAACACAAAGTTCCCCCATAAGCGCATACATGCGTACACTAGATGTGAACCAACAAAGAATGAGAAATCAGTGATCAACTTTGCCATAGTTAAGAAGAGCTCATTCAAGTATTTCCGGAATGCTAGAGTCTGGATCACTACCTGCTAACAATTAAAAGAACAGCGGAAAGAGTTGCTCAGGTTAGGAACTGCCCAACATCACCCAAGAAGCTAAGTAAACGAAAAGGAGAAATGAGCATTAAGACCTACAAGCTGAGAGAGCCAGAAATTAAGACCAGATATCAGGGGCTTATTGCTACAGCGGTGAGAAACACAGAAGAACAACTAGATGACTTGGAAACCCTCTGGCTTAAATTCAAAGACATCATAAAGACAGCTGCTGCAGAAGCATGTGGTGAAGTCCGACTTGGGAACAAGAGAAAGAGGACACCTTGGTGGACAGAGGAAGTCAATGAGAAAATAAGAGAGAAGAAAATGGCATGGAAACAATACTTAGGAGCTAAAACACAACAGGACAAATGGAGAAATATAGAGAATATGTGATACTCAGAACAGAAGCAAAGAACAAGGTGCTAGCAGAAAAACAGAAGTCCTGGGACGAATTTGGAGAAAAGCTAGAAAAGGATGCGCAAGAAAACCAGACATTGTTCTATAAGACCGTAAAGAACATGAGGAAGGAAAAACAATGCCCTCTCAAATTTATAAAGGACAAGCAAGGCAAATTGCTTACTGCCGCGAAGGAAGTAATGGAAAGATGGAAATAATATTTTCAGAACTCCTGGATGGTGAGCAATGTGAAGCATCAGATATGATAACCACTAGCACATAATAGAAAACCAATGATGGTGAAGATGACATAAAGATGGAAGAACTGAAGGCGGCTCGAAAAGCAGCAGCTGGTAGACTTTTTCATGTCATAAAACGAGGATTCCTCAGCCAGAGAAAGGTTGGTAAGAAAACGAAGATGGCTGTATACCGCTCCAGCTATGTCCCAGTCTTGACATAAGGATGCTAGTCATGGGCAATGACTACAACCCACAACAGCCAGATCCAAATCTCATAAATGAGGTATCTGAGTAAGGTGGTTGAAGTAACAAGAAGAGACATGGTCCGCAACCAGACGATACGTCAAGGCCTTAAATCCCACCCCCTGCAGACCCAAGTAGAACAGTCCCAACTAAGATGGTTTGGCCATGTCTGCAGAATGGGAGAAGATCGGCTACTACGACAAGCATGGGAAACAAAGAGCCAGGGATCCAGACCCCCATAACGACCCAAAGTCCGCTGGGAGGACCACATTAGACAATCTTTGAAGGACCGAGGACTAGAATGGAACCAGGCCAGGAGGAAGACAGCCGATAGGATAGTCTGGCGCTCTCTCTTCCAAACCTCTACACCTCACGGTAGAAGGGGAACGACTAAGTAAGTAAGTCAGTAAGTAAGAAGTAGTCTCATAACGCTGTAGAATATAATCAAAATTTTCTCCTACACACCCAGGTTGCTACTTGGAGGACAAGCCCAATCAGTTGCAGTCTATCTTAGTATCTCAAACGCCAAACCAATTGCAAATAAGTGTCTGCTTTTGGTAAGGGTCCCCCCACTACCATAATGTAGAACATTTCTACAAAACAACATTGTGACATAATTTTTGGGTCGCTATCTTGTCCACTATGACCGTATTCTGTGACCTTTGTTGTACTGACTAATTACGTGCTTTTCAAAGGACAGCACCTCTTTCTTTCTCTGCTATGCAGGATATATATTGTATTTTCAAACATTCTTACACTGCTTTCAGTAATAATTCGGCTTGTCTTTTTACCTCACCATCCTTGCTGAGAGAGTAGACAGGTGATGCAATATTAACCGACAACCATGTTGGTTAATCTCGGGCTTTGCCGACATCAGACCAAAGATTAACACTAAAATCGCCCAGCTCAGTTGTTTAATCGCTGACAAAGCCAGGGTGCGTTCTTCGCCAAGATGCTAATACGCTGAAAGTTTGATAGCCACTACGGGAAGATAATTTATTTGTCAGCGCGCAAGAATGGCATAATCGTTTCCTGTACACCTTGAGGAAAGTAAGATGTGGTATTGTATGCATTTGCAGAGAAGGCAATCGGATGTTTTATTGCCATATATGGGAGAGGTGACCTTTTGCATCACGCACATAATTTCAGTCGGAAATAATTTTGAAATTAACCCACCTAAACACGCATGTTTGAAACGATTAGAGCCCTGCCTAGCATCGTAACAAACAAATGCGGGGGAGGACAGGCAATATAACCTGACCTTTTTGCAGTTTTAAAACACTGAGAAAATTCACTCGTGCCAAGAAGACCATCAGACTGCCAGAGTTAGAATCATATTTTATATATATCAGACCGGGCTTTGCGGAACATCTTGAAGGACAAATAGCACAAGAAAACCATGTAAATAAGCAAAACCGGGATCTGAGGAAACTGAAAACACGGAGTCATAGTGAGAAAACATTGTTAACATAACAACACCCCAGAAACGTGTAAAAAGGCATCTTATTAACATCTAGGTAATAGATTTCCCAGAGCTGTGTGCTTTCTGTGCTTCTCTATGGTGCGGAATGCTGGAGAGTTTACAGAAATGGAAATGAACGAAATTTATCATCTGTTTCTGAAAGAGAACACACAACATGCCTAAGAAAAATTCACCAGTGTAAATGTATATGTAAACATATTTTAAGCTTTTAATACGGTATTGTAGATTGTGAAATTACAGAGATATTCAACTGAAGCCCTTATAAGAAATAGAAAATGTTTCAGGACCCGAATACCATCACCAAACCATGATCTGACACCTTCACATACCTATGGATGCATTTACTCGGAGCAAGCAAAGACATTAACAACAGAATGAACAAAGCAAAAACAGCCATTTTAGTCAAAACATGAAGTCCTCTTTAGTACAGCAACAAGCACAAAACCATCTGTGCTTCTCTATGCTGGAGAGTTAAAGAAGGAACGCTTTTGATTCCCGAATCTTTTGGGTTGGCCATGTCCTCAGACCTCATTGGCTGGCAGACGCGTGAGGGGGTGGGATTGTCCCCAAGATGCCATCACAAGAACAGCTATGCTATGGACCCCTGAAGGGAAGCGAAAGAGAGGCCGACCAAAACAACTTGGCTGAGGGCTGTGGAGACTGAGATGCAAAGAATGAACCAGAATTGGAGCACTGTACAAAGGATGGCCACCGACCGAGCAAAGTGGAATCAATTTGTTGTTGCCCTACAAGACGCCACCATGCGTGATGGCCACTGACTGTTTTGACGGTCGGCGGCTAAGGATCAAAGAAGCAGAAGATCATCGGGGATACATTCTGAGGTAGATGGTGGAATAGGAAGATGGGGACACATAAGTATGTGTCGGGAAACTCAATACTCAGAGGATATTCGTTTCTCTTCTTTTACCATACTAGTTGGTGTTATCAGTGAGGGTACTAATCTCTGGAACAACGTGAGGGTAGAAGTGACCTGACGTCGAACTTGATACCATCATCTGAGGGTCTTAGAGACGCGGGACCAGCTTTGCAGTTACTCCCTGATCTTACTTGGAACGTTCTGCGCCTTTAAACTTGACCAGAGACGCGAGAACTCCAATGACCTATTTGCACAGAACCCAAAAATCCAGCGGGAGAAGAAACTATCATTTGCAGCTACGTCAAACATAAAAGCTGCCAAGTGACTTCATATATAAAACACACTACCATCACACGATGATGATTATTTCTGTTAAAGATTATTCAAATTTTTTTAAACTGTTAAAACTTAGTTAATTCTTAAATCTGTTATTTGTAAATATACAAATTTAACGTCGATTTAATCATTTTGAATGTACTGCATGTTTGTCTCAGTCAATTTACTAAAACACTCTAAACAGAGCTTTACCAGAATAATAGGAATTCCACTGAGTAAATCAGTGTGGGGGCTTGAACGAGCTGAAATTAATAATTGCTTGATTCTTCATAAAAGGTAGCGGATCAGATATGTTAACAATTGCCCTGCCCAATGCAGTATTGTTCTTGACTTCTGAAATATCTTATGAAAACTACTTTGAGGTAGATGCATCATTATCCTTCTATCTACAACTCTGCCAAGAGTAATCGTGTGCGAAGGTAGACACATTTGAAGAGCCATCTTAGATACTCTGAGTTTTGGCCACTCTTGGACCACTACTGCAACGCAGGGGAGGCAATTCCGTGACAAACATAAGATATTGCCCTTTACATGTGATTTTCAAACTCCATGACCATATAAGGTCTTATCACTTCCGTTATTACTTGTCATCTTTTAAAGCTCATGGGCTACACAGATCTATCACTGATAATATCTTCCAAGATGTTATTTCTCGTAGTTGATTTTCACAACAAATTCCATCTGCTGGAAGTATTAAATAATTGTCCGTGTCTTAATCTTAAGCAAGATTGTCACTTTCTGACATCCTTGTGAAATCGTGCGCGTATGTTGGCACGTCACATTTTCGAACCGACAGTTTATCTCCCAATTACTGGCTGATATCATATTGGAATTTGAACAACATGGTTTGTGGAAATTATCCGCTACCTACGTCCCCGTATCAAACGTTTGTTCAATCAACCTGTATCGTTACTCATTGAGGCATTTTCTGTCGGGCGGAAGCTGTTACATAACGTAAACACTTTACCTTGCACAAACAAAAGTCAATGTTGTTTCAGAAACACGTCAAGAGTTGAGGTAATAGTAAGGGAGGGACAAGTAGGACAAGATATAATAAGATAACCATGAAACGATGAGAGCGTTAACAATAAACAATAAAATGTTGTGCTTAGAAGGGATGATTCGAGTAAGTAGACCAGAAAAGAGAACGAACGTATTTTTTGACACTTCCCATACCAGTTTTACAGCAGCCCCCCCTCCCCCCACATTTATTTATCAACTCAAATAATTCAACTAAAACGAAATATAAAATACTGAAATAACAAAGCAAAATAATATATCCCGATGGAGAAATGCGCTGAAGAGTCTCACGGCAAATTTCAGAGAGAAGGGATGTGATGTATAAAATAACGTAGCAATATAAAAATACGTAAATAGGATGAGAAACAAACGACAAGCAACAAAAGTGACATATCCTGAAAAACTAGTTCCATACCATTTATTTTTTAGTTTAATGTATCAGAAATCTAAATCGGATCAGAACCGAAAAAGACACCACAAATAGAAATCAGCTTGGAGCAGTAGTTGCTGTCCTAGCCTCCTCGTTATCACCGTCATCATCATCATTCAGCGCCCTGTGGAGCACAGCGCTTTGACAAATTTATACCAAGAATTCCTGTCCTGTGCCATTCGTTCAAGGTCTTTCCTTGTTTTCTGAGTTCCTTTCATGTCTGTCCAATTTTCTTACTTAATCGTTCTTCTTCTACCCTGGATGGTAGAGGTGTGCCAGAGAGAGAGAGCGCGCGCCATATTATCCTATCGGCTGTCTTCTTCCTGGCCTGATTCCAAACTAGTCTTCGGTCCTTCAGAGATTGTCTAATGTTGTCCTCCCAGCAAACTCGTTTTCAGAAATACAAACCCTAAATTAAAAATATACGAAAGCTGCGTAATTTCTGTACTTCTGCACGGTGCAGAATGCAGGAGATTAACAGAAACGCAAATATCCAAACTGTCCTCTTTCCACACAACATGGCTACGGAAAATTCTTCTGATTTTTTTTTGGGCCGACCATGAACTGCTCACTCAGAGCTACCATGAAAACATGCACACCATCATAGCTGGCAGACGCTGGAGCTGGGTTGGCCATGTCCTCAGAAGAGACCCCGATGCCATCACAAGAACAGCTATGCTATGGACCCCTGAAGGCAAACGAAAGAGAGGCCGACCAAAAACAACTTGGCGGAGGACTGTGGAGGCTGAGATGCAAAGAATGAACCAGAGTTGGGGCACTGTACGAAGGATGGCCACCGACCGAGCAAAGTGGAATCAATTTGTTGTTGCCCTACAAGACGCCACCAGTCTACATAAAATTCTTCAGATTTTTGGGCCGACCATGAACTGCTCACTCAGAGCTACCAAGAAAATAAGCAGACGATCATTGCGGGTAGACCCTGGAGCTGGGTTGGCCACATCCTCAGAAGAATCTCTGTCACCATCACCAGAACTGCAATGCTACGGACTCCAGAAGGAACGCGAAAGCGAGGCGGGCCAAACAGTACCTGGCGGAGAACTATGGAGGTAAAGATGCAAAGCGTGAACATGGCTGCTGACCAAGCAAAGTAGCGATAGTTTGTTGCTGTCCTTCGAGGCGTCACCATCCGTCACTAATTGCCCTGTCAGTCGGCGGCCAAGGATCAAGGAAGAAGAAGAGTGACTTGTAATGCTATCTACCGGTTACTTCAATGCCTGTCTTATTGATTGTCACGGCCTTCTCTCATCTGGAGTTCTACTTCTTCGTACACTCTCAGACGTATACTTGAATGTTTTTAAATAAAGCAGTAGTCAGCTTGAGGCTATTACAATCTCCGTAAAGCTTTTCCACGAATGGTACTGGTAATGGCTATATGTGATTTCTCTGTTCTTCGTGTGTTGGGCATCTTTGAAGTAGATGTTCATCAGCCATTTTATCAGTGCCATAGTTACACTCATCGGTAGTTCCTATCTCTAGCTAGTTGAATAAATGGTATACCATCTCCCGTTGCCAAGGTGATTTAACTTTTGACGGTAGCGATTTTCTACAATTTTATTAGAAACAAGTCAAACAGAGAGACCACATTGCTGACGTGCAGGTAGTCTAGGGACAGTCAAACAGAGAGACCACATTGCTGACGTCAGGTAGTCTAGAGACAGTCAAACAGAGAGACCACACTGCTGCCGTGCAGGTAGTCTAGGGACAGTCAAACAGAGAAACCACGTTGCTGACGTGCAGGTAGTCTAGGGACAGTCAAACAGAGAGACCACATTGCTGACGTGCAGGTAGTCTAGGGACAGTCAAACAGAGAGACCACATTGCTGACGTGCAGGTAGTCTAGGGGCAGTCAAACAGAGAGACCACATTGTTGACGTGCAGGTAGTCTAGAGACAGTCAACCAGAGAGACCACATTGCTGACGTGCAGGTAGTCTAGGGACAGTCAAACAGAGAGACCACATTGCTGACGTGCAGGTAGTCTAGAGACAGTCAAACAGAGAGACCACATTGCTGACGTACAGGTAGTCTAGAGACAGTCAAACAGAGAGACCCCATTGCTGCCGTGCTGGTAGTGTAGGGACAGTCAAACAGAGAGACCACACTGCTGCCGAGCAGGTAGTCTAGGACAGTCAAACAGCGAGACCACATTGCTGCCGTGCAGGTAGTCTAGGGACAGTCAAACAGAGAGACCACATTGCTGCCGTGCAGGTAGTGTAGGGACAGTCAAACAGAGAGACCACATTGCTGACGTGCAGGTAGTCTAGGGACAGTCAAACAGAGAGACCACACTGCTGCCGTGCAGGTAGTCTAGAGACAGTCAAACAGAGAGACCACACTGCTGCCGTGCAGGTAGTCTAGAGACAGTCAAACAGAGAGACCACACTGCAGCCGTGCAGGTAGTCTAGAGACAGTCAAACAGAGAGACCACACTGCTGCCGTGCAGGTAGTCTAGAGACAGTCAAACAGAGAGACCACACTGCTGCCGTGCAGGTAGTGTAGGGACAGTTAAACAGAGAGACCACATTGCTGACGTGCAGGTAGTCTAGGGACAGTCAAACAGAGAGATCACACTGCTGCCGTGCAGGTAGCGCAGGGACAGTCAAGCAGAGAGACCACATTGCTGACGTGCAGGTAGTCTAGGGACAGTCAAACAGAGAGACCCCACTGCTGCCGTGCAGGTAGTCTAGGGACAGTCAAACAGAGAGACCACACTGCTGCCGTGCAGGTAGTGTAGGGACAGTCAAACAGAGAGACCACATTGCTGACGTGCAGGTAGTCTAGGGACAGTCAAACAGAGAGACCACATTGCTGCCGTGCAGGTAGTCTAGGGACAGTCAAACAGAGAGACCACACTGCTGCCGTGCAGGTAGTCTAGAGACAGTCAAACAGAGAGACCACACTGCTGCCGTGCAGGTAGTCTAGAGACAGTCAAACAGAGAGACCACACTGCTGCCGTGCAGCTAGTCTAGGGACAGTCAAACAGAGAGACCACATTGCTGCCGTGCAGGTAGTCTAGGGACAGTCAAACTGAGAGACCACACTGCTGCCGTGCAGGTAGTCTAGGGACAGTCAAACAGAGAGACCACACTGCTGCCGTGCAGGTAGTCTAGAGACAGTCAAACAGAGAGACCACATTGCTGCCGTGCAGGTAGTCTAGAGACAGTCAAACAGAGAGACCACACTGCTGCCGTGCAGGTAGTCTAGAGACAGTCAATCAGAGAGACCACATTGCTGCCGTGCAGGTAGTGTAGGGACAGTCAAACTGAGAGATCACATTGCTGCCGTGCAGGTAGTCTAGGGACAGTCAAACTGAGAGATCACATTGCTGCCGTGCAGGTAGTGTAGGGACAGTTAAACAGAGAGACCACATTGCTGACGTGCAGGTAGTCTAGGGACAGTCAAACAGAGAGACCACACTGCTGCCGTGCAGGTAGCGCAGGGACAGTCAAGCAGAGAGACCACATTGCTGACGTGCAGGTAGTGTAGGGACAGTCAAACAGAGAGACCCCACTGCTGCCGTGCAGGTAGTCTAGGGACAGTCAAACAGAGAGACCACATTGCTACCGTGCAGGTAGTCTAGGGACAGTCAAACAGAGAGACCACACTGCTGCCGTGCAGGTAGTCTAGGGACAGTCAAACAGAGAGACCACGTTGCTGACGTGCAGGTAGTCTAGGGACAGTCAAACAGAGAGTCCACACTGCTGCCGTGCAGGTAGTGTAGGGACAGTTAAACAGAGAGACCACATTGCTGACGTGCAGGTAGTCTAGGGACAGTCAAACAGAGAGACCACACTGCTGCCGTGCAGGTAGCGCAGGGACAGTCAAGCAGAGAGACCACATTGCTGACGTGCAGGTAGTGTAGGGACAGTTAAACAGAGAGACCACACTGCTGCCGTGCAGGTAGTCTAGGGACAGTCAAACAGAGAGACCACACTGCTGCCGTGCAGGTAGTCTAGGGACAGTCAAACAGAGAGACCACACTGCTGCCGTGCAGGTAGTCTAGAGACAGTCAAACAGAGAGACCACACTGCTGCCGTGCAGGTAGTCTAGGGACAGTCAAACAGAAAGACCTCACTGCTGCCGTGCAGGTAGTGTAGGGACAGTCAAACAGAGAGACCACATTGCTAACGTGCAGGTAGTCTAGGGACAGTCAAACAGAGAGACCACACTGCTGCCGTGCAGGTAGCGCAGGGACAGTCAAGCAGAGAGACCACGTTGCTGACGTGCAGGTAGTCTAGGGACAGTCAAACAGAGAGTCCACACTGCTGCCGTGCAGGTAGTGTAGGGACAGTTAAACAGAGAGACCACATTGCTGACGTGCAGGTAGTCTAGGGACAGTCAAACAGAGAGACCACACTGCTGCCGTGCAGGTAGCGCAGGGACAGTCAAGCAGAGAGACCACATTGCTGACGTGCAGGTAGTGTAGGGACAGTTAAACAGAGAGACCACACTGCTGCCGTGCAGGTAGTCTAGGGACAGTCAAACAGAGAGACCACACTGCTGCCGTGCAGGTAGTCTAGGGACAGTCAAACAGAGAGACCACACTGCTGCCGTGCAGGTAGTCTAGAGACAGTCAAACAGAGAGACCACACTGCTGCCGTGCAGGTAGTCTAGGGACAGTCAAACAGAAAGACCTCACTGCTGCCGTGCAGGTAGTGTAGGGACAGTCAAACAGAGAGACCACGTTGCTGACGTGCAGGTAGTCTAGGGACAGTCAAACAGAGAGTCCACACTGCTGCCGTGCAGGTAGTGTAGGGACAGTTAAACAGAGAGACAACATTGCTGACGTGCAGGTAGTGTAGGGACAGTCAAACAGAGAGACCCCACTGCTGCCGTGCAGGTAGTCTAGGGACAGTCAAACAGAGAGACCACATTGCTGCCGTGCAGGTAGTCTAGGGACAGTCAAACAGAGAGACCACATTGCTGCCGTGCAGGTAGTCTAGGGACAGTCAAACAGAGAGACCACTGTAACTGTACTTTTTCTCTTGTTGAGGTGATCACTGGCCCAAGACAGTATACATGTTGTTAGGTGTGTAGTGCGAGCGTATGATGAACTGAGTGTGGGTGCGAATGAAGGCGCGAATGTGTTTAGGCTCGTATGCTACCGAAAGCATAGTAATGGAAAAAGTCGGTATTACCTGTAACCGAGTCCACAGAACTTAACAAGGAACTCTGCTGTCATTCCAACGCACAGAGATTCACTGGGGAAAACTGCCAGTGCAGTCACTTCGAAGATTCTTCCAGAAAAACACAATGGACTCTCGTCCCTTCAGAAACCAGGACACTCCCCGGCTTGCCGGAAGTCTAACTCAACTACCGCTTAAAAAAAACCTGCCCATGGGCATACGCCCGAACTGTCTACCTTTGACCCTAAAGGTCAAACACAATGAATGAATAAACAAGGGAAGACAACCCCTAATCAACCTGACATCGCAGGTAAAGACACAATTATTCTTATGATAAAAACATAAGCAAATAACTTGACAGATGACTCCGTCAAAAATGACAGCAACAACCACACTGCTGCCGTGCAGGTAGTCTAGGGACAGTCAAACTGAGAGACCACATTGCTGACGTGCATGTAGTCTAGAGACAGTCAAACAGAGAGACCACATTGCTGCCGTGCAGGTAGTCTAGAGACAGTCAAACAGAGAGACCACATTGCTGCCGTGCAGGTAGTCTAGGGACAGTCAAACAGAGAGACCACATTGCTGACGTGCAGGTAGTCTAGGGACAATCAAAGACTAAGGAAGGCAACCCGACATAAATGCCTGTTGAAATCGGATGCACTGAGCCTCAAGCCTAACGAAACAGTGCAACGGTCACCACTTGGTGATGATGATGACTTCATCTGGTGTTCTACTTACAACTGTCTGGTTCTTGTCATCAGTTCTACATTGGTAATCTTGGCCAACCACTTTAACCACTCTTGTCCACGCAAGCTTCCTTATTAGACAGTCTGCACTTTTTGGTTGTTGTCTTTGTTGTTGTTCAAGAAGAATACACGCAACATAAAAAAGCAAACTAAAATGTTAAAAAAAACAATGCATCGTTTGGGTCAAATTTTAAAGTATATGTTTAATATTTATTTAATTATTATGTCACATAATAAAATTGAGCGTCCGATTGGCAGAGTTGTTACTGCGCTGGTCTCTTGTGGAATAGGTGCCGGGTTCGAGTCACGGTACCGACACACTAAAGTCTACTCAGCTTTCAATGGGTACCTGACTCTTCCCTTACAGTTAGGGAAGGAAAAGGCAGCGAGGAAAAGAACTGGTCACCCCACTTCTCGATGCTGGACCTAGTATAGTGAAATCTCTAACCCTTCACTCCCCTACGGAAGTATCTGCTATTGGACAACCGTTTTACTCAAAGTTGTTATTCCACACACACTTTATTTTAATAAATTTACAGTTTACTTTCACATGTCAGTGGTAAATAACAACAAATATAAGAATATATGTTTTACAGTAAAGACAGACCACATCTGTCTTCGACCACATGTAGCTCCCGCATGTCTCTGGAGACACAAAGAAATAATAAGACTAAAGCCCTCTGAGGCATGTCGTAGAAGACTACTAATATGACACTGTATATGTGGCTGGTAACCTCATGATGTCAAACTAATTGTCACAAAAACCACTGCTGCTAGAACATATGAATGCTTCACCCAAGATGCCTGAGGGTCAGGTACGACAAGGTTGGCTTCATGTACTGTAACCAGCACCAAGGAAAATGATGATAATGATATATTTTTCAGAATCTATTTAATACAAGATTATAGACATCAGATTATAGACGTCAGATTATAGACGTCAGATTATAGACGTCAGATTATAGACGTCAGATTATAGACGTCAGATTATAGACGTCGGATTATAGACGTCAGATTATAGACGTCAGATTATAGACGTCAGATTATCGACGTCAGATTATAGACGTCAGATTATAGACATAACACTGGATTTGGCTGTTTTGTTAAGATGGTACAGGACACAGCGCTAATTCACATAAAACCAGGGTTGTGAAGTCAGCTAAGAAATTTTCCGACGCCGACTCCTGAAGTTCGACTACGATTCCCGACTACAGTTTTTTTTAACATAGCATACAATTTGGAATCGCGGAGTCCGGTTATTTTTTACTGACTGCGACTCTGACTTCCTACTCTGCACAATATTAATAAGTAAATAATGCTACCATCAGCTGCCATGACAAGGCAGTATGTGATCTGAAAAAGCAACATCAGTTTTCCTGTGAAGATCAAATTATACAAATCACTTGTATTATCTATTCTCTTGTATGGGTGTGAGGGCTGGACACTCACTGCAGATACGGAGCGAAGGATTCAGGCTTTCGAGTATAAATGTTACAGAATAATTCTGCGCATTTTCTATAAAGAGAACATAACAAATGTCTATGTTAGAGAGAAAATAAACACGTATGCAGGCTACCAAGAAACGTTTTTCACATTTACTTTTTGCTGGTTTAACTTCATTCATGACCTTTCAGCTGTTCGAGGAACACAAGACTTCAACAAATACACGACAAGCCATCATGTAATGTGCTGTCCATTCAGTTCTTTTTATGCCCTCTTTATCACCTTCAAGTCTGTTTCTAATTCCGTTTTCTTAAAAAACAATTTCTTTCTATTTCTTAGTTTATAGTTTATAATGTCTGCTGCCACGTGTCCAAATTTTCCTTGTTTGTTTATAGTTCGAACATTCCATGAACCAAATCTGGAAATTTTCTAGAAGAAAACATGGTGAGTCAGCAACCTGGACTCCTTACAGCGTTATCTGGGTTACATCATAAAGGATCTACTTCTATCTTAGATGGCTGAGTTGATTTATCTGAGTTATATGTGTTGATCACTAATTCCTATTTGATGTTTTTTGGCTAAAAATTTCTACAGGGCTCCACGCCCAATTCTACTTCATCGACTTCTGGCTGAATACAGTATTATATTGTCTGTTTCATTTTTTTCTTCGGTCCAGGTAACACACAAGCCACTGATTTTACTTGGGCATATAAAGCCTACCTTTTCCGTAAAATTGCCTTATTGTTAAAATAATATAGATTTAGAAGTGTGAGCGAATTTCTGACAGGCTCACATCAGCAACAAACCTGGCTTATAATACTCGTAAGCCAGCAAAGTCACAATGACCGAGCATGGCGCGAAGTATCTTAATGCAGTTCTTATGTCAGTGAAACCAACAACAGAGAATTCAATAATTCCTTTCGCATAAATATATACATTGAACCCTAAATACTTTCAGACTTGAAAGCAGGTGGATAAAAGTGTATACGTGATTACTGTATTGTAATTGTTCATTTTTTCATGCCCATACGGCGATATATTGATTTAACCCAGTGGTACCCACACTTTTTTTTCTCTGGCTCACACTATCGGAATGACAATTTTCTCGCGCCAAAACAATTTTTTTATTGATAAGAAATATCTTCATCAACAAATAATCAACTCATAGCAGAGCTTTATTCCTAACATCAACTACTTTATAAAATGATCATGCGACATCCAGAAAGTATAAACTAATACAGCCACATAAAAACATGATTCATTCACAAAATATACTAATTCAATGAGAGGTGTTAACTTGTTTTTGTAGGGTAATCTCATTTATGTTAGGTCTTATTTGAGACAAATAAACTCTCATCTTCTCATCAACACAAAGAAACCTTTCTCTTTTCTGGTCTTTGATATTTGTCAGAGATGAAAATTCCTGTCCATAACAATATGTCGTGGAGAACTGTATCTATGTGATATAAAATAAATTATATTACTGAATAAAATCTGAAACACTATGGAACATTAAATGAGTTTCGATACATATTTTTCCCATGTTATATCACAGGTAACAAAATTAAAAAGAAAATGACGTTCATATTTATTTTTGGCCTAATTCATCATCTCATCTCATCATCTCAACCCATAACCCGTCATGGGTCGTAGGGGTGCCATGGTGGAAGCATCAGCAGACAGGGTCCTCCACTGCTCTCTATTCTCAGCAATGCGTACAAGTGTGGAGAAACCGTGTCCTGCCCATTCTTTGATGTTATCAGCCCAGGATTTTCTTTGCCTTCCTCTTCTCCGTTTACCTTCGACTGTTCCCTGGAGGATCGTTTTCGAAAGGGAGTCATGACGAGTTACATGCCCAAACCAGGCAAGCTTTCGACGTTTCACTATTGACAAAAGTGGTTCTTGATGGCCTGCATAGGTGTTTATCTTCTCTCTAACATAGACATTTGTTTTGTGCTCTTTATAGCAAATGCGCAAAATTCTTCTGTAACATTTATGCTCGAAAGCCTGAATCCTTCGCTCCGTATCTGCAGTGAGTGTCCAGCCCTCACACCCATACAAGAGAATAGATAATACAAGTGATTTGTATAATTTGATCTTCACAGGAAAACTGATGTTACTTTTCCAGATCACATTCAACCTTGTCATGGCAGCTGAGGCCATCTCAAGTCTTGTCTTGATTTCTTTATTTGATCTTCCATCACTACATATAGTGGACCCGAGATATTTAAAGGTGTTAACTTCTTCTAACGTTTGCCCATTTAACGTAATGTTGGTCGGAACATGTTTCTTATGGCTATTCACCAATATCTTGCTTTTTTCTATATTAATTTCCATCCCATATGTTCTTGTTACTTTCTCCAGTCTAGAGGTAAGGTCTTGAAGTTCTGATTCTGTTCCAGCTATCAGATCAATATCATCAGCAAAACGTAAATTACACAGAGGTCGGCCTCCAATCGATATGGTTGATTTATAATCGTAGAGAGCCTCCTGCATAATATGTTCTAGATAAATGTTAAAGAGCACTGGTGACAGGATACATCCCTGGCGAACTCCTACAGTTGTTTTGAAAAATTCTCCAATGTCATTGCTTGCAAAAACAGCACTGCTTGCGTCCTTGTATAGTGCTTCAATGATATCTATGATGTTGGTATCAAAATTGAATTTTCTCATTATTTGCCATAAACCTTCATGCCAGACTCGATCGAAGGCTTTTGTGAAATCGATGAAGTTATGGTATAAATCATGTTGATGCTGGAGATGTTTTTTCGATCAGTAATCTAATATTGAAGATTTGTTCTGAGGTACTTCTTTTTGGTCTAAAGCCAGCCTGTTCCTCTGACAAGATTTCTTCTGATTTCTGTTTTTATTCTGTTCAAAAGTATCCTTAACATCACCTTACTTGGATGACTAATAAGGCTAATGGTTCTGTAGTTCTTGCACATTTTTAGATTTCCTTTCTTTGGAAGCGGTATTACTAATGACTGCGTCCATTCTTTTGGCCATTTTTTTTGTACTCCATATCTTCTGGCAAATTGTTGTCATGATTTTTACTATATCTGGTCCTCCATATTTCAAGAGCTCTGCTGGTATATTATCCACACCCGGTGACTTCCCTCCTTTCATCGAACATATAGCCTCTTCCACTTCTTCCCGTAGTATTGCTGCATTTCCGAGTTCTCTGTTTTCGCACTTAATGTTGTTTAATATGCCTAAGTCAGTGTCAAGTTTACAGTTATATAATTCTTTACAATATTCTGTCCACCTTCTCATTACAGCTGTTTTTTCATTGAGCAGAGCCCCATTGCTATCTTCTATGACAGTTACCCTGGGCTGTTGGGGTTTTGATAGTCTTCTTAATGTGTCAAAAACTGCCTTGCTGTTACCTTTTATTAGCCCCGTATTAATGGACTCACATTGATCAGCTACCCATTTTTCTTTGGCCTGTTTCATTTTGAAACATTTTTTGGCCTAATTATGTTTTGAAAATCTCTCTAAATCCTTGATTGTCTTTGAATCTTCAGGCCACACCTGCCATCCTCTCAAGCCACACCAGTGTGTGGCGCGCCACACCGTTTGGGAACTGATTTAACCTATCAGAAGTTCAGTAGAACTTCTGGTTGGCAGAGTGGTTAGAACGGGTACCTCTAGCGGCACTGTTACCGTGTTCCGGGTTCGAAACCAGTCTATCCAGCTATATGAGTACCTAAATCTGTTCTTGAGTTTGAAATGGCAAACAATAAACATAAACTCAGAGACGGGAACTCTGTTCACACCTACCTCATAATACTGGATCTAGTATAGTGAAGTCTCTATCACTTAACTCCCTTATGGCAGTGCATAATCCGCTATGGAACTGTTTCTACCTCTTTAAGCTCAGTAAATGATGTCACGTTTAACAACTGGGTTCATTCTATTTGTTAAAAGTCATCCTTGTTTTACGCTGCTAAGGTAACAAAAGACACCAAAATAAATTCACGATACAGTCCTGTATCATTTAGCTGTCATTACCTGTAAATTTACAATATAGCATCAAACCCATATCTATTCCTTCTTCTTAATCTATCTACTGCTGACACAGTGGTGCGTCTGCAATGGGGCGTGTGTATTGAGCTTTCTTTCTTATCTCTAGTCCAGTCTATGAATTACAACCTAATATAGTGTCATGTTGCATCTCTTTGAATGTGTCAGTCACTAGTTAGATCCATCTTCCGCCGTGCTCATCGTCTATCTTTGGTCGCTTTCATCTGAAGTCTGTGTTGCTATCTGATCTAAGTTTATCTTCAACATTTGTCAAAACTGCTTCTCGTAGCTCCGGGGGGAATCTCCGAGGAGACACACAATTAATAGGCCTAGCGATCTTTCGTGTATATCGTAAGACGGAACTAACACGAGGTTACACATGAATCTGGCACATTCATCATGCGTAACAGACTGCTACATAACACACCGTTGCACGTGACATTGATGCTTTGTTGCAGGCTGCTGACTGTGGGGTCAACTACGGTGGGGTTTCCGTGCTATAAGGAGCGAAAAAGGAAATAATAATGATGAAGATTTTCTCCGTATCAACGTAGGCTTGTTTCTTTATATGTTTCATCACTAGACTATTTTAACGATGGCTTTGATCTTTTCATTTCTTGTTATGTCGTTCCTTGTTTTATCAGCTGCTTTTCTTAAACATCTAATTTGACTGGAGATCATTTTTCTTTCATATTCTTTGCTTGCTGTCCAGGTGTTACACTGACAGCGAAATGCTGCAATAAATATGGTGTTTATCGGCTATTTTTCTGCAGATTTTAAATATTGTATTTGTCATCATAGTTACACTACTCGAAATAGGCAGCGAAAATATTGGCCACAGCAAAGAGATCTCCAGAAGAGTAAGATGCAGAGGCAAAATTATCAGTCTCGGGATTCCAGATACTTCTGCTAGCCACAGCCACGCCTTGACGTCTGTTCTGACCAATGGTAACCAAGCAAACGTACTTGTATCTTGAGCTGGGAAAACAAACACAAAACCAAACATTGTCTATATACAGTACTCATATTTGTTTCAGGAAATCAAGAAAATTCTTCTCATTTTATCATTTCCCTTAAGGTTGACATTGGACCATGCAGCCGCTACAGTAGCTGGATCATTTGAAGGAACCTGCATCTAAGCATTCACGTGCTCTTGTAACAATTTGTTTTACAAGATGAGATTGCCAGGCCATACACGCAACCTCATATCAGTCACCTCTTACGACATACTTGAGGGGACAGTAGTACTTTTCTTTCTTTGTCTCATCATAGACCCCCGGGACGACACTGGGTTTGGTTTGGATTGGTTTGGTTTGGATTGGTTTGGTTTGGATTGGTTTGATTTGAATTGGTTTGATTTGGATTGGTTTGGTTTGGATTGGTTTGATTTGGATTGGTTTGGTTTGGATTGGTTTGGTTTGGATTGGTTTGGTTTGGATTGGTTTGGTTTGGATTGGTTTGATTTGAATTGGTTTGATTTGGATTGGTTTGGTTTGGATTGGTTTGATTTGGATTGGTTTGATTTGGATTGGTTTGATTTGGATTGGTTTGGTTTGGATTGATTTGATTTGGATTGGTTTGGTTTGGATTGGTTTGATTTGGATTGGTTTGATTTGGATTGGTTTGATTTGGATTGGTTTGATTTGGATTGGTTTGATTTGGATTGGTTTGGTTTGGATTGGTTTGGATTGGTTTGATTTGGATTGGTTTGATTTGGATTGGTTTGGTTTGGATTGGTTTGGTTTGGATTGGTTTGGATTGGTTTGGTTTGGATTGTTTGGTTTGGATTGGTTTGATTTGGATTGGTTTGATTTGGATTGGTTTGGTTTGGATTGGTTTGGATTGGTTTGATTTGGATTGGTTTGATTTGAATTGGTTTGGTTTGGATTGGTTTGGTTTGGATTGGTTTGATTTGGATTGGTTTGATTGGGATTGGTTTGATTTGGATTGGTTTGATTTGGATTGGTTTGGTTTGGATTGGTTTGGATTGTTTGGTTTGGATTGGTTTGATGTGGATTGGTTTGGTTTGGATTGGTTTGGTTTGGATTGGTTTGGTTTGGATTGGTTTGATTTGGATTGGTTTGATTTGAATTGGTTTGGTTTGGATTGGTTTGGTTTGGATTGGTTTGGTTTGGATTGGTTTGGTTTGGATTGGTTTTAAGGACCATCTTCATTACACACGTACAAATCCAAAAGTGCTCCGATCTTTGATCACACAAAGAGGATATCAATATACTGCACGAACTCCATAATAATAGTTGCCCATCGCAAGCGAAGATGGCGACAGCTTCAGACTTGAGTTATGACACATCTGTGCCGTGATCTCATGTGGCTAATTAGTCCTATAATTAGCCCTGCCACATACGGGGCACACATGGTTAAAGTCGATAGTAGTATTGCTGTGCATTCTGACCTTTCTTGTAGCACGCTTGCCTTCTGCCTTATTAGCTAAATTCTGTTCTCCAATGCGAGCTCCTTGAGTAATGTTTGTCCGCCAGGCACAGCGATCCTGTGTGATAGTCTCCCAGTAGGAGACATCAATTTTGAAGCTGCTCAACGATGCTTTCAGTGTGTCTTTGAAGCGTTTCTTTTGTCCCCCTACTGTTCGCTTACCCATGGAGAGTTCGCTGTACATCAACTGCTTTGGGAGGCGTTGGAGGCACTGAAACAGAATTCATATGAAAACAAAGACATCTTTCTTATAGGAAGAGTGATTCACTACTTGATGACAGCCTACTCCATCAGTGTAACCCTACAATGGATTCCTGGACACAGTGATCCAACAGGAAATGAGACAGCTGATAGACGTGCTAAAACAGGAGCCTCTAAACAACAAAAGGACAGACCCTGCAGCATGAGAACAGTCAAATAGATTCTCAGAAACAACACAAGAGAAATCTGACTGAACAGATAGGCAAACAGGCCGACTGGCCGAAATGTCTTTAATGAAATGACCCACCCAAAAGACAACGACAACATCAACAGACTCAACAGGAGAAATCAAAGTTTTATCTTTCAGTTTCGAACAGGACATATCAGAGTCAATGGCCATCTAAATCGCATCAACCCTCAGCACCTTCCCATGTGTAGACACTGCTCTCATCCTTATGAAACAACCAGACACCTCCTCATGGAGTGTCCATCACTCACAAATGACAGGAAAAAACTATTACAGATGCTTCTGACAATCACCAACTCACTATATGGAACCTTGAAACAACTGCAGAAAACCTGCACCTTTCTAAGAATGGCATTGGGCTGCCAAGAGTAGACATGCTCAGCAGCTATGGGATATCGACAACAACAACCTTCTAAACCATCTGTATGCGGTTGATGTGACGAGTCAACATTCGATCATTACATTTTCCTGTGCCATCTTTTAACTTTTCTGTGCTCTTCCTTTTAATTTTTCTCACCTTGTTCGGGTCACTTCATGGTGTGAAATAAATCTCGGTAAAGTTAGTCTGTCGGGATTTTTCCACACCATGTCGAACCTCAACTAAGTGTATAAAAGATGTGAATATGCATTAACGGTATGACGAGAGTATGTATCGAAGCATGACGTATGCTAAATAGTGAAGAGTCTACTTTGCGCTTTGACAGCGTTCGGTGGTGTTTGAATGATGTGGCTCTGGCCAGCGAGGAAATGAGGCGCTGCCACTAATTGGGATGTATATCTCAGGAAAGTGTGATAACAATATTAATGAAACAGAGGGTTCACGGACTGGATGTATTGCCCAGTTATTTGAAACAGGTTATTCAAACTTATGTATAATAACGTGTGTCAAAATTTAGTAGAAAGAATCAATGTGCGTTAGAAAACACTGAAAATGTGTTATATATATATATATACTGAAGCACATTAAAAACGCACCACCTGTATAATCCAGGAACAGAGTGTGAAATGTAAATATAAGTGTGTACAAGTTTAATATTTGGAATCTTTATTCATTTTCCTATGAATCCATGCTGGTCATTAATTTGTACATTTGATTGTTATGAAATTCATTGCATTCTGTGCAGGCAAGGGAGAAAACCAAAAATACAAAAAAATGCACGTGCGTTATCATGCTGGAGAAGCTGCAAGTCTGGATAAATTGTGAACGCAGGAGCAACCAGTGCATCCAGAACCTCATCTCGATATGTCACAGCATTAACATTTCCACGGAAGACGTGAAGAGGCAAGCGATGGTGAAAACTGAATCCTCCCCAAATGTGAATACTGCCACCTCGAAATCGGTTGACACAGCAATCTGCAAAGCGCTCTTCACACCGTCGCTAAATCCGCATACGTCCATCTGCAAAGGATATGTTGAATTTGTTCTCGTCTGTGAATAGGACAGCATTCAACTGCAGTCTAGTCCATCTGATATGTTGCTCTGCCCATTGCAGGCGCTGCTAACGATGTCTGTGAGTCAAGTTTGGCCCAACATAAGGTCGTCTTGCAGTAAGGCCTGTATCTCTGAGTCGTCGTATGACTGTCATTCGAGAGACTTGCCCATGTCTACCCACTATTGCTCTTGCTGTTTGACTTGCCGGGAGAGTCAATTCCTTAGGTGACTCAGCACAATATGAGGATCGATCTTGCGCAGGGGTAGTAACTCGTGGTTGGCCACTCCGAAGTCTATCCCGGGCACTGCCAGTGGTTCCGTAACGTTCATTGAGACGTACAATAGTGCTGTGGTGGCAATTCATCCTTCTGGCAATGGCCCGCGAGCTCATTCCGGTCTCCAACATACCAATGGCTCGTTGGCGGTCGTTTTCAGATAGTCGTGGCATTTCAAGCACATGTACTGGGTGTTTTGTCTCAACGGCCTTTTTATACCGAGTATACTGCCACAACGCGTACACATTTTCAGGGTCATAGCTGTTGAGAATCGTGTTGCACGTGTAATTTTCATCGTTTTCATGTAGTCTGTACACACACACCCATGGGTTGAATCTTGCACTTTCCATTCCAGCAGCCATTCGCTCTCTACCGCATGGCAAACACGGGGAAAATCCATTCCCACACTTTTTTTTGCCAGCTTCTCGGCATCAGTATATATAATAGTGGTGCGTTTTAATGTGCTTCAGTATATATATATATATATATTGTGTTATATATATGTTATATATATATATATATATATATATATATATATTTATAGCTTATAAATATCTGAAATAAGCTAATATTATATGATAGGTACCCAGCTGATAAGCGATGCTGCTGCTTTCTGTGTCATTATATATATATATACGAGGGGCGTTCAGAAAGTAATGCACCACATCGTTTTTCTCAGGAGCTGTTTATTCAAAAAGCATGAAATTTATACACAATATACATGGATATGTCATGTAAACATCGTTATTATTCAACATAATCCCCATCAACTTGTACGGCTTTATGCCAGCGCGAAATAAGTGCATGTATTCCTAGCCCGTACCAGATTTTGTCTTGATCATGTAGCCATTTCTTCGCTGCATGAATCCCTCCTTCATCATCTTCAAACCTTGTCCCACGGAGTGCATCTTTAAGTGGACCAAATAGATGAAAATCACAGGGTGCCAAATCGGGACTATAGGGTGGATGGGGTAGTACAGTCCAACCCAATTTGGTGATTGCTTCCCGTGTTGCCAGACTTGTGAGAGGGCGCGCATTGTCGTGAAGGAGAAGCAGGTCTGCTGGATTCTTGTGCGGCCAAACTCTGCGAAAACGTTGATTGAGTTTTTTCAATGTCTTAATGTAAGCTTACGAATTGATTGTCTCTCCTCTTGGCATAACGTCCACAAGAATCACACCTTCAATATCCCAAAAGACAGTGATCATGACCTTTCCAGCTGAAGGAATTGTCTTGAATTTCTTTCTTCTTGGTGATTGCGGATGATGCCACTCCAATGACTGTCTTTTTGTCTCAGGTTCAAAATGATGTGCTCAGGTTTCGTCACCTGTAACGATCTTAGCCAAAAAGTTCTCTCCATCAGCATTGAAACGCTCCAACAATTCAGAAGAAATTGCTTTCCTTTGCAATCGGTGGTCATTTGTGAGACTTCGAGGAACTCATCTTGCGCAAACCTTAGATAATCCGAGAGTTTTTATAATTGCATTTGCACTACCAATGCTGATTGACAGCTGTAAGGCCAATTTTTGAGTAGTGATTCGCCTATCAGTAAGAATAATGCCCTCAGCGCATTTCAACATTTCTGCGTTGGTGGCTGGGGCAGGACGTCCACAGCGCGGCCGATCAAGCAGCTCCGTATCTCCACTTCCTGATTCTTTGATTCTCTGAACCCAGCGACTGACTGTACTCCTGTCGACCGCAAAACTTCCATACACATCACATAGACGCTTGTGAATATTCACAACAGTTTCCTTCTCTGCAACGAGAAATTCTATCACAATTCGCTGTTTATAACGCAAGTTGCTAACACGCTCCATTTCAACGGTTTAGGGCAGCCGTATTATTTGGCCGGTTGCGGTGCAATTTGGTGCACACAATTGGCACATGCCATATTTGAAGTGTGCAAAATTTCATGCTTCTATCTTCATTATTAGCTGAGAAAAACGATGTGGTGCATTACTTTCTGAACGCCCCTCATATATATATATATCTTGAGCATTAGCAGAAGTCGTCGATTCTGTGTGCATGATATCACTATGTATTCTAGTGACATTTATCGTTGAGTCAAATGAGGATAATGCTTCGAATGCATTGAATATTTCAAGTCATTGATGATCGTGTAATGAATGTCTGTAACACTGTGATACAGATATATGTCGAGAAAACTTATTCATTTCAAGTACGTATTTCGTTGTAAAATAAACAGAAAGTCGTCAAGTCAAGGCGTTGAATCAAATATCTCAGTTTATCAGTTTCGTTCAAGTTTGAACTAAGTTTGAAATTATTGATTCAAATATACGAGTAAAAGTGAACGTTATTCCTTCTACCAAATGGCCAGCTACAAAAAAGTATAAGGTCGAAGAAATGAAAGCAAAGAATTATTGAACCGACAAAAGAAATTTGCTCGGGACCCATCTCTACCCTTAACACATCTCTTCCAGTATTTGTTGTTTTTGGTTCATAGTTCAAGGTTTTCTTGTCATGTCATGTTCTAACTGACAATCCCTTACTATTATCTTGATCGCTGACCTATTTTGAAAACCACACTGACTCCCATCTGTGCAAGGGAGAGTTCTTTGTGAACGGTTATTTCATAGTTTCATGAGAAGGAGATTGAGTCCTTGACACCATCTCAAGTCACAGATGGCAGAAAAGCGACAGGAAAAATCTAGATCTACAATGTAGAAAATGTCCAGGGATATTTTGACTTGGCGTTGGCCTCGAAAGAGCGACAAGCTCATCAGCTCTAGTTCAACAACAGATAAAACAACAACATTATCGCCCTTCCTGCGAAAATGTATAACTGACAAATACCTCGCGTCAAAGAAGACTTCATAATGTCAAATACTACCATTCACCCGTGTGTTACTGGGACCTGAAATGGCAGCAAAGAATAGTAATACTGTAAACTATCATGCAAGTCGTAAGAAGTGGGTAAGGAAGTTTGGACACAGTGCAAGTTACCCTATCCTGTAGAAATTGTAAACCACAAACAACTTCAGTAAAACAATATGGACAGGTTTGCTAAAGAGGAAGACTTGGTATAAGTTTGTTTAAGGCCTATGCTCCGTGGGGAGCTGAAGTATGATGATGATGAAATACCACCCTTCACGTGAAGACGTCATAACAACCTTACGCCTACCAACGCTAGTAGTCTACTGGACGAACGTCGCCTATCAACGCTAGTAGTCTACTGGACGAACGTCGCCTACCAACGCCAGTAGTCTACTGGACGAACGTTGCCTACCAACGCTAGTAGTCTACTGGACGAACGTCGCCTACCAACGATAGTAGTCTAATGGACGAACGTCGCCTACCAACGCTAGTAGTCTACTGGACGAACGTCGCCTACCAACGCTAGTAGTCTACTGGACGAACGTCGCCTACCAACGCTAGTAGTCTACTGGACGAACGTCGCCTACCAACGCTAGTAGTCTATTGTTCGAACGTCGCCTACCAACGCTAGTAGTCTACTGGACGAACGTCGCCTACCAACGCTAGTAGTTTACAGGACGAACGTCATTTACCTGAAGCCTAGATCCTTGATCCTACTCTTAATGACGTCGGATATCTGCTGGACCATGTTGCTACAGATGTCTGTGCTGTACTTCTCTCCACCAAGGTAAGACTCTAGCACGGACTTCATGACGTCCTCGGCTTTCTTCGGCTGGAACCTCTGACCAGGGTTAGGACCCATGCGGTATGTATTCTGAAGCTGCGTGAGAGAACGGGCATCAAGGTGAGATGTACTGTGTTTCTCTCAATGTACCTTATGCTCAAATAACACATATATTCTCGGGTACTCATTTATAAACTCAGATATCCCCAACACTTATTTACACACTCAAATGTCCCAGATACCCCTTTATACGCCCAAATATCTCAGCTATTCATGTATATGCTCAAATATCCCGATAAGCATTTATACATTCAGATATCCACAATTCTCATGTATACAATCGTGTAACCTTAATAATCATGTATACATTTAGATATCTCCAATACTCACGTATACATTCAGATATCTCCAATACTCCTGTATACATTCAGATATCTCCAATAATCATGTATACAGTCATGTATCTCTCATACTCATGTATATACTCAGATGAACTTAATACTCATATATACATTCAGATATCTCAGATATTCATGTCTACGCTCAGAAGTCCCTGACACTCATGTGTGTATATACTTAGATGTCCCTGATACTCAAAAGTATACATTCAGATGTTAATAATACTCATGTGCATATACTCGGATGTCCTTGTTACTCATGCATACACTCTGATGTCCCTGTTACTCACATATACTCTCAGATGTCCCTGATACTCATGTATACATTTAGATTTCCCTGATACTCATGTGCATATAGTCAGATATCCCTTATACTCATGTGTATATACTCAGATATCCCTGTTACCCATGTACCTATACTCAAATATCCATGTTACTCATGTGCATATACTCAGATATCCCTGATACTCATGTGTATATACTCAGATATCCCTGTTACTCATTGTCAGATATCCCTGTTACTGTCATATATCCCTGATACTCATGTGCATATACTCAGATTTCCCTGTTACTCATGTGTGCATATATTCAGATATCCCCCATACTCTTGTATTAATTTGTTACCCTTCAGCCCACTAAGGAGTATAGGCTTTCAAAAATGTGTGTCCAAATACTCTGTCACGTGCTATCAGGTCAGAGTCCTTACATACCTGTCAGGTGCTATCAGTTCAAGGTCCTTACATACCTGTCACGTGCTATCAGTTCAAGGTCCTTACATACCTGTCACGTGCTATCAGTTCAAGGTCCTTACATACCTATCTCGTTATTTTCATTTCTGTCTCTACTTTTATTTTCTAATTTAAAAGAAAATAATCCAATTTAACTTCTCTTACTCTTGAGATTTCAGAACAAGGACAGCCTTGTAATGCTATCAACAGGTTTCCTTGATGTGTGTTCTATCTATCTCCAGCATTGTCTTCTCATCTCTTGTTCCACTGGCACTTGTCTGACAGTTGTCATCAGTTCCACATCAGTGATCTTGTCATATTACTTAATTCTTCTTTTCTGCGTAAACACCCACTTATAAAGGCCTGTAACTTCTTGGATTCTTGTGTTTTTATTTTTTGTTGCTTTTCTCCATGTTTCATAGCAATACAATAGTACTGACTTGACATATGGGTTTTTATGTTGGACTTGATTTATCTCAATCTCAATATATTTCCCAATGCAGTGCAAGTTTTCCTTGCCTTCGACTTCTTATTTTGAAAATCAATGTCTGCCCCTTGAACTTTGTTTATATCGCTGTCATTTTGTTGCTTTCTGATTGTCATGTTTGTTATTCTCCGTGTTTCGGAGCTACACAATAGATAGGTCAGAATTGACATTTAAATTGAAGATTCTGATTTTACAGAGACAATAACGTGTACTTCTAATCTATTGCTGACAAGATTACAATATCAATTTTGTCGTTTAAGAGATATTTAGAACCGCTGTAGCAGCCTACAATAGCAGACAATTTAAAACACTTGACTGTCACCTGGACGGGTGCTTTGAAATCTTTGAATCCGAAGCTTAAACCGGAAATGCTGCTGCGTGAAAACTGGGACACGCGCCTTCCACTAGGACCATACTGAACACTAGGTCTGGCGTCGAACCTGGACGTCCGTCTGAAGTTTGGACCAGAAGTCATACCTTCCACATCGCGCTGTGTAAATAGTAGAATAAAGATTGTAAGACATAGAATAAAGATTGTATAGCATATGATAAAGATTGTAGTGATAGAATAAAGATTGTACCAGTTGTAATAAAGATTGTATAGGATAGAGTACAGATTGTAGGGATAGAATACAGATTGTATAGGATATCATAAAGAATGAATAGGATAGACTAAAGATGGTAGGTGTAGAGTACAGATTGTAGAAGATATAATACAGATTGAATGTGATAGACTGAATATTGTAGGGATAGAGTACAGATTGTATAGGATGGAATAAATATGGTAGGGATTGAGTAAAGATTGCAGAGGATAGAATTAAGATGGCAGGAATAGAATAATGATTGCAGAGGCTAGAATAAAGATGGTACGGATAGAATAAAAATTGTATAAGATAGAATAAAGATTGTACAGGAAAGAGTAAAGATTGTACCGGATAAAGATTGTATAAGATAAAAAATAAATTGTATTGATAGAGTAACGATTGTAGAGTATACAATAAATATTGTGCAGGATAAAATAAAGATGGTAGGGATAGAATAACGATTGAATATGATGGAATAAAGATTGAATATGATGGAATAAAGATTGAATATGATGGAATAAAGATTGAATATGATGGAATAAAGATTGAATATGCTAGAATAGAACTGAGGTAATAAACAATCATTATCATTATCAATGCCCATTAGCTCACTGTGGAGCACCGGTTATCAACATGTTCATGCCAATCCTTCCTGTCCTGTGCCATCCGCCGAAGGTTTCAGCAACTCAGGCGCCTTTCGGTTTTCTCTGGATCGTGTCTCCTTGATAGAGGATCGTCCGTTTAAGACGGCAGGCCACAAACACAAAATGATGCATATTATCAGCTCAGCAAAAGAGAACAAGTGGTAATTTTCCACTCCGCATGAGCCATAACAAATTGGAATACCACCTATTCAACAAGCTAAAGATAGGAATTACTGTTGAGTGTAGCCGTGGCACTGATAAAATGGCTGCTGAACATCTGCTTCAAAGAAGCCCAACATATGAGGAACAGAGAAAGTGCATATGGCTGTCACAAGTATCATTCCTGGAAAAGCACTGTGGAGATCCAAATAACATCAAGCTGACTGCTGCGTTCTTTGAAAATATTCAACTAGACGTCTGAGAATGTCCGAAGAAGAAGAAGAAGAAGTAGAAGAGGAAGAAGAAGGAGAAGAAGAATTAGAAGAAGAAGAAAAAAAAGAAGAAGAAGAAGAAAAAGAAGAAGAAGAACAACCACAACAAGGAGAAGAAGAATTTGAAGAAAAGCAAAAAAGAAGAAGAAGAAAAATTACAAGAAGAAGAAGAAGAAAACAAAATTTGAAGAATTTGAAGAATAAAAAGAAGAAGAAGAATTAGAAGTAGTAGAAGAAGAAGAAGAAGAAGAAGAAGAAGAAGAAGAAGAAGAAGAAGAAGAAGAAGAAGAAGAAGAAGAAGAAGAAGAAGAAGAAGAAGAAGAAGAAGAAGAAGAAGAAGAAGAAGAAGAAGAAGAAGAAGAAAAAGAAGAAGAAGAAGAAGAATTAGAAGAAGAAGAAGAAGAAGAAGAAGAAGAAGAAGAAGAAGAAGAAGAAGAAGAAAAGAAGGAAAAGAAAGAAGAAGAAGAGAGAGAAGAAAAAAAGAAGAAGAAGAGAGTGAAGGAAGAAGAAAAGAAGGAGAAGAAGAAAGAAGAAAGAAGAATAAGAAGAAGAAGGGGGAAGAAGAAAAGTGGGTGGAGAGAAGAAGAAGAAGAAAGAGGAGAAAAAGAAAAGAAAAGAAGAGAAAAAAGAAGAAGAAGAAGAAGAAAAGAGAAGAAGAAGAAAGAAAAAGAGGAGAAGAAGAAGAAAAGAGGAAGAAGAAGAAAAAGAAGAAGATGGAAGAAGAAGGAAGAAAGAAGAAGAAAAAAGAAGAAGGGAAGAAGAAAAAAAAAGAAAGGAAGAAGAGAGAAGAAAGAAGGGAAAAAGAAGAAAGAAGAAGCGGGAGGAGAAGAAGAGAAGAAAAAAGAGAAGAAGAGAAGAGGGGAAAAGAAAAAGAAGGGGGAAGAGAAGAAAGAAGAAGAAAAAAGAAAAAGAGAAGAAGAAGAAGAAGAAGAAAAAGAAAAGGGATAAAGAAAAGAAGAAGAAAGAAGAAGGGAGAAAGAAGAGAAAAAAAGAGGAAGAGAAAGAAGAAAAAAAAAAAAGGAAAAAAAAAAAGAAGAAGAAGAAGAAAAGGAAGAAAGAAAAAGAGAAGAAGAAGAAGAGAAGAAAAAGAAGAGAGAAAGGGAAGAAGAAAAGAAGGGGGAAGGAAGAAGAAGAAAAGAGAAGAAGAAGGGGAAGGAAAGGGAAAGAGAAAAAGGGAGAGAGGAAGGAAGGAAGAAGTGGGGAGGAAAAAAAGAAGAAAAAAAAAGGGTTTTTGAGAAAAGAGGGGAAGAAAAAAGAAGAGGAGAAGGGAGAAGAAAGAAGAAAAGAAGAAGAGGAAAAAGAAGAAAAGAAGAAAAAAAAAGAAGGGGGGGAAAAGAAAAAGAAAAAGGGGAAGGGAATAAGAGGGGGATGGAAAAGAAAAAAAAGAAGAAAAAGGGGGAAAAGTGGGGAAAGAAGAAGAAAAGAAGAAAGGAGAAGAAAAAGGAGGGGGGGAAGAAAAAAAGAGATGAAGGGGAGAGGAAAAAAAAAAAGGAGAAGAGGAAAAAAAAGGGAGAAGGGATTGAAAAAGAGGAAAGAAAAAAGGAAAAAAAGAGAAAAAAAGGGAAGGAGAAAAAGAGGGAAGGAAAGGGGGGGAATGAGAAAGAAAGAAAAGGAAGAAGGGGAAAAAGAAGGAAGGGGAAGAAGAGGGAGAATGAGAATAAGAGGAAAAGAGAAGAAAAAAGAAAAAGGAGATGGGGGAAGGGAAAAGAAAAAAGAAAAAAAGAAGAAAAGGAAGGGGAAGGAAAGAAGGAAGATGAAGAGGGGGAAGGAAGAAAGAAGGAAAAGGGAGAGGGAGGAAAGCCAGGAAAGAAAAAGAAAGAAGAAAAAGAAGGTTTTTTTGAGAAGAAGGAGAGAAGAGAAAAGTAAGAGGGAAGAAAAAGAGAAGAAAAGAGAAGAGTGGGAAAAGAAAAAGAAAAGGGAAAATTTTGAGAAGGGGAAAGGGGAGGAAGAAAGAAAGAAGAGAAGGAAGAAAGGAGAGAAAGGGGGAAGAAGAAAGAAGTTTTGGAAAAGAATGGGAAGAAGAAGAAAAGAGAAGATGGAAGAGGAAGAGAGAGGAGGGGGGGGGAGGAAAAGAAAAGAAAAGAGGGGGTAGGAAGGAAGATGGAAGGAAAAGAAATAAAGAGATGGAAGAAAGGGAGAAGGGGGGGATGAGAAAAGGGAAGAAGAAGAAGAGAAGAAGGGAAGAGGAAAAAAGAAGAAGAAAGTTTTGAAAGAAGAGAGGGGAATTGAAGAGGAAAGAGAAGGGGAAGGGGATGAAAAGGAAAAAGAAGATGAAAAAGGAAGAAAGAGAAGAAGGGGGGGAAAAAAAGAAGAAAAAAAAAGGAAGAGGGGGGAAAGTTTTGGGGGAAAAGGAAAGGGAGGGGTGAAAAGAAAAAAAGGGGAAAAAGAAAAAGAAGAAAGGGAGAGGGAAGAAGAAAGGGAGAAAAAAAGGTTAATGGAAAAAGAAGAAAAAGAAAAGAAAGGGGTTAAGGGGGGGATGAAAAGAAAAAAAAAGGGGAAAGAAGAAGGGGAAGAATTGAAAAGAAAAAAGAAAAAAGAAGAAGAAAGAAAAAAAAAAGGGGGAAAAGAAGGGAGAAAAAATTGGAGAAGAAGGAAGAAGGGGAAAAGAAAAGAAGAAGAAGAGAGAAGGATTAAAAAGGAGAAGAGAAGAGAAGAAGAAAAAAGAAAAAAGTTGAGAAAAAGTAGAGGAAGAAAAAAAAAAATTTAAAAAAAAAAAGAAGAAGAGGGGGGGGGAGAAGAAAAAAGAAGGGAGAGAAAAGAAGGAGGGAAAGGAAGGGGGGAGAAAAAAAAAGAGAAGAGGGAAGGAAAGAAGAAGAAAAGAAGAAAAGGAAAGAAAAGAAAAAAGAAAAGGGGAAAGGGAAGAAGGAAGAAGAAGGGGAAGAAGAAAAAAGAAGGGGGGAAAGGGAAGAGGGAAAAAAAGGGAAGGAAAAGAAGAAAAGAAGTAAAGAGAAGGAAAAAAGAAAAGGAAAAAAAAGAGAAAAGAAGGGGAAGGGGGGGGAAAAAAAGAAAGAAGAGGGGGGGAGAGGGAGAAGTTTGGAAGAAAGGGGAAAGAAAAGAAAAGTTGGGGGGAAAGAGGAAGAAAAGAGAAAGGGGGAGGGGAAGGAAAAGAAAAGGGAAAAAAAAGAAGGAGAAGGAATGGAGAGAAGAAGAAAAGGGAAGAAGGGAAAGGGAGAGAAAGAAGAAAAAAAAAGAAGAAAGAGAGAGAGAAGAGAAAAAAAAAAAAAATTGAAGAAAGAAGAAAAAAAAAAGATAAAAAGAAAAAAGAAGGGAAAAAGAAGAAAATGGGAGAAGAAGAAGAAAGGGAAAAAAAGAAAAAAGAAGAAGGATGAAGAAAAGAGAAGAAGAAGAGGGGGGAAGAGGGAAAAAGAGTAAAGGAGAAGGGAGGAAAAGGAGGGGAAATTAGATTAGAAAAAAAAAAAAAAGAAGAAAAGAAGAAAAAAGAAGAGAAAAGAAAAGGGGAAAAGGGGAAGATTGATGGAGGGGAAAAGGGAAAAAGGGGAAGAAGGAAAATTTGAAGAAGTTTTTAGGAAAGAAAGAGGAGTGAGAGAAGGAGGGAAAAAAAGAAGAAGAGAAAAAGAAGAAAAGATAAGAAGGAAGAAAGAAGGAAGAAGAGGAGAAAAAAGCTGGGAAGAGGGAAAAGAGAAAGAAGGGAAAAAGGGGATTTGAAAAAAAGAAGAAGGAAGAGAAGAAGAAGAAAAAAGAAAAAGAAGAAAAAAAAAGAGAAGGAAGAAAAGAGAAAAAAGAAAAAAAAGAAAAAAAAAGAAGAAGAAAAAAAAAAAGAGGAGAAAAGGGAGAAGGGGAGAAGGGAAGAAGAAGATTAAAAGGGAGAGAGAAGAAAAAGAAGAAAGGAAGAAGAAAAAAAAAGAGGAGAAAAGAAGAAAAAGAGAGAAAGGAGGAAGGAGGGGAAAAAGGAGAAGGGGGTGTTTGAAGAAAAAGAAAAGAGGGGTCTGTTAGAAGAAGAAAAGAAGGAAGGAAGAAAGAAAAGAGAGGGATGAAAGGAAGGAGGAAAGAAGAAGAAGAAGAAAGGTGGAATTAGGAAGAAAAAGAAAAAGAAGAAAAGAAGAAAGAAGAAAAATGGAGGAAGAGAAGAAGAAGAAGAGAAGGAAGAATAAGAGGGGAAGAGAAGAAGAAAAGAAAAAGAAAAAAAGAAGAAGAAAAGGAAGAAAAAAGAAGAAGAGGAAGAAAAAATTGGAAAGGAAGAAAAGAAGAAGAAGAAGGAGGGGGGGGGAGAGAGAGGGGGGAAGGGAAGAGGAAGAGAGGGAAGAGAAAAGAAGAAAAAGAAGAAGAAGAAGAAGAAGAAAGAGAAGAGAAGAGAAGAAGAGTGAAGGGGGGGGGGAAGAGGGGAAGAAGAAGAAGAAAAGAAGAAGAGAAGAAGGAGGGGAAGAAAGAAGAAGAAGAAGAGAAGAAGAAGAAGAGAAGAAGAAGAAGAAAGAGAAAAAGAAAGAAGAAGAAGAAGAAGGGAGAAAGAGGAAAAGAGGAGAGAAGAAAAAGAAGAAGATAGGGAGATTAGAAGAAATTTGAGAAAGAGATAAGGAAAAAAGAGGAAGAAGAAAGAAGAAAGGATGGAGAAGAAGAGAAGAAAGAAAAGGGAAAAAAGAAGAGAAAAGGAAGATGAAGAAAGGGGGGAAAAGAAGAAAAGAAGAAAGAAAAAAGAGAGAGGAAGAGAAAAAGAAGAAAAGAGAGAGAGAGGGGGGGGAGAAGAAAGGAAAGAAAAGAAGAAGAAGAAAAGAAGAAGAAAAGAAGAAAGTTGGAATAGAAAAGTAAGAAGAAGAAGAATTGGAAGAAAAAAGAAGAATGGAAAAAAAAAAAAGAAAAGAAGGAAGAAGAAAGGTAGAAGGAAGAAATGGAAGGAATTTAGAAGAAAAAAAGAAGAAGGGAGAAAGAAGGAAAAAGAAATGAAGGAAGAATGTTAGGAAGAAAAGAAGAATGAATAAGAAAGAAGAAGGAAGAAGAAGAAGAAAAAAGAAAGAAGAAGAAGAGAAAAGAAGAAGAAGAAAAAAGAAGAAAAAAAAAGAAAAAGAGGAAAGAAAAGAAGAAAAGAAAAAGGAAGAGGGAAGAAAGAAAAGAAAAAAGAAGAGAAAAAAAGAAGAAAAGAAGAAGGAAAATAGAGAAAGAGAAGAAGAGGGAAGAAAAAGAAGAAGGGAAAGAAGGGGAAGAAGGGAGAAGAAGAAGAAGAAGAAGAAGAGAAGAAGAAGGATACTATACTAAAAGTGTACTGATAAAATAAACGTGCACTGGATATAATAAATGTACGCTGTGTATAACAAAGATGTACTGGATATAATGAATGTATGCTGTGTATAACACATACGTACTGGATATAATAAAAGTATGCTGGATGTAGCTAATGTGAACTGGGTATAATAAATGTGCACTAGATATAATAACAGTGAACTGGGTATAATAAATGTGAACAAGATAAAATAACAGTGAACTGGATATAATAAATGTGACATAGATGTAATAAATGTTTACTGGTTGGAATAATGATTATTCAGGAGCTTTCAAATGGTTCATATTGTCATACGAGTGTAAAAGCCCGTCATAAGACGGGAATTAAATTCAAAAGCGCCAATACCTAACGGCAATTTTACTTATTCAAAAGTATTTTTAAAAACCACTGTGCATCACCACAGTACAAGAACTACGTAGCAGCAGCGAGGATCGCAATTTGTGTGTACGGGATCACACATTCTATAAATATATTGTTGTGCACACCACCCTCTGCGCACTTTTCTTTGTCGAGTATTACATATAAGGGAAACAATACAATTAATGTCTAACTTTCAACCAAAGTTGCATCCCTTAGCGTTAGTGACAGAAAAAGCTGGGATTTTATGTACATATATTGATGAATTGTTTTAAATCATTATTATTATTACGATAAAGAAATAATTCAAATAAGCATATTTTAATCCATTGCAGATTCAACACATGCAGACTACCGACAGCAGGATTAGTAGCAGTAGCAGAAGTTCAGTCATAACTGACTTTGGGAATGCACCCCTGAGGTGATAGCACACGTCTTTTTGTTGTTGTTGTTGCCTGGTGTTCCTTTCGGCGTGTTCTGTTCTCTTCTGCTTGTTGTGAGATATTTTTTTTCCCAGTCTAAGGTAGCGTTGTAGGGAGCATCGCCACTTTGTGCGATCGGCAGCTTCATCCTCCCAAGGTGCTGGATTTGTGTCCTGTTATGTCTCTCTTGTCATTCCATGAAGTCATTCCATGACGACATGAAGGGAACAGTCCAATATGCTGGAAGCACGTCACAGCCTTTTGACATACGAAGTGGCGTTAAACAAGGCTGTGTTCTGGCTCCGACCCTCTTCGGGATCTTCTTTGCCCTACTCTTGAAACATGCTTTCAGAGATGCAACTGAAGGAATATGCCTGCATACTAGGTCAGATGGCCGTCTGTTTAATCTTTCAAGGCTGAAGGCAAAAACAAAAATCAGAAGGGTCACTATAAGAGACTTGTTGTTCGCTGATGATGCTGCAGTCGTCACTCAAAGCCAACAGGAGCTTCAGAACTTGATGAATCGCTTCACTAAAGCATGCAAGGACTTTGGCCTCACAATAAGTCTAAAGAAAACGAATGTGCTGAGTCAGGATGTGGTTGCTGCACCAGTTATCACTATCGATAACTATGAATTGGCAGTGGTGCACCACTTCACATACCTAGGGTCTACCATCAATGACAAACTCTCACTGGATACAGAAATCGACAGCCGCATTGGCAAAGCTGCAGCTACCTTTGCCCGCCTCACATCGCGTGTTTGGGGAAACTCCAAACTCACAATGAAGACCAAAGCTGCGGTATATAATGCCTGCGTCACCAGCACACTTCTATATGGTAGCGAGACCTGGACGACCTATGCTAAGCAAGAAAGAAGGCTCAATACCTTCCATTTACGGTGTCTACGCCGCATCCTCGGCATCTCGTGGAAAGATAAAGTGACTAATGTCGAGGTGTTGTCACGTACTGGCCTTCAAAGTATGTATACACTGCTTAGACAGCGCAGACTTCGCTGGCTTGGCCATGTTCGTCGCATGGAAGATGGTCGCATCCCAAAAGATATCTTCTACGGACAATTAGCAGATGGCAGGAGAACAGTTGGGCGACCACAGCTGAGGTTCAAAGATGTGTGCAAGAGAGATATGAGGGCACTGGACATGGATCCAGCAACATGGGAGGATGAAGCTGCCGATCGCACTAAGTGGCGATGCTATTTACGGCGCCAACTCAGATTGGGCGAAGAGAGGCTCACACAAGAAGCAGAGGTGAGGAGAAAACGTCGAAAGGAGCACCAGGAAAATAAGCAGCTGAGGGCTGTCACCTCAGGGGCGCATTCCCATAGTCAGTTATGACTGAAGGGGCTATTATTATTATTATGTCTCTCTTGCACACTTGTCTGATTCTTCTCAGTAGTAATACATTGGAATAGCACTGCTGACATCTTAAAAAATACATTAACAAAATCAGCAACATCTTAACTACTAATAAAACATTAGTAGCAATAACGAAAATTAATCATCAACAATAACAAAAACATCAGTAAAAATAGCAACAACATCAGTAACACATACATCAGGAACAATAACAACAACAGCAGCAAAAATAACAACATCAATAACAATAACAACAAATTCAATTATAATAACAACAACATCAGTAACAATAACATCACCATCAGTAAAAACAACATCAATAACAATAACTAACAACATAAGTAACAACATCAGTAACAATAAAAACAACATTAGTAACAACAACATCAGTAACAATAATAACAACAGCAGTAACAATAACAACAACATCAGTAAAAACAACATAAGTAACAACAACATCAGTAACAACAACATCAGTAACATTAACAACAACATTAGTAAGAACAACATCAGTAAAACCAATAGTAACAGCAACATCAGTAACATTAACATCAGTAACAAGATCAACAGTAACAACAACATCAGTATTAACAACATCAGTAACAACAACAGTAACAACAACTTCAGTAACAATAACAACAATATAAATAACGATAAAGAACTCATCAGTAAGCATAACAACATCAGTAAGAATAACAACAACATCAGAAGCAACAACATTCAAAACAACAACATCAGTAACAACAACATCAGTAAAAACATCAGAAGCAACAACATCGGAAACAACAACATTAGTAACAACAACATCAGTAACAACAACAACAACATCAGTAACAATAACAACAATATCAGTCACAACAGCAACATTAACAATAAAAACTACATCAGTAACAACAACATCACTAAAAATAACAACAACATCAGTAACATTAACATCACCCAAAATAACAACAACATCAATAACAACAACATCACTAAAACTAACATTAACATTACTAAAAATAACAACAATATCAGTAACAACAACGTCAGTAACAATAACAACAACATCAATAACAATAACAACACCATAAGTAACAACACCATCACTAAAATCAACAACGTCAGTAACAACAACATCTGTAACAACAACAACAACAATATCGGTACAAACAACATCTACCAATAACAACACTATCAG
This sequence comes from Oreohelix idahoensis, assembly GCA_024509875.1. Taxonomy (NCBI): domain Eukaryota; kingdom Metazoa; phylum Mollusca; class Gastropoda; order Stylommatophora; family Oreohelicidae; genus Oreohelix; species Oreohelix idahoensis. The sequence goes on from JAMPIV010012124.1 coordinate 228,727, forward strand.
TCACAACATCATCACTAACAATAACAACAATATCAGTAACAACAACATCACTAACAATAAAAACAATATCAGTAATAACAACATCACTAATAATAACAACTATATCAGTATCAACATCATTACTAACAAAAACAACAATATCAGTAACAACAACATCACTAACAATATCAGTTACAACAACATCACTAATAATAACAACAATATCAGTAACAACAACTTCAGTAACAATAACAACAATATCAGTTACAACAACATCACTAATAATAACAACAATATCAGTAACAACAACATCAGTAACAATAACAAAAACACAATTAACAACAACATCACTAACAATATCAACAACATCAGTAAGAACATCACTAACCATACCAACAACATCACTAACAATAGTAACAACATCAGTAAAAACAATATCAGTAAAAATAACAACAACATCAGTAACAATAACAACAACATCAGTAACAACAATATCAGTAAAATTAACAACAACATCAGTAACAACAACATCACTAACCATAACAACAACATCACTAACAATTTCAGTATTAACAATATCAGTAACAATAACAACAACATCAGTAACAATAACAACAGCATCAGTAACAACAACATCAGTAACAATAATCAAAATATCAGTAACAACAACATCAGTAACAATAACAACGATATCAGTAACAACAACATCAGTAACAACAGCAACAACATAATTAACAATAACATAACTAACAATATCAACAACATCAGTAACAACATCACTAACCATACCAACAACATCACTAACAATAATAACAACATCAATAACAACAATATCAGTAAAAATAACAACATCAGTAACAATAACAACAACATCAGTAACAACAATATCAGTAAAAAAAAACAACAACATCAGTAACAATAATAACAACATCAGTAACAACAACATCAGTAACAACAACATCACTAACCATAACAACAACATCACTAACAATATCAGTAACAACAATATCAGTAACAATAACAACAACTTCAGTAACAATAACAACAGCATCAGTAACCACAACATCAGTAACAATAACAAAAATATCAGTAACAACTATATCAGTAAAAATAACAACAATATCAGTAACAATAACAACAACATCAGTAACAACAATATCATTAAAAATAATAACAACATCAGTAACAATAACAACAACATCAGTAACAACAACATCACTAACCATAACAACAACATCACTAACAATATCAGTAACAATAACAACAACATTAGTAACAATAACAACAGCATCAGTAACAACAACATCAGTAACAATAACAAAAATTTCAGTAACAAAAACATCAGTAACAATAACAACAATATCAGTAACAACAACATCAGTAACAACAACAACAACATCAGTAACCACAATATCAGTAACAATAACAACAATATCAGTAAAAACATCAGTAACAATAACAACAACATCAGTAACAACAACATCAGTAACAATAACAACATTATCAGTAACAACAACATCAGTAACAAGAACATCAGTAACATAACATAAGTAACAAGAATATCAGTAACAAGAACATCAGTAACAAGAAAATCAGTAACAAGAACATCAGTAACAAGAACATCAGTAACAACACTATCACTAACAATAAAAAGAAATTCAGTAACAACAACATCAGTAACAACAACATCAGTAACAACACTATCACTAACAATAACTAGAACATCAGTAACAACAACATCAGTAACAACAACTTCAGTAACAACAACATTAGTAACAACAACGTCAGTAACAACAACATCAGTAACAACAACATCAATAACAACAACATTAGTAACAACAACATTACGAACAATAACAACAAAATCAGTAACATCTACAAAGTAATGATGTCAAAAGCAAGTTCAACAAAACAAATGTTAACGCCACCAACAACAACAACAAAATATCAACAGCAACATCAGCAATGATATAATAACAATAACAACAACAAAACATCAACAGCAGCATGAGCAGCGACATTAGTAATCAACAGTAACAACTACAAAACATCGACAACAGCTGGAACATTATCAACAACAAATAAGTGTCAGGAGCAACATTACCATCAACAGCAAGAAAACATCAACAGCAACATCAGCAAGTGCCATCAACAACATCACTAACACATCAATAGCAACATCAGAAAAAACATCAACAAAATACCAATAACATCAAAGCAACATCAACAACAAATACTTTTACAACACCACAGCTATCACACCGACAACTAATTTACGAGAGAAAAATCCTCCAAATCAAATCTTACAGGTAACAAAGACTGCCGTCTAGCGTAATCTACCGCTTCCGTCATTATTGGCGCTGTGAGTTTGTCTGGATCTGTGGAGTAATGGACACACGAATAAGTTCAGAAATGAATAATAGAACAGTATTTAAATGAAATAATGAAGCATCAGCAAACAGGCTCAAAGATCTTATTGGTGCTTTGAGTTTTGATCCGTTGAATAATTGACCCACGAATAAGTACAGAGGCACGACATGCTAAATCACATGTTTGTCTTTTATTTGATTGCATGCTCACCCTGAGAGCACTCTGAGAAACCTCTACACCCAACGGTAGACGCTGAAGCACTATGAGATGAGATGAGTGCACAAATGAATAACAGAACTGGGTCTATGGTGTGTTCAAATTAAATTCTGACGCATCAGCACACAGGTTCATAAACCTTACAAGATGGCATAGTGTGAAAACCCTGACATTTTGTCGGCGAAGCTATTGAAGATATTATCAGTGATAGATCTGTGAAGTAGTGAGTTGTAAAAATGACAGGTGAAACAGAAGTGGCACGATCTTACCTGGCAATGGAGTTTTAAAATCACACGTAAAGGGTAATATCTTATATTGTCATGCAGTAATGTTCTACGCGAACGGAGGATAGTGAGGGAATAGATCCCTACCAAAAGCCACGTGTTTAAAAAAAACAATTAAGAAAGTAATGACAAAAAAAAAAAAAAAACAACAACAAAAGCAACAAACAAACAAAGAAATCCAAAACATACATACAGTAAATCAGACAATAATTACATAATCACATTAGAGGGGCTTAGAATCAGAACTCATGAAATATTTGAACAGTCTGCTGATTAGGGAATAAATATTAGGGACTTCGTGTGTTTTTTCTTGCCCTTCCTAACTCAAGAGCAGAGTCAGATAGATAGAACGAATGAACGAAATTTATCTTCAAAGGGTTTAGAATTAGGCACGCAGGCCTGTCTAACATTCAGCCCATCCTGTCTCTCGTCTTCCATACTGAATCCATTTATCCTCACATGCATTATAAATATTATTTTTTAAATAATCAAATAAACAAAATAAAATATAATGAGAAGGCACAAACAAAGACAGAAATAGACGGGAACATAATAGAGAGTGCAAACGAGAGAAATAACAAGAGAAAAATTTATTTTTAAAAATAGGGTAGAGATAAAATCAATTACGAGACAACAGAAACTCATCCGGAGTTATAGGAAAAATGTTGACTTGTTCATATATAGTTCACGATAGATCAAAACCTGATCTTAACTCAAGTGTTTGGGGGGAGACGGGTAGGGAAGTTATTAGTAGTGCAAGAGCTAGTAATATTTCCTCTTCTTCTTCGTCGTTCGACCTTACTGTTGTTAATAACAATGAGTAGGTCGCGTATTTCATACTGCTAGGCCGCGATATGTGTACACTTCGGCCAGTCACATCCTTGATTTTTTTTTAACGGAAATGGGATGAGAGCAGACTAGCATCAAATGGTCTTCGTTTGATTTCGCTCATTTGCGATTTTGGTCTATCCTGTTTACCCGAATCTTCGGTTATATTTAAGGTGTTTAGTGTAATTATATCTTCAGTTTTGTGCTACTTTCAAATACCTATTGTTTTCTGATGGTGTTGACGATTTACCTTAGAGTTTGTTTTCTTACTTCTTGATATTTACAATGTGGTGTAAACCCTTGGAAAACAATGTGGATAGCAGCTGCCTTAATGGAGAGATCAGTTGCATATCTCTTGGGAATTTGGACATCAGAACCAATACGCATTTGCCCGGGACTACCTAGGCTTCTTCACTATCACCAGTGCTGTTTAACATCTACACAGCAAACGTAGCAACCTTTCAACCAACACGACTGAGACGAACGTTAACTTTCACAGATGACATACTCAACTCTTCCTAGGCGGTCCTAAGCCCGGCTGAAAAAGGAGGAGGGCGGCCTACATGGAGGCCGTAAGGAGGCAGCCCCTCCACCATGCAAAGGCATAACAGGCCAATCACCTGTTTGCTTTAAATAACGATTACGCGAACTACAAGAGAGAAAACCGGACTGATTCTAAAGGCGACAAACTGGAACGGACTACGGACTACGACTTATGGAACTTGGAACACAAGAAGAATAAATGGGAAAGAAGAGGAGCTGGTGGAAGAGATGAGGAAAGCAAAACTAGAAATCCTGGCTATAACGGAAACAAAGAAAAAGGGACAAGGAGTCATGGATCTCGATGGCAACACGCTGCTCTACAGTGGTGTACCCACAACTGAAAGAGCTAAAGGGGGCATGGGTTGCATTGTGGCCAATAATAAAAAGATAGTATCAAGGGATGGAACTTTGTCTCGGGGCGCATTATGGTTGTAAAACTAAAAGAAGGAAAAACCATAGTCAACCTTGTCATAGTGTATTGACCAAATGAGGATGAGAGAGCAGAGGTCAAGGAGGAATTCTTCGAGCTGCTTCAAAGGACAGTGGATGACTGCCTAGATGAAATTATCATGCTCGGAGATTTCAATGCCAGAGTTGGAAACGACCATGCTAGATGGGGTGGAGTTATCGGAAGATATGCAGAAGATACTCTCAATGACAATGGAAAGCGACTCCTTAGATTCTACAGTGAGCAGAATCTGATCATTACTAACACAAAGTTCCCCCATAAGCGCATACATGCATACACTAGATGTGAACCAACAAAGAATGAAAAGTCAGTGATCGACTATGCCACTGTTAGGAGGAGCTCATTCAAATATGTCCGGGATGGTAGAGTCTGGAGGGGGCCAGAGATTGGAAGTGATCACTATCTGCTAACAATCAAAAGAACAACTGAAAGAGTTGCTCAGCCTAGGAACTGCCCAACATCACGCAAGAAACTAAGTAAACAAACGGGAGAAATGAGCATTAAGACCTACAAGCTGAGAGAGCCAGAAATTAAGACCAGATATCAGGGGCTTATTGCTGCAGCGGTGAGCAACGCAGAAGAGCAACCTAATGACCTGGAAACATTCTGGCTTAAATTCAAAGATATCATAAAGACAACTGCTGCAGAAGCATGTGGTGAAGTCCGACTTGGGAACAAGAGAAAGAGGACACCTTGGTGGACAGACGAAGTTAAAGAGACAATAAGAGAGAAGAAAATGGCATGGAAACAATACTTAGGAGCTAACATGAGGGGCAGTACGCAATGGAAAGATGGAAAGAATATTTCTCAGAACTCCTTGATGGTGAGCAAAGTCAAGTATCAGAAATGATAACCACTAGCACAGAAGAGAAAACCAATGGTGGTGAAGATGACATAAAGATGGAAGAACTGAAGGCAACAATGGATAATATCAAGATGGGCAAAGCAGCAGGGCATGATGGTATAACACCAGAAATGGTTAAGTACTCGTACCTGGGAGCATCAGGCGACCTATTACTCTTAAGGGTCCTACAGGCAGCGTGGTGCAACAAGACCATACCAAAGGATTGGGAGATTGCCATCATAACACCGATTTTCAAAAAGGGTGACAATCAACAATGTGGAAACCATAGAGGCATATCCCTTCTCAGTGTCCCTGGTAAAATCTACTCTAGAATCCTAGAGCAGAGACTCCGACGCCTAGCTGAGCCACAATTGGATGAGGTCCAGTGCGAATTCCGAGCAAACCGAAATACTCAAGACCTAATGTTCACACTCAGACAGCTGAGTGAAAAGGCCTTTGAGTATGAGATCCATCTTTGTTTCATAGATCTGGAAAAGGCGCTTGACAGAGTCCCTTGGAGCAACTTTGGGACTGTTTGGCAAGGAAGAACATTCCAGCACCTCTGATTCAAGCTATACAGAGCTTCTACAAGTCTTGCAGAAATTATGTGAGGACAACAAACCATAAGTCAGAAGAGTTCAGGATCACCACTGGTGTAAGACAAGGTGATATCCTGTCACCTTATCTTTTCATACTCCTCGTGGACCATGTCATCAAGGCAAGTAAGGAGAGAACACGAAAGTATTCAGTGAAGTACTGGAAGATGAGACAGGTCTATATTTCAGAGCTGGCATTTGCTGATGATGTTGCCCTGATTGCTAAATCAAAGGCACATCTCTAATCCAACCTGCAAGTCTGGAAGAAAGCGCTGGAGAAGAGAGGGATGGTCATAAGCAGCTCTAAAACAAAATCCATGGTGATATCACGAGAAGAAAGAAGACATCAGATTAAGCTGGGAGAACAGGTCCTGGAGCAGGTCGACCACTTTAAATACCTCGGAGCTATTATAGACCGAAAGGGAGGCATCAAAGAAGAGTTGGCCACTCGAAAAGCAGCAGCTGTGAGACTTTTTCAGGACATAAATCGAGGATTCCTCAGCAAGAGAGAGGTCGGTAAGAAAACGAAGATGGCTGTATGCCGCTCCACCTATGTCCCAGTCTTGACATATGGATGCGAGTCATGGGCAACGAATACAACCCACAAAAGCCAGATCCAAACCTCAGAAATGAGGTATCTGAGGAAGGTGGTTGAAGTAACAAGAAGTGAAATAATCCGCAACTAGACGATACGTCAAGGCCTAAAATTCCACCCCCTTCAGACCCAAGTAGAACAGTCCCAACTAAGATGGTTTGGCCATGTCTGCAGAATGGGAGAAGATCGTCTACCACGACAAGCATGGGAAACAAAGAGCCAGGGATCCAGACCCCCAGGACGACCCAGATTCCGCTGGGAGGACAACATTAGACAATCTTTTAGGACCCAAGACGCAGCAAGAGATGAATGCAGTCAGCGACTCATAGCTTGACTGCTTGCGTCAGGGTCAGCGAACCAGAGCTGACCAAGACCCTACTTCACCTCCAAGTGGTGGTCCTGGAAACAGGCTGCATCTGCAGTCTTGCAGAAAGAGTAGGGATCGAAGAAGGAAGGCAAACCCGGTCCCAAAAAATGCCGTGCGGAAGTCGGATGTGTCGGGCGGAAAGGCGCAAATATCGCAGCTTCGCTGTAAACGGCGACACAACGCAACCAACGTCCTTTTCAGGACGAACGTGGAAGAAGAAGAAGACAATCTTTGAAGGACCGAGGACTAGAATGGAACCAGGCCAGGAGGAAGACAGCCGATATGATAGTCTGGCGCTCTCTCTTCCAAACCTCTACACCTCACGGTAGAAGGGGAACGACTAAGTAAGTAAGTAAGATGACATACTCATGTACAGAACTGGCTCAGACAGACACGAAATGGTCCAAGGCATACAAGAAACACTACAGGCGGTTTCTAAATGGTGTGAGGAAAGAGGATCAAAGGTCAATCCCAACACGGCCTGTGTCATGTGGTGCTCTTTGAACAACTCCATATTGAAAGCAGACCTTCCAGACATCACTTTCAAAGGGCCAAAAAATTGAAAAGCAAGACAGGCTGAAGTATCTGGGAGCAACGTTTAATCGTGGGCTATCATTCAAGTATCATGTCGAACTGATCATACAAAAGTGCAGGCGAGGACTGGCAGCCTAAAAAACAATGGCTGCTGCGCGCTTGGAACAGAGACTATTGTTTCTCCTGTATCATCAGCTCGTGATTTCAATAATCGAGTATGGGCTAGGACTACTCACTCTGTCAGTGTCACAATGTGAACGACTGGAACGCATTCAAAATAATGAGATGCGACTAGTTTTGATCTGTACGTGTGACAATGAGATACCTGCTCGTATTGCTGTCGATTAGATCCAGATATTCGATGGCCCAGGCAAAAGCATAAATGCGGGTAACCTCCGATAAAATACACCCCCTACATGAGAATGTAGCTGACATCAAAGGAGCAAGAATCAAGAGGGGGATGTCATGGATGGCACAGACAGAAGCTACGATTTGTCACATGACCATGGTTGAAAATGTATCCAAAGGGGAAGAGTGGAGTAAGTCAGGGGAGAACTGGATAAACTACCAGCAGGTTATCATTAGCCTTGGCACAGAGTGCAGATCTTGGGGCAATGGGAAAGCAGAGTTGGAGATTAATGAGCTGATAAGTGATCATGATGGGGATGATGACGCCATTGTGTACACTGATGGGTCTGTAGTGCGGGGTGAGAAATCAGGATGGGGCTTCTCTGCGAGCATGAAGGGCAGGTTCGTCGCAGAACAGAGTGGAGCCTACATGACAACAACCTCCAGCATGAGAATGGAGAGACAGTTACTGCAGCACTGAGGTGGCTGTCTGAAACTCCATTCGGAAAGTTCAGAACGGATGGCTGCAGCAGGAATGGAAAACATCAATAGAATCCTCAAGTCTTGAAGAACTGGTGTGAATCTACTGTCCTGGTCATGCAGGGGTACGTGGCAATGAGAGAGCTGACAGTCTGGCCTCGATAGCACTCATAGTGGGGACACTGGACATGGATAAGGAGGAGATACTAAGGGCTATTAATGATCGCCTGCTGGATAATGACACTGCAATGGATGAATCAACAAGGCTGCGGCTGTTGGAGTTTGGCATCAAACGTGGGACTAGCAGAGATGGACTTGAGAGAGGATGCATCCGTCGTATGTACAACCAGCATGCTACAGGTACAATTATCATTCATACTCTTCGACATTTGCTGAGGGAGACTGAGCACCTATGGGTTTGCCGGGAGTGCAGTGAGGTCGATTCTGATTAACATTAACATTACAGTTCACACACATTTTGTTGTCGGTAGTTTTCACGTGTCGTGTTGTTTGTAATATTTCATTGTTTTTCGTTACATTATGAGTAGATATTTATTTATGTGTTGTTTGTTACCTTTTTCATCGTGCGTCTGTGTTTTGTTCAATAAGTATTAGAACTTGTTGACTATTTCTTTGGGATGATGTCTTAAATAGTATTGTTATTATTATTATTATTACTATTACTACTACTACTAATAATTTTGTCACTTTTATTACGCGTACGTGGATAAGGACTTGGGTATTCTCAACCAGTGTACATGGGGACGGGTACCACCATGATAGAATGATTTCACAGTCACATTCTACTTCCAGTGGCATTTTTATTCAGGTTTATATATCCTCAGCCTTTGGCTGTCCTCAGCCAACCTACAAGGTAGTAGGTATATATATACGTATATATATATATATATATATATATATGTAACTCGTATATATATAACGAATGAAAATATGAAGTGGCAGACACTGGTTAAAAAAAACCCAGAAAGATGAAGAAGATTAAACAGCACAAAAGTAACATAAGTAACAGACCCACCGCAGAATCAAACCTGGGACTATTCGAACGGCGCCATCACCTCGCTGCTGGAATAAATCGTGAAAGGACACACGGCCAACTCAGCATTCTTTCCCCCCCCCCCCTCCTCCTCCCCCACCCCCGAACAAAAATTGGCTTGCTTGTTTTGGCTATTCTCACGATACTACACGTAACTATGGAATATAGTACCCGGAAACGACCCAGACTGTGTATAAACTCATTCTATAACTTTCCTGAGCGCCCGATTGACAGAGTGGATAGAGCGCTGGTCTCTAGCGGCAAAGATGCCAGGTTCGAATCACAGTACTGACTGGCTCCAGCCTACCCAGCTGTATATAGGTACCTGCCTTTAAGTTAGGGAAAAAAAAGGCAGCAAGGAAGGGTAATGGTCACCCCCACATCTCGACGCTGGACCTAATATGGTGAAGTCTCTAACATTTCATTCCCCTACTGCAGTATCTGTAATGGGATTACCTTTACCTATAACTTTCCTATTCACTGGTACAGATCAAATAACACAAGACAAAGACCGGTATTACTGAAGTCTAGCCAATCGGAGAAGGAGAATAGTACATAATAGCACTGATTGGTTAAATCAGTTTTCCTAATAATGAGTGCTATGGAGACACCGCCCTCGTTTCATATCGTGTTAGAACAATCCCGCTACGTGAGGATCACAAGCCGGGATTTAGCTTCATGTTATGGACATCTTTGGAGCAACGAAGCTGGATTTAGTGGTTACTTAGCTCCATTCAACAACATGAAACATATACTGACATCCAAACAGTTATCTCATAAATTAAAACTGAGAATCATAAAGTGTTATATATATTCTGCATTTCTGTATGGTGCAGAAACATGGACGATGAATAAGCATTTGGAAGAAAGAATTGAGGCTCTTGAAATGTGGATATATAGAAGAATGGGGCGTATCTCATGGAAAGAGATGAAAACAAATAAGGAGGTCCTAGAAAATCTAGGTATGAAAAGAGAACTAATGAGAGAGGTCAAAGTTCGGCAGCTAAAATACTTTGGCCACATAAAAAGGCATAACACCTTGCAGAAGACCATAACAGAAGGGAGAGTTGAAGGTAAACGTGCAAGGGGAAGACAGCGCTATAAGTGGGAAGATAACATCAAGAGATGGACGGGAAAGAGTCTATCAGAGTGTACCACCAAGACAAGAGACAGAAGACGTTGGAGATCCATTACAGCCAACCTCCGTTGTGGAGATGGCAACTGATGATGATGATGAGCTCCATCCTCAGGTTGTGACAGCATGTTCCTCCACTAGGAATCAGGTCTCGTGAAATGGTGAAATCCTCAGGTTATGACAGCACGTTCCTCCACTAGGAATCAGGTCTCGTGAAATGGTGCAATCCTCAGGTTGTGACAGCATGTTCCTCCACTAGGAATCAGGTCTCGTGAAATGGTGCAATCCTCAGGACACGAAGAAGACAGCTCACACCATAGTGATGTGGGCTGGGGGCTATATTGGGGGGGGGGGGGGGGGGGGGGGGGGCGGGGGGCGGAGAGAGAATAGGTAGTTCTAATGATATCTAAAGAAGTAAAGAAAGAACATTCAAAACATCTAAAAAGAAAATAAATCTAAACATCATCCAATGTTGTTGTTCGTCCATCACGGGTGATGAAGACCACTCTGTTCATCCAATTATTTAGGAATATGTTAGGTTAGTCTATGGGTACGTAGGTGACTGATGAGCCCGATGCGGGCCTGGAAAGATCTCGGACAGTGTGGGCAGGGAATGTTTGCTTCATGTGAAGGTTTTATTACACGGTCCTTTCTAGCTTGTCTCCGCTGTTCCGCTGCTGCTCTTCTGGATGATTCGGATGCCGCTGCACCTTTACGAAGAGATGTGCGCCAAGCAGTTCGGTCTTGCGCAGCAGCTTCCCATGTGTCTGAGTTTATGTCAAAGGTTTTCAATGACGTCTTTAACGTGTCTTTGAAGCGCTTCTTTTGGCCACCATGGGAGCGTTTACCCTTCTGCATCTCACCATAAAAGAGTATCTTTGGCAGTCAATGGTCTGGCATGCGGACTACATGACCTGCCCAGCGAATCTGTGACTGCATCAGAATAGTATCAATACTAGGGATACCAGCTCTGTCAAGAACGGCGGTATCCGGGATCTTGTCTTGCCATTTGATGTTCATTATCTTCCTGAGACAAACTGTATGGAAGTGGTTTAGCTTCTTTACGTGGCGCCTGTATACAGTCCATGTTTCACATGCATATAGCAGCACTGGAAGCACCGCAGCTCTGTACACCTTCAGCTTTGTCTGTAGACTAATGCCACTTCGATGCCAAACGTCATCCAATGTTATACACCAACCAATGACAAAGAAGAGTCTGTCAAAGAATGAACACATACAATCTAGTTTAATAATCTTTGGAGCTAGGTGACGGGGTGGTTACGGTGTATTAGATAAATAACCGCCCCTTGTTGACTTTGTTCAGGATTACTGCGCCTGCGTCACGCCATGTTAATTTGAAAGTCATATAACTGCCCGGATCACTGGAGCGTGACGTAGAATCACGTGATGCCAACCATGTATCCTGCGTTACGAGAGAATCATGTTTATATCCAGTGCAGGGAAACAGGTTGGTACTACGAGGGACGGTCAAAAAGTAATGCCTCATAATTTTTAATTTCATTCAATAGGCAGGAAAACAGATAAAATTCACATTGAAATGTAGCCCCAAGTCTGAACTTCAAAAATTTATTTCTCAATGTAGTCTCCGTTATTTGTTACAGTTTTTGTCCATCTTCTCACAAGGGCATGTATCCCCGCACGGTAAAAATGTGTGTCCTTTTTCCTAAACCACTGGCGTACGGTGCGTTTAAGGGTCTCGGTGTCCTCAAAGTGATGTCCGCGAAGATCTTCTTTCAGTGGTCCAAACAGATGGAAGTCAGAAGGTGCAAGATCGGGACTGTAAGGGGGATGTGGTACAGTAATAATGTCCAGCCAAATTCTGCAATCGCATCAATGATGCGTTTAGCGGTGTGTGGTGAGGCATTATCGTGCAGCTGTAGTGCAGTTCTCTGATCTTTTAATGGGTAAAGTCGCCGAAGACGACCTCTACGCTTCTTCAAAGTTTCAATGTAACGGTCTGCATTCACCGTGTTTCCCTGTTCCAAGCAGTCGAGAAGAATCACACCCTTCTCATCCCAAAACACGGAGGCCAAAACTTTCCCTACAGATGGTGAACTTTTGAACTTCTCTCTTGTCGGCGATGTTGTGTGACGCCATTCCATTGACTGCCTCTTGGATTCTGGTTCAAAAAAATGAACCCAAATCTCATCACCTGTCACAATATTCGATAAAAACTCTTCTCCTTCAGTTTCGTAACGGTGCAGGAGGTTGATGGCTATGGTTTTCCTTGTTTCTTTATGTTTGTCTGTCAACATTCTGGGTACCCACCGTGCAAAAAATTTTGAATAACCCAGGTCTTTAATGATGTTCTGGACACTGCCTTTACTAATAGACAACATGGAAGAAAGTTCATCCTGTGTTACCCGACGGTCACCACGAATGATGTCATCAACTCGATGAATGTTGTGTGGAGTCACTGCGGTAGACGGACGGCTAGTCCGCTTTGCGTCAGCCATTGAGGATTGACCTACTTCATCTTCGTCACAACGATGTACCCAACGTCGGACAGTGCTAACATCCACTGTTGAATCTCCATAAACATTCTTCAAACGTTCGTGGATGCGAATTTGGGTCTCGCCTTCAGCATTGAGGAATTCTATGACATAACGTTGTTTTAACCGAATGTCTTTGGCAGCCATTTTAAAACTGTTACAGTGGTGCCACCTGTTACTGAAACAGGTTGGTAATGATATACAGTGCAGAAGAGTGTTTGAGGAATCCTGCTAAATTTACAAATTGCACACCGATGCAGTATTTACATACATAAAAAATAGGAGGCATTACTTTTTGACCTTCCCTCGTAGTTGATAGACAAAGCAGTCAACGTTCTGGAATACGCAGAGTAAGAGAAGAAGAGGGTAGCAGAAAAGAAAAGCACACAGAGACGGGAACTGAAGACGTGCATGAAAGGAAAAAAAGAAGGCATGATGTAAAGACATTGAATGGATGGCACAGGATATGACGGTTTAGCGTGAATTTGTTGAAATCCTATGCTTCGACATGTGCTGGAGGATAATGGTGATACCATTAAAGAGAACTTCTGGCATAATAGGTCAAGGTCGTCCCATATCAGATACTGCTGTAAGGTGATGAAGTGTTGGAGACTTCACCGTGCTAAGTCCGGCATCTAGAGGTCGGGGTGACCAGTTCCCATCCTCGCTGCCTTTTCCTTTCTTTAATTCAAGAGCAGAGTCAGGTCCCCAATTTTACGGCATTGAAAATAAGTTTCAATGATCAATGTTCGTATTAGCCCTGGGTTGTTCCCGAGTATGTCTCTGAAGAGACAAAGAATGAAGGAGCTTACTGTTATCTCAGGTATGGTTTAAGAGACAAAGAATGAATGAACTTACTGTTATCTCAGGTATGGTATAAGAGACAAAGAATGAATGAGCTGTTACAAGGTATCTCAGGTATGGTATAAGAGACAAAGAATGTAAGGTTGTGGATGAAACTAACCACTTCTTTATGTAGAACTTTATAGCCACGTAAACCACCCCTGTAAGGGTACATGAATGCTGTTTGTTCAAGTTTCCTACAAGATAGGCAGCAAAATGTGTGGTTCCATGCTCCACGGGTAGAGCAATGAGAATAGATTGTTATATCACCATTCTGGACGCTTCAGGGACAGCGCTAAGTCAAAAACTCATCTAAAAGTCAACAAATATCGACTATATCCCTACATCTCTATAAAAAAATAGAGTTTTTTTAGTTCCTCTTACGATGCGTAACAAATTTTCACCAACTTACGATCTTTTAATAACGCATTTTCGGGAAAGTGCGGAAAAGTCGCGCATTACGGTCTGGAAACTGAATCACACCCCATTTAAATAACGCGCATATCTTCATATCTCTCCAAAGCGTGAGTGTTTTGTATACAATCATGACATGTGTTTTGTTTATTTATTTATTTATTTTTTTTTAAAATTAATTTTGTGTGTGTTTGTGTCTGGACATTTCTAGAATTGTCCCCATTCATATTAAGCATTTCGGGTAAGTTTATAGCCATATTTATATATTTATGCGGGGATGAAGATTCTGCGCTTTCGGGCCACTCTTCGCGTGTCAATGATTTACTTCTGAAGGAAAACTGAAATCTACGAAATAACCACAGGAGAATACGTATCGTCAACAGCACATACGTCAGAATGAGTACACAATAATTATTTCCCGCCACTTTGGGCGGGTTGCTTATTCGTACAATCACTATTTACTACTCATACGTATACGTAGCCCCTTGTTTTACCGGGACACAGAGTTGTCATATGTACACCACCCCCCGTTTTAACCGGGACACAGAATCTGAGCACAGAACAGTCAACACTGTAACCAACTTTACAAGGCCGTAGAAGGCGGTTAAGAAATGATTTAAGAACAAATAAAGTTTAACACAACCATTCAACTCAGATGTCAAGACTGCCATATTGTACAACGAACTGTGTGAGAGCTTCTTTTCGCCCAATCTGAGGTGGCGCCATAGTGAGCATCGCCACTTTATGCAATCGGGAGATTCATCCTGCCAAGTTGCTGGATTTATGTCCAGTGCCTTCGTGTCTCTTGTGCACGCGCGGGTGTTCTTTTGCCATCTGCCAGTTGTAAGTAGAAAATATCTTTGGGAATGCGGCCAGTGTAGGCTGCTGTCTAAGCAGTGTAGACATGATTTGAAAGCCAGCAGATGATAGCACATCGACATTTGTCACTTTGTCCACGAAATACCGATGATGTGGCGTAGACGCCGTAGATGGAAGGTATTGATTCTCTTTCTTGCTTAGCAAAGGTTTTCCATGTCTCGCTGCCATATAGAAGCGTGCTGGTGACGCAGGAATTTTATACCGCAGCTTAAAGTCTTCATTGTGAGTTTGAAGTATCCCCAAACATGCGTTGATTAATCGAATCAGGAAACGTTAAATATGTACATAACAAACAGATCATCTTCTTTTCATTCGCCCCATTGTCCCATAAGAGCATTATTAATTAATCCCCAATGAGAAAACTAGCTTTGATCTGGAATTGGCGTGATCTTAATACTTTCTGCCTTTGTTTGAATTTCAAGTACCGGTTTATAATAATTTTTTCTGTTGTTTGTCCACCCCCTTACCCCTTTTTTTAATATTTAAAAGTACACATTGACATTTACCACAATTGCCGTTTGTTCCTAATTTCATTCGGCCATTTAAAACAAATTACGTATTTCTATGATTGCAGAGAACCAATGATATGACGAACTGGTTCTGCCTGTACTCTATTTGGTGGAAATTATTGCCGGCTCCGCTTCACCAGTTGTGAGCTTTTTATTACGTCATGTTGTTGTTATCGATCGTT
This sequence comes from Oreohelix idahoensis, assembly GCA_024509875.1. NCBI lineage: Eukaryota > Metazoa > Mollusca > Gastropoda > Stylommatophora > Oreohelicidae > Oreohelix > Oreohelix idahoensis. The sequence continues at coordinate 244,709 of JAMPIV010012124.1, forward strand.
CCAATTGTCCTTTTACCTTTTATGTTTTCCCGGCCATTGTTATGTTCAACACGGAACATAAATGCTTGCAATCTCCACAGTAGAACATTCTTTGCACAGATCAATATATAACTTCGTCTGCTGTTATATATCGCTCCATATGGAGCACGGAGTCACCAATTCAGCTGGAGCTATAGCAGGAAGCCCTCATCAAAGCTTTCATGTGTTTTTAGTAATTTTACAGCGGTGGTTTTGCAGCTTTTAGTTTTACTTGATTAAGTTGGCAGCCACACACACACACACAACATCACACTAGTTGCCTCTTACGACATGCTTCAGGAGCAGTTGGCCTGTTCTTTCCTTGTCTCATCCTAGATCCCCAGGGGGCACATCTCATGGAAATAGAAGAAAACAAATAAAGAGGTCCTAGAGAACTTGGAAAAGAAGATTAGTGAAGATCAAATTTAGGCAGCTAAAATATTTTGGCCATGTAAAAAGACAACCCCTTACTGAAGACCATAACAGAAGTCAGAGTCGAAGGCAAACGTGCAAGAGGAAGACAGCGCTTTAAGTGGGATTATAACACCAAGAGATGGACAAGAAAGAGTCTACTAGAGTGCACCATCAATACAAGAGACAGGAGACATTAGAGATCCATTACAACTGACCTTCACTGTGGAGATGGCACTTGATAATGAGACTCCACGGAACTGCACAGCACAATAGACAACTTAAGTGAAGTAAACTGTTTTTGTTTTGCTACGCGTAGTTTCCTATGTGTCTCTGTGGAGACATTGACATAATAGGACTATTGCTCCCTCAGTCATATCAACAGAGACTAGTAGTATGGTGTTTTACATGGTCTTGTTGTTATTGCTCAAGAACAATCAGTCTCAATAACAACTCTTCAAACAGCCAAACAACTCATGCGAACAACAAACAAAGAAACTTGACTAAACAGAAGGGCCATTGGAAACACAGGGAGAGGTTTACAGACACATGTCCGGTCCCGATCCTAACGTCAACATCAGCCATCTTGCAAGGAGGGATCAGAGCACCATTTTTTCGGCTCCGAACACAACATGTACTACTCAACAATCACTTGAACAGAAGCAACCACAACACACTCCAGAGTGCCAGCTATGTACCTACCCCTATGAATCTGCCACCACCTCTTTCATTGCCCAGCACTCGATGATGTTATGAAAATGCTCTTTTCTCCGAGGCCAGATAAGTGGAACACTTTATATGAAGAACTAGAACAACTTGCGAGCACATGCCTACTCTACTATACGGCATTGGGCCGAAGACAGCCTAGTCATCAACCTCATCATACATAGTAAATAATTGCTATAGAAACTACCACTATCAGATCACTTGGATGCTTTGGTGTAGGTTTCCTGGGAAACAGCTGCAGTTTTTGGCTCCCATGCTCTATAGGCAGCGAAAAGCGAAATGACAAGTGGTAACATAAGAGTTATGAAAACTGAAGCTGAAAGCGTAGCCAAGCGTAAATGCCATATATACTCTTCCCTTGCATCGTGACGATCTCGTATTGTCTCGTGTTAACGCGGTTTCCGAGTGTCGCCTTTCTTTCACGTCTGCTTTGTTGATCACGCGAAACATTAAAAAAAATTACATCTCAGTACACCAACAACACATAATTTCACTAAAACATTTCCCAGGCGTGAAATAAAAGTGTTGTTGTAACCAGAGAAAAAAGTAGTATGAAAGAAAAAGAAAAAGAATACAAACTTTGACACCAGGTAAATCACTTGTCGCGCTGTTAAACTCGATACGTGAACAAATCTTTTATGCGTCAATTACAGATTCGAAGATCACAAAGTACACCCTGTTTGTCAGCCGTGTTAAAACCTCAAACGGCGAGATCAATTGACATACACTAATATGTGGAAGACGTAAATCCCTTATATAAACTGCTTTATCTGTTTATAATAACTTAGTGGATAATTGTTTGTCTCATATTTAGAATTCGTTAAACATAAATAACACATAAGGAAGGGAAACCCGAGGCCTGTAAACAGTAAATTAATATTAGACAAACATAAAGGTATGTTTTCAGGCACTCGTAAGAAATAAAGAAGTAGAACACTTGGACAACAGAAAAACAACAGACGTGAGTGGCTTACCCAGGGTTCGAACCCCGTACCTTCCGTACGACAACTCCGCCTAGCTATCAAGCGAATCACACTGACCCCACAGCCAGCTACGCATCCCCAAAAAAGGATGCTTTACTGACTATTTATCAGTATGAAACACAAGATAACACCGGAAGTATACAATGGGCAACTCAGCCCCTTAATGACGCAATCACTTCTGTTGTTCCCCTATTAACAGTATGTGTCAGTCCAAACAAGACAAAGACCTTGATACTGGGTCCAGTAAATAGTAGAAGACTTAAGGACAGTAGTATAGAACAGAGGGTAGGTTTCTGGTATTGTATAAACATAAATAACACATAAGGAAGGGAAACCCGAGGCCTGTAAACAGTAAATTAATATTAGACAAACATAAAGGTATGTTTTCAGGCACTCGTAAGAAATAAAGAAGTAGAACACTTGGACAACAGAAAAACAACAGACGTGAGTGGCTTACCCAGGGTTCGAACCCCGTACCTTCCGTACGACAACTCCGCCTAGCTATCAAGCGAATCACACTGACCCCACAGCCAGCTACGCATCCCCAAAAAAGGATGCTTTACTGACTATTTATCAGTACGAAACACACAAGATAACACCGGAAGTATACAGTGGGCAACTCAGCCCCTTAATGACGCAATCACTTCTGTTGTTCCCCTATTAACAGTATGTGTCAGTCCAAACAAGACAAAGACCTTGATACTGGGTCCAGTAAATAGTAGAAGACTTAAGGACAGTAGTATAGAACAGAGGGTAGGTTTCTGGTATTGTATAAACATAAATAACACATAAGGAAGGGAAACCCGAGGCCTGTAAACAGTAAATTAATATTAGACAAACATAAAGGTATGTTTTCAGGCACTCGTAAGAAATAAAGAAGTAGAACACTTGGACAACAAAAAAACAACAGACGTGAGTGGCTTACCCAGGGTTCGAACCCCGTACCTTCCGTACGACAACTCCGCCTAGCTATCAAGCGAATCACACTGACCCCACGGCCAGCTAGGCATCCCCAAAAAAGGATGCTTTACTGACTATTTATCAGTATGAAACACAAGATAACACCGGAAGTATACAGTGACCTTCCGTACGACAACTCCGCCTAGCTATCAAGCGAATCACACTGACCCCACAGCCAGCTACGCATCCCCAAAAAAGGATGCTTTACTGACTATTTATCAGTATGAAACACAAGATAACACCGGAAGTATACAATGGGCAACTCAGCCCCTTAATGACGCAATCACTTCTGTTGTTCCCCTATTAACAGTATGTGTCAGTCCAAACAAGACAAAGACCTTGATACTGGGTCCAGTAAATAGTAGAAGACTTAAGGACAGTAGTATAGAACAGAGGGTAGGTTTCTGGTATTGTATAAACATAAATAACACATAAGGAAGGGAAACCCGAGGCCTGTAAACAGTAAATTAATATTAGACAAACATAAAGGTATGTTTTCAGGCACTCGTAAGAAATAAAGAAGTAGAACACTTGGACAACAGAAAAACAACAGACGTGAGTGGCTTACCCAGGGTTCGAACCCCGTACCTTCCGTACGACAACTCCGCCTAGCTATCAAGCGAATCACACTGACCCCACAGCCAGCTACGCATCCCCAAAAAAGGATGCTTTACTGACTATTTATCAGTATGAAACACAAGATAACACCGGAAGTATACAATGGGCAACTCAGCCCCTTAATGACGCAATCACTTCTGTTGTTCCCCTATTAACAGTATGTGTCAGTCCAAACAAGACAAAGACCTTGATACTGGGTCCAGTAAATAGTAGAAGACTTAAGGACAGTAGTATAGAACAGAGGGTAGGTTTCTGGTATTGTATAAACATAAATAACACATAAGGAAGGGAAACCCGAGGCCTGTAAACAGTAAATTAATATTAGACAAACATAAAGGTATGTTTTCAGGCACTCGTAAGAAATAAAGAAGTAGAACACTTGGACAACAGAAAAACAACAGACGTGAGTGGCTTACCCAGGGTTCGAACCCCGTACCTTCCGTACGACAACTCCGCCTAGCTATCAAGCGAAGGTACGGGGTTCGAACCCTGGGTAAGCCACTCACGTCTGTTGTTTTTCTGTTGTCCAAGTGTTCTACTTCTTTATTTCTTACGAGTGCCTGAAAACATACCTTTATGTTTGTCTAATATTAATTTACTGTTTACAGGCCTCGGGTTTCCCTTCCTTATGTGTTATTTATGTTTATACAATACCAGAAACCTACCCTCTGTTCTATACTACTGTCCTTAAGTCTTCTACTATTTACTGGACCCAGTATCAAGGTCTTTGTCTTGTTTGGACTGACACATACTGTTAATAGGGGAACAACAGAAGTGATTGCGTCATTAAGGGGCTGAGTTGCCCATTGTATACTTCCGGTGTTATCTTGTGTTTCATACTGATAAATAGTCAGTAAAGCATCCTTTTTTGGGGATGCGTAGCTGGCTGTGGGGTCAGTGTGATTCGCTTGATAGCTAGGCGGAGTTGTCGTACGGAAGGTACGGGGTTCGAACCCTGGGTAAGCCACTCACGTCTGTTGTTTTTCTGTTGTCCAAGTGTTCTACTTCTTTATTTCTTACGAGTGCCTGAAAACATACCTTTATGTTTGTCTAATATTAATTTAGAATTCGTTACGTGACTTTGCCTGCACTTTATAGTGTTAGTGCATATTGTTGTTGTTTTGTAAGAATGACTAAAGCTTGATTTGTTTGGTTACACAGCAGACAACTCCATCAGTGCTCCGATCTCCTTCCTTAGATCACACAAGGGGGAATCTTATCACAGTGCACGAACTCCATAGCACCGGCGAGAATTCCAATGTGTGTATATAGGAATCACACATTCTATAAATATTTTTGTAGTGGGTAGGTTTCCTAATTTTTAAATTTAGCCAGGGCAGCGGCCTTATGGCCTACTCTTTACGATTTCCAACAGCCGTGGGATTTTTAACGAGCGCAACTTGTACACAGGACCTCTTATTTTTTTTTACCCTTTTCCGAGAAGGCTAGTCATCCGATCTCACTACCTAGGAGACCAGGGCGGAGTACGACATCATCAGGACCACTGGTTCTGAAAAATATTTTCATAAATTATATTCCTTCTGCTGGGAATCGAACCTGGTACCTTTAGAATTCGAGAAGAACGCGCCATATCAACAACTTCAAGTTTCTTCATCTTTTTTCCTTTGTGCTCCATTGTGAGCATGGAGACACCATGGGGACAGGAAACCTGGCACAAGCAGTCACGTGTTCTTGCAGTGGTGGTTTCCATGACATTTTCTACATGATGAGATTGCCAGCTCCATGCACAACCTCATATCAGTAGCCTGATACGACATGCTTGATGTTGCAGTAGTCATAATCTTTCATTTATCTTTTCAGAGAACCCCGGAAACTACACGGGACATAGTAACATATAAATACGGGACAGCACGAGACATAGTAACATATAAATACGGGACAGCACGAGACATTGTAACATATAAATACGGGACAGCACGAGACATAGTAACATATAAATACGGGACAGCACGAGACATTGTAACATATAAATACGGGACAGCACGAGACATAGTAACATATAAATACGGGACAGCACGAGACATAGTAACATACAAATACGGGACAAATTAAAAATAAGAGCAATAAAGTGTTTTACCATTGATAGAAAGGTAGATAGATAGATAGATAGATAGATAGATAGATAGATAGATAGATAGATAGATAGATAGATAGATAGATAGATAGATAGATAGATAGATAGATAGATAGATAGATAGATAGATAGATAGATAGATAGATAGATAGGTAGGTAGGTAGGTAGGTAGCTAGCTAGCTAGCTATGTAGGTAGGTAGGTAGGTAATTAGGTAGGTAGGTACATATATAGATAGATAGATAGATAGATAGATAGATAGATAGATAGATAGATAGATAGATAGATAGATAGATAGATAGATAGATAGATAGATAGATAGATAGATAGGCAGATAGATAGATAGATAGATAGATAGATAGATAGATAGATAGATAGATAGATAGATAGATAGATAGATAGATAGATAGATAGATAGATAGATAGATAGATAGACAGACAGACAGACAGACAGACAGACAGACAGACAGACAGACAGACAGACAGACAGACAGATAGATAGATAGATAGATAGATAGATAGATAGATAGATAGATAGATAGATAGATAGATAGATAGATAGATAGATAGATAGATAGATAGATAGATATTCTTCAGTACTGTAAGACGTAGAAAAGAAAGACAAGAAACGACCAGTAAGAAGACAGAAGTGAGTCCTTTGAAATGTGAATATCTTCCAGCAAATGTGGCAGAGTGAAACCATCCCACACAATCTCAAGGATGCGTCAATTATACATCTTTATAAACGTAAAGGTAATCGCCAAGACTGTAACAATCATCGAGGCATCTCACTACTATCAATCACTGGGAAGATATTTGCCAGAATCCTTCTTAATCGCCTTACGGCTCATCTTGACAAAGGTCTTCTACCTGAAAGTCAGTGTGGATTCCGGAAAGAACGTGGAACCACCGATATGGTGTTCGCTGCAAGACAGCTTCAAGAAAAATGCCAAGAACAGCACTGTGACCTGTACACAGCTTTCATCGACTTGACAAAGGCGTTCGACACGGTCAGTAGAGAGGGTCTATGGAAGATCATGGCAAAATACGGCTGCCCAAAGAAATTTATCTCAATAGTGCAGCAGCTGCATGATGGAATGCAGGCTAGAGTTCAGGAAAACGGTGAGCTATCGGAGCCTTTCCCAGTCTCAAATGGAGTTAAACAAGGGTGTGTACTTGCACCGACTCTTTTCAGTATCATGTTTTCTGCTATGCTGACTGATGCTTTCAGAGACGGGGACACAGGAATCGACATCAGATATCGTATTGATGGAAAATTGTTTAACCTTAGGAGGCTTCAAGCAAAAACCAAGGTCAAATCACACACCATCAGGGATCTTCTGTTTGCTGACGATTGTGCCCTCAGTGCTGGCTCAGAGGCTGATCTGCAGCGTAGCGTTGATAGATTCTCCGAAGCCTGCTCCAACTTTGGGCTTACCATCAACACGGGGAAAACAGAAATCATGTACCAACCAGCTCCTGGCACAATTTATACTGAGCCAGTCATCAAGGTAAATGGTGAGAAACTGAATGTTGTGAACAGGTTCACATACCTTGGTAGTACACTATCCCAGAACATCGTCATTGATGATGAGGTGAACACCAGGATCTCCAAAGCCAGCAGCACATTTGGCAGACTATACACCAACGTTTGGCATCGAAGTGGCATTAGTCTACAGACAAAGCTGAAGGTATACAGAGCTGCGGTGCTTCCAGTGCTGCTTTATGCATGTGAAACATGGACTGTATACAGGCGCCACGTAAAAAAGCTCAACCACTTCCATACAGTCTGTCTCAGGAAGATAATGAACATCAAATGGCAAGACAAGATCCCAGATACCGCCGTTCTTGACAGAGCTGGTATCCCTAGCATCGATACTATTCTGATGCAGTCACAGATTCGCTGGGCAGGTCATGTAGTCCGCATGCCAGACGATCGACTGCCAAAGATACTCTTTTATGGTGAGATGCAGAAGGGTAGACGCTCCCATGGTGGCCAGAAAAAGCGCTTCAAAGACACGCTTAAGGCTTCATTAAAAACCTTTGACATAAACCCAGACACATGGGAAGCTGCTGCGCAAGACCGAACTGCCTGGCGCACATCTCTTCGTAAAGGTGCAGTGGCATGCGAATCTTCCAGAAGAGCAGCAGCGGAACAGCGGAGACAAGCTAGAAAGATCGTGAAATAAAACCTTCACATGAAGCAAACATTCCCTGCCCACACTGTCCGAGATCCTTCCAGGCCCGCATCGGGCTCATCAGTCACCTTCGTACTCATAGACTATCCTAACATCCTAATAATTGGATGAACAGAGTGGTCTTCATCACCTGTGATGGACGAACAACATTGAGAAGAATGGGACTTAACTCTTGCTAACAGAACAAAAAGTGAACGATTAATTTCAGACAGACAGGAATCGAAAATTAATTAATCAGATCAAAGTCAGACGGATAAAATACTATGGTCATATCAAACATCAAATTAACACCTTACTGAAGACTGTAGTGGACGGGAAGTTGAAGGCAAACGTGCAAGGGGGAAGACATCGTTATGGACAGATGGACAGGAAAGACAGAAACTATCAGAGTGCACCATCAAGGCAAGAAACATCCATCAAATGTTGAAGATCCATTGCAGCAGAACTTCAATTCAAAGATAGACAATCACAGTTGATATTGATTCTATCAACCCAGCCATTTCTTCGCTTCACCATTTGCCTTGTGAGTAATGTAAACAAGTTATCTTATCTTAGGCGTCATCACCACATGTTTTGCAATATTTTTCTCGTATGCTTTAGACGGTGACCATGATTGACAATCATAGCAATTGAGTCAGCAAGAATATGCTTTTCATCAGGGGCCACTTCATCATCATCTCCTTTCACTTCCCCAAAGAGCACAGATCTTCAACAAAAACGTCTGCCAAGCCACCATGTCACGTGCCATCAGTTCAAGGTCTTTCCACGTCTTCTTCCTGTCTGTCACTACCTCTGTTCTCCATGTTTTCCTTTGTCTCACTCCACCCTTCTTATCATGGGCATTCCAGAACAAGGACTACCTATCAACAGGCGTGTTACAGGAGCCCGAAAGAGAAGCAACGAATAGTTACACTGCAACCCACCATGCATGTCGTAAGAGCGACTAAGGAGGGTTGTGCGTAGGAACGATTACCTCATCCTGCAAAAAATTCTGAAAACCACAAACACGTCAACAGCTGCCAAGTGCTATAAATATAAACGATAGTCTGACCTGGTGCATAAGTTAACAAACAAGTGCATTACTTTTATATAATGTTTGTATTTCTGCACCACCCCCACACCATCCTATGTCAGCATAAGTACCCTTACGCTTCCAATGGAGCAGAGGCCTCAATCAAATTCACGAAGCCTTCCTGTCCTGTGCCATTTGCACAAAGTCTTCTGATGTCCTTTTTAAAAAAATCCCATTCATGACTATAGATTCACGGAGAGGATAACTGAAGACAGGCATAAAAGGGATTAAAAAGTCGTGGAAAGACCATAAAAGAATGGCCTTCACCAATTCTATAGCAGAGTTAAAGGGTAGTCCTATGGCAGATATTGCCGTAGTTGATAAGCGTTAGAGACGTCATTATACTAGGTCCAGCATCGAGAGGTGGGGTGACCAGTTCCTCGCTGCCTTTTCCTTCCCGAACTCAAGGGCAAAGTCAGGTACCCAATTAAAGCTGCGTAGACTGGAGCATGACGATACCGTCAATCGAATTCGGTACCTTTACCTCGAGAGACCAGCGCTCTAACCACTCTGCCAATCGGACGTCCAACAGCAGAGTTATGTGTCCATTTTTACACGCTTTTCTTTAACTTGCCTTGTATGTCACTGTCGTGTCACCTTCAAATCTTGCAACAGATTTTTCAATCACTTCCTGATGAGCAATAGCTCTGAAACTGGGCATAGTTGTGTATTCCCGATGACAATATAATAATCAGTCGTAAAAATAATAAAGTGAATAAAACTAAAATTAATAATCATTTTTTTTTAATTGAATCAGCACGGAAATGGGCGATAACTGAAAATAATCTAGGTGTATTCTTTCCAACAAGATTGTCTCTCTTAGAATCAGACCCCCACGCTTTTTGTCAAGTTGATGTTAAATTTGTTGACTGCAAGCTATAAACTCCTTGAAAAATTATTTTTCGCTTTTTAATGCATTAAAAGCGTGTGTTTAAAATATTTTTTCTATATTTTTTATTATGCTTCAAATTTTGCGTTGAGAATCAAGCTCTCAAACCAGTGTGCCACTTGGAAGCACACATAACAATTAAAATGTGAAAAACGTTTTGTTAGCGATAGACATACATTACACAACGACAGTCAATAGATAAGATACATAATCCACGCGTCTAGACCGGGGGGTTGCAAGCTAAAAAATCGACACACTGCCAAACCTGGATAATGTCGTGCTATAGACCCGAAGATTGTATTTTGGCGTATGGAACGTCGATAAAATAAGCACTTCAAATAAATTTTTTGTTTTAGGTAGATCCGACATTAATAATATCTAGGTCATGTTTTAGATATTTAAAACAAAATGTATGCTAATAATTCAATATTAATCTGTAGCTGTTGAAATTTTGATATACTCTAAAATCAATGTTTCTTAACCTTTTTGAGGTCCCACACCCCTTTACAGTGTCTTAAGAAGTCTCACACCCCTTTACAGCTTCTTAAGAAGTCCCAAACTCATTTACAACGTCTAGATAAGCCTCGCACCCCTTTACAAGATCTAAAGAAGCCTCGCATCCCATTACAGCATCTAAAGAAAACTCGCACCCCTTTACAGCATCTTAAGAGGCCTCACACCCCCTTACAGCATCTTAAGTGGCCTCGCACACCTTTACAGCATCTTAAGTGGCCTCGCACACCTTTACAGCATCTTAAGAAGCCTCGCATCCCTTTACAGCATCATAAGAAGAATCGCACCCCTTTGCATTTATCTTACGAAGCTTCGAAAGCCATTATCTTCTAGCTCACAAAATATGCCAAAAAAATGAGAAAAAGAGATACAAGTATGTTTTTGGAAAATGTTATTTACAAAATGTGACTAAGTGTGGCAGGTCACGGCACCAATTAGTATGTTATGTGGCAGCGTCACGGCGCCAATTAGTTAGGTTATGTGGCCGTGTAGGTTATACGGCACTAGTAGTTATATTGATTGTTATATTCAATTAGAATTAATCCTTCATATGTTGTTGTGGTTCAAGACTAACTGGCCTTCCGCCAGAGATGGTAATACTTGACCTTTATTCATTTTTCTTCTTCTTTCCAGGTTTGTTCTCCCCTTTAAGTTTGGTGAAAAGCAAAACAGTTTCAGCATAACAACGTATATCCAAAAGAAATTACTGTAAATTTCCACAAACAGCAATTCAGTAGAAAATTATATTAGAGTTTATTGATGTCATTAGACAAACACTGTACATTTCACAATGATGGTTGGTTATCCAAGAGGAAACATTTATATATCCACAATGAAGTACGTATACTAACTTGTCTACTTAAAAACTTGTCTTGATATTCTCAAAGACAAAGTTCACTTAACACTATTTGTAAAATCCTCAAAAGTCCAAAATCATGGAATCATTGGAATCATAAATCCTGAAATCATTCTTATCGCCCACATCTCTCCTTTTTATACTGTTCCTGTCTTTTTTCCCGCCTTTTTCCACACGTCCCATTCTTTTTTCCACACGTTACAATTTCTGCACACGTCTCTCTGTTTTCGACATTTTGCACACGACTTTCTGTTATTTCGACTTTTTTTCACATGTGTGATCTTTTCCAACTTAACAATTGGATTTTAAAAAAAAACTAGATCACACAAACATTCATTTCCTACTTTCCGCGCATAAAACCCATTCATTATTAGTATCTGGGACTGACCTACGTTTGCCTTCTGTGACTGCCAACTGAACTTTGAATGATACTGCGTTTTGTATAAAAACGTCTTATTTGCTTTTGAGGTCTGTCATTCTTATATGTAGCATATTACAGCACGTATAAATGCTTAGCGTGGAAGTAGTAGGAATAATGCTAGCGTGGAAGGCCATGCGGTCACACTAAGATTCGGTATTGAATTCATGTTTTCAATGTTCTGTTGTGTACAAATACATTTGAGTTCTGTTTATTATATAATGTCAATGACTTATGGCCTTATAAAAGATCTGACATGTCTCACACCCCCTGAAGGTAAGTCTCGCAACCCCAGGGGGTGCATACACCCCTGGCTAAGAAGCACTGCTCTGAATAGTCAGTCGCAACAAACCGCTTGAGAATCCCTGTTCTAGAAGACGGTTTGCGATTTACACAAATATATATTGGCAATACCGTACTTAACCCATCAATGTCAAAGATTTGTACTGGAATACTAAATTATATCTATATAGTTTATCCCTGATGATGACTTTGTGGCAGTGACGTGCAATGATCTTAACTCTATATGTGTCCAAGAAAGACGATATTTTTTTAAAAAAGATGAAATGGTTAGTTTAGAATATTTCTATTATAAACCCAGAAAACACTCACCTGGTTATGAACTGTCTCGTATGTAACCCAATGGGAATTAATATGTTTTATTATAACTTTTTACATACACTTACATATGGTATGTAGTTTATGGATGACCCGACTTTCGAGGGTTAAAACGCCGGTAAACAGAAATATAAATGCATGCAAAGCCAACTAAACCGAGAAGAAAAGTAGAAATACAACAATAGTTGGTTAGCAACAGTTTATTAACAACAAACAGACAGTTGGATGGGGAAATCGAAAGTATATTAACCGAATAATAACTCGATCTGTCAAACATCCAAAGATAGACAAATAACTATAATTAATGCTGTGTAAATAGAATAACACTAATTAAGTTTGTCTGAAACATTCAAAGTTAGAGAAAAAAAAATTATCGTTAATACCACGTAAACAGACAGCACGAGTTGCGAGTCTCAAACAGCTAAAATTAGAGAACCAACTATAGCATACAACGTAAACAGAATAGCACGAGTAGCATGTTTCAGCCAAAGTTAGGCAAAATACCCCGTTAGTTAATACCCCGTAAACAGAATCGCATGACAAGTGTAACTGAAACATCCAAAGTTAGACAACCAACTACAGTTAATACCGCGTAAACTGAAAGCACGAGCTGCGTGTCTGAAATAGCTAAAAAAAAAAAAAAAAAAAAGAGAGAAACTACAGTTAATATCTCGTAAACAGAAAGCATGAGCTATGTGTCTCAAACAGGTAAAAATATAGAAACAGCTAGAGTTAATACCGCGTAAACTGATTGAATAAATAATAAATGAAACCTGGGCCCTGTAAGTAATAAATAAATAAGTAAAAAAATACCGCGTAAACTGAAAACACGAGCTGCGTGTCTGAAATAGCTAAACAAAGAGAAAAACTATAGTTAATATCCCGTAAACAGAAAGCATGAGCCATGTGTCTGAAACAGGTAAAAATATAGAAACAGCTAGAGTTAATACCGCGTAAACTGATTGAATAAATAATAAATGAAACCTGGGCCCTGTAAGTAATAAATAAATAAGTACAAAAATAAAGGTAATTAACAGACAGTCGTTGGACAGAAAAGAGGACACCCGGACAACGGAAAAGAAATATAAGTGATAGGCTTACCGGGGAATCGATCCGAAGAGTGAAAGTAAATCGTGAAAGGACGCAAGCCAACTTTGTTCCATGAAAAAGTTCATCATTGGTTGAGGTCATTCTCACAACGCCCATCACAATTATGGTATATAGGACCCGTGGACAAGCCAGACAATTTAAAAGACGCCAATTACTAATATAACTTTCCTAACAGCAAGTATAGACCAAATAAAGGCCGAAATACTTGTGTCCAGTAATGTGTAGCGGAAGACGAAGAACACAAAATAAATGGGTCATGGAGGGTGAACTGTTAAATGAATAATGAAGGAAATCTGAGTATTTCAAATATTAAAAGAGAAGAAACAACTATAAATAATACAGCGAGCAAACAATATGACACGAGTTATGTGTCTCAAACATCCAAAGACAGAGAAACAAATGTAGCTAAAAGTTAATTCCGCGTAAACAGATAAGCACGAGTTGCGTGTCTGAAACCCAGAATAAGTAAATATGAGAGTATATTTCACATCTCCTCACGTAGTTCCTGTGGTATCCAAGGACAACAAATTAAGTACAACACTACTGCTTATGTCGTAATTGGTGACATTGATGCGGTTGTGCATGAGGCGCAGGACCCACCGCTATAAACGTTTGTGCTTTGGCGTAGACTTTCTCAAGGAGATGATAATGATGATGATGATGATGATAATGATGATGATGATGATGATTCAGTATTCATTATGGTGGTCCTGCCTGGGCGAACATTTTTATTTCATAAAAATCTCAGCACACGTAACATCAGCTCAAACACTAACACTTTGATTAATCAATAATGCAACGTTCAATTAATATAAAGTATTCCACATGCTACCTTACCGCGTTATACCAGATCCTCTTAACTGAATGGCGTTTAGTGGAACTCTCAGAGAATATCGATATTTTCGATCAGCACTTGGTTTGTTCCGTAGCTAAGCACATCCGATATAAATTAATCCAGTCAGTGCTGTACAGTGATCAACTTTTTAACATTCCACGGACTACGTACTTGAGTCTAGCGAGTCTCACTTGGGACACATAATACCTTGTATTGACAGATGCCTCCCACTAAGCATAAAACACATACCTGGTATAAGACCTGGTCTGAGGACGCCATAACATTAAAAAAAAATACTTCCTTTGATTTGGATGAAAAGGGTTAGTCAGGCGAGTTAGGTATAGCGAACATTGAGAGCTAACACACGGGCAGATGAAAAGATAATGCCGACAGAGTGTTAGGGGCAATGAGACAGACATACGAATATTATTTCGTTGCTTCGCTTCACGTTTCCTATGTCAAATAGGATTGTTATATTGTTAACTCTTAGATCGCAACAAAAGTTGGAGTTGGGGAGCGTATGGTTAGCCCTGAATAGCACTAGACCATTGAAGACAAGTCTATACAAGGATATGGAAGTATAGCTTTGGGTCGAAGGGAAGAAAACATGTCAGAGACTTATTTCTCGTCTGTTTCCCGTTTGTAATTGTGGCGGACGCAATATATCCCGAAACGTCCCGTATGTATAGTGTATTGTTTCTTTATAAAACTGACTTAGAACACTCCCCCCCCCCCCCCCCCCCCCACCCTTTAAGTTTTTTACTTTATATTATCAATTTTACAGCAGCCCTTTTTTATTTATACAAATATTATACCACAAGGTCTTTTATTTGTGAACAAATCGACTTAATATAAACGATGGACCTTACCTGTGGGTTGAATAAGGCGTGCCCGGCTAATGCGAGGTAAATACCTTAATGAAAAAGGAGATAAGTGTTGTGCTAGATCTATATAACTGGGCCACAACATATCTCTCTTTTTTTTAATTTCTTTTACTCTAACAGTAAAAGTGAAATATATATCTTTATATATTAGAAGTAAGAGTAAAGTACTACTCTGGCTTGTCCATGTCCGCCGCAAGGAAGATGTGTGCAAGAGAGACATGAGGGCACTGGACATAAATCCAGCAGCCTGGGAGGATGAAGCTGCCAATCGCACCAAGTCGCGGTGCTATGTGCGGCGCCACCTCAGTGTGGGCGAAAAGAAGCTCACACAACAGGCAGAAGAGAGGAGAATACATCGAAAGTTTATATCTTTATAAACTAGAAATAAACGTAAAGTATATATCTTTATAAACTAGAAATAAACTTAATGTATATACAGTACTTTGCAAAAAAAAATGGCAGTCATATTGCTCAGCTAAATATGCTGAAATCTAATTAAATATGCATGTTCTGCCCCAAATTTGCACTCCACTTAAGTGAGCAAACACTACCAAAAGTAAAAAAAAAATTAGCGTAGAGTACAGTCCCTTGATAATAGAGCAGACGACAATTTCTAATGCTAGTGGCAGAAAATGGATACAAAGACAAAGTGTATGTTAATTTCACAGCTTTGGAATGAAGGAAATCAAACATATTCCAACATTTCTAAAACCTTGAACATTCCTGAGCGGACTGTCTACAGAGTTGTGAGTAAATTAAAAGCAGGTAATGGAATCGAGCGAAAAGAAGGTAGTGGGAGGCCAAGAATTTTGGACACAAAGGACCATCGGCGTCTCGCCCAAATCGTTCGGGCTGGGCGAATGAAGAGTGTAGAAAACATACGGCAGCGCATGATCGAGTTGGGAAGCCCAGGGGTATCTAATGCTACTGTCAACCGGGAGCTACACAGGATGAATTACACAAACAAAGCTGGTAATTTCGTCACCATTGCTCACAGAGACTCACAAACAGATGCGCTTGAACTGGTGCCATGAAAACAAAAATTTGTCATGGGACAATGTGATTTTTTTCAGATGAATGTTCTGTTTGGTCTTATCCTGCTCAAATAAATATTTGGACGAAAGACTCTGTAACGCCTGTGTACCAGCGACCGAAACATACCCAGAAATTCCATCTTTTAGGAGGGGTGTCAGCAAGAGGTGCCACCCCACTGTGTGTTTTCACAGGAATTCTCACGAAAGAAAGGTACATCGACATACTAGAGGGACACCTTCTGCCATTTATGCAGGTCATGTACCCTGTTGGGTGCACATTTCAACATAACAATGACCCAAAGCATACAGCTCATACCACCAAAGCATGGCTGCAAGAGAAGAATGTGATAGTGCTGAAGTGGCCCAGCAACAGTCCCGACCTAAACCTAATTGAAAACGTGTGGGCACTACCCAAGAATCATTTTAAAAAGAGTGGACTCAGAGACGTTGAACAATTGAAGAAGGTAGCTGAAAAATACTGGGACAGTCTGACTCACAATTACCTACAAACATTTGTGGGAAGTATGCCTCGCCGCATCCAGGCTTGCCTTGCTGGAGAAGGCAACATTATATTGTACTGAAACGACTGTTAATAGATAGGGGAGATATCAATCTTCCTCTGGACATACAGTTTTTATTATTATTTGCTTCTATGAGTGTGCTGCGTTGCGAAAATATGACTGCCATTTTTTTTGCAAAGTACTGTACATATATATATAAACTAGACGTAAAAGTACAGTATATATCTTCATACACTAAAAGTAAATATCTACTTTTATACACGGGACGTAAAAAAAATGTCTATATTTATACACAACATGCTGTCCGTCTGGGCGCGATTTTATAATAATATCACTGTGGGTACGATTATTCGTCCCAAGAAAACCCTAGTAGAAAGGCAGTCTTGATGAGCTGTGGCAGAGTGTAACAATACAGTGAGAATTATTTCTTGGAATGCAAAATATTCCACCAATCGGCAACGCCAGTTCAAAAGTTCATGTACAATGGCCGCTGCTCACTTACATATTATACAAGGTATTAGCAGTTGAGCAGAAGTGTGTAAGGTCGATGTGGAAATAATTTTTTGGTGAAGAAATGGATGTACAGACATGGATTCTACTTCACCAGTTGTTCAAGGGAACGGATATGTGTGTGTGTGGAATGATTGAAGAAGTAAGTGCATGCAATAGTTTCGGAGTTTTGTCAAGTAAGAGTGTCAAATGGTTCGCAGTATGACAAATTTGTCTCTTTCATTAATCATATAAAATTGAAAGATGCACAAAGCAAGGAAAGTTTTATATGGAAATGAAGCTACCCTTCAGCTGAGTAAAACGAGACATACACGAAAGCTACAGCTGTTGTTAAAGGAAAGAATGAAGCAGAGATGTGTAAGGCATTAACACAGTTTGAGAAAATTCACTCGAAAAGGCCAGTCTGAAACTGTCGCTTAAGATTGATGACGTCATTGCTGAAACGAGAGCTCGTCGGACGCTTATAAAAGGCGATAAGTTTGAACATTGGACACACACGCGAAATTATAGAACGCAGAGGACTAAAGGATAGAGCGAGTCACGTATTCTTTCACCATTGTGTATTTATGATAGCCTGCCTTTGCCAGAATTGGTCCTGTTAGTGTATTTCTAAGAAGACCAGAGGGTGAATAGGGCTACTTGTATATATTTTGTAAAATAATTGCATATTTTGTTGCATGTTGCATATAATAAATTTAAATATGTCACTTCATTGATCAATCATGCTATGGAATGTATAATAGAAGAATAAGATGGTTGGAAAGTGGAAACCGCATCAGATAACAATAATGTATATCATAAGTCCTATATGTCAGGATCTTTATGTTTGTGATGGGACCACTACTGCATTTTCCATAGCTGAATGGAAAGATAGCAGATTTAAGAAAGGACCATGTAACATAATTTGATTTAATGGATGATGTAATATAATGTACATTTGAACTCATGTAATTTGAATTTGTGTTTGCAAGTAAACATCTGTACTACTGACAAAGTAACCAGAAACGAATGTGCGCATTCATACACATGCATTACTGATGACCATACATTAGTCTAGTGTAAATCTTGAAAAGATACTAGCCACAGGCTATGTTGTTTCAGGTTTCGGTCATATCTATAGAACTTAAGCCAGAAGTGAGAACACAAGGTTTATCCTGCATAGCGACACGGAGCAATAAAGCTGGTCTACCTGGTTGTGCTGTCAGAACGGAGTTTTCCTATCTCTTAGGACCGACTGACCCATGTTCAACTGCTGTTCACATGGAACCCTTCTCCACTTCAGTCTTCAAAGTTCTCGTTTGAATATTTGCTACTACAACCAAGATCTGCACCAGGGGCGGTTAATACATGGGAAGATCAGCCGAGTTTATATAGCAGTGTGGAGTCAACCAACATTGTCAACCATCATTTAAGGAGCCCTCAGATAAGTGCAGAAACAGACGAACACTAGATCAATTTATGTGTGAAGAGTCAAGTCACATGAAGAAAAAGACTGGTTAACTTTTTGCAGAAAAGCAGAGACACTTTAATTCAGTTTAAGTATGCACTATAATACCATTGTGATTTCTGTGGATATTGTGTTAATATAAAATTCATCTGTAACTCTTGGTGAAGATGACTATAGCAGATTGCTAACATCTGCTACTGCGGTTGCCTTCTTTTCCTGGGAAGATAGGCTTTAAAGCTCCTATGAACTGCTAACCCTAATCAACTTGAGGTGTCTTCTCAAGAGGCAGCGTAGATTATTGGTAATAACCTTTATACGCAAAAGCTAGCAAATAGAATAGAGGAATACTATAGCTGTGGTGAAACCAGAGCAAGCCATCCAGAGAAAACATCAGTGGATGGCGTTGGGACGGGTTTGCGAGAAATTTTATTATTCATTTTTTAATACATAATTTATATATCTAATACGTAAATTCATGTTAATTACTAAGTTGTAAGCTGAAACTGTAATTTTCATTGCATTATAAACCTACTTCTTATTCCCTGGTCTATGCAAGCTCCGCTACTTCTAATATACAATTTCTCGTTTGTTAATTATTACCCACTACCATAGCCTCCTTCCTGCTTCAAAAGCAAGACATAATTCATTAGTTGTGGTCTTCACAATTCTTTCTTGTGTGTAGTGGGTTGATGGTATTGTATGATGGTGATATTACTACGTGTGATGCATGAGGTCAGCTGTGAAGGCTCCTGAGATAAAATGTAACTGTGAATTGTCAGAAGGCCCTTCGTGCTACCACTACGACCTCACACCTATCTTTTTTTTACTAATGAATGTGGCTACGTTAAATGTCTAGGGTAATGATATGTAATGTGTTGTGGTAGTTTACATACACACACACAGATATTTACTAAGTCTAATAATATTAATAAATGTTATAATACACTGAACTAACTCAAGTGTGTAAAATGTGGATAGTAATTTTCTTACATTTATTTGTTCTGAACCAAGGTTTTATTTTGGCCAGAACATATGAAAGATTTAGCAATTATGAAAGAAATGCATGAATATTACATAATAAATGCAAGGTGTGTACATATATATGTTACTAGACTAGTTAATATTATTACTGTTTATAGTAGTAATCTATTTTGGGAGAACATTTAATGGATGTGCTGTTGGGGTGGCCTCATCACTCCCTGTCTATGGTGACTACACATTGTCCAGTTATTTGATGGAAATTTTATGGGTGTGTTAGCAAATAAGTTGAGTTGGTGAATTCTCAGCAGACCAGTCGCTCACGTAGCTTGAAGGTGTAGCTCTGGTGCTGAGATCTGGTGGCCCCACCTCTCCGTGCTTGGGGGCAATATCAGAAGTCTGGTGGCCCCACCTCTCCGTGCTTGGGGGCAATATCAGAAGTATGGTGGCCCCACCTCTCCGTGCTTGGGGGCTATAATAGGCTGCTCTGACCAAATGTTACTGCACGGGTCCACTCTGGTAAAATTCAACAACTCATTTGACACCGCATTGGTGCCAACTGAAACTCACAGCTCTGCAATCAAAGTATTAGTCATGTGTCAGAATTCCATCCTCTAACCATTTCTGGACACAACACTACACAACAACAACACCACATAGACGGGTCAGATCTTTCTGACCAAACAACACATCTTACCAAGTTGGTTTCACATAGGATAAGTTCTCCCAGACTACAGATTCTGAAATATGTTCATTAGTTTCCTGCCATAGAATAGGATAGGTGATATGTTTCACTGATCTCAACACTTGATCTGTCCTTCCTAATCCTTGCTGGAGTTTATGTATTTTATTTGTCTCTAGACCCTGAACTGGGGCGGGGGGTCTAGAGCGAATCCTTACTTGTTGTAAGGGACAGATTATGCTATTGCAGTATCAAATCACTCGAAACCTTAAACAAATATTAAAATGTACAAAGAAATAATTTCAGTCTTACCAGAAATATGAATATAGAACACAGTTAAATAAATGCTAGCAAAACTCAGCTGAGCTGCTGGCCTTATGATGGCGTCCCTCTAAATATTTCAATAGCTTCTGGGAATTACACCACTTAATAATTCACTGTGTCTACAAGGACAACTTATAATGAATGGCACAAAATGCGCGTCTGAGCGCCGATAATATATTCATCTAGGGCCAATCACTGCCTTTTCTTTTTCAAATTCAAATATCCTACCAATAAGTCATTTCAGTCATACCTCAGTCAAGTATGCCTTATTGTCTGTTGGTCCGTCCGTCTCTACTTGCGTTTCACACAAAAACACACTTGTTTTTTTGAACCAACCCTGCCTTCCCCTACACAATTTTGCCTTTAAAGTTATTTTTAGCCACAATTCACCATCCCACCCCGTCTCTTCATTCCAACTAGATTTTAGCACTTGCGTCTTCAAGGCCACAATTTTTTGAAAATTAGTGACATGTTTTATCTCAATGCAGACGTTCGCTGATATGAACAACACAGTCTTTTGTCAATATCTTTCTTATTATCTATCCGTCTGTATAAATGAAAGCATATTATTTCACTGCTCAAGATGGGCCATCCGGCCAGCTAGGTTTTATATTCCTAACATTATTATTAAGAAAAGTTACTTTTCAAATATTTTCTAGAATCTTCTGGAATGCGCTCATCACTGCATTCAAATAAACGGACTAAGTTATCGCAAAAGCGTCCAAGAAATGACTGTGGCGTATAATATCCAAGGTCCCTTTTGTCGATTTCTTTACTTTATGTCAACTTGGGGAACGTGACTTTTTCCTCCTTTCACCACCAATTTGCGTCCTTTTTGCCTCGCTAGTTTCAAGCACGCGTTCAGTCAGATTTTTCCTTTTGATCTCCGTTCTCGTCCCGTTCCGTTTTGCCTTCAAGTCTAACAATTTAATTTCCATGGCGGGTGATGACCCGCGGCGTGGGCGATCATGTATTCTAGCAGCTTACGCATTAGTTTTTATCCCTACGTTGTATCATTTGAGATATTTTAACGTTGTATCACGGTTAATTTTGTGACATTGTGCCATCTAGCATAATTTGGACCCGTACATATCTATCAGTAATTCTAACTTCTATCATCTGTGTCCATAATAACATATCCGCTGTTTTCTCTTAGTCTCGTGTATAACAGTATTGTGTGTTATTAAACTATTTTACATGTACTTAATGCACATAACGCTTATTGTCATTTTATATGGGTACGCATGCTTACAACGCGAAACTGTAATGCTATCCTCTTCGATGGTAGGTGGCTGTCTTACTGAAGACACACCGATGAAAACCGCTCACTGCTTAGTGGCGATGATAAAAAAATTATCATGCTTGGTGCATATATATGTATTTATCCAAATAAGGCGTGGGTTAAATCGTAGACTAGGAAAGTAGGTATCCAGGTAGCTAATCAACTAGGAAACTTAGGAAAGGCGTTTGACAGGGGCTGTTGGTCCGAAGGAACCCTGGAATCTCCTGAAATGACAAGAAATGTTCCCTTATTAAATGCATCTGGTATCAGGCTTAATGGCACAAATTCCACTCTGCAGGTAGAAGCTGTTTTGGCACTCTGAAACTACAAGCAACGAATACTGCTTGAGTCCATATTATATAGCCAAGGTCTACCGTAGGTCGCTGAAAATCTGGCCAGCACCTGGTCGACGGCGGTGGTGAGAAAGACAGGAGACAAAGACCTAGGAGAACTGGCCGATTGCACTCTGTAACCCGAGATGAAAGAGTTCTAATACGGGGGGATCTGGGAAGTAGTGAGCCCCACTCACCGGTGTCTCGGTCACAGAAGAGCTCAGGGAGACGGGCGGACCAGTACCATGACAAGGCAATGCGACTCATTGGAGTCCCTTACTCCCTGACTCAAAGACATTTAGAAGATAGTCGCTTTCAGCATGACAGAATTTGCGGTCGCCTCTGTGTAGCCGGAGAAAAACATATCAGGGAGGGGGGACGACAAGCTATCTAATTTAAGATTTACGCTGCCGGAGCAAAGAATTGTATTGCAGACGCTAGGAAGAAGAAAATGGGACGTGATAAAATCAAAGATAAGAGAATGGCGGCCCTAATGGCCAGAAAAGTGACATAATTTCTTTTTCAACTTAACGACAGTGATTTTTATTTCAGACTCACTAAGAGGCAAGTTTTAAAATTCTTATAACGTCCCTTTCAAGTTCACAAGAGTGAACTACCCAAATAAAAAGGGATAAAAAGGGATAACAGTGTTTTTATATCAGACATCAGGCAGTCTTAATAAATTAGCGATTACTTCATTTACTTTTTCTGTCTCTGTTTTAATCACACACTTTCACTATCTGTTTAAAGTCCAACATCCCAGTAAAGAATCTATGTTTATACACTAGAAATGTAAGTAAAGTATCTATGTTTATACACTAGAAATGAAAGTAAAGTATATATCTTATACACTAGAAGTAAAAAAAATAAAGTGTATCTTAATACACTAGAAGTAATAAAAAAGAATATATCTGTATACTCTAAAAGTAAAAATAAAGTATATATCTTTATAAGCTAAAAGTAAACAATGAAGTATATATATTTATACACTAGTAGTAAAAGTAAAGTATTTATCTTAATACACTAGAAGTAAAAATAAAGTATATTTCTTTATACACTAGAAGTAAAAATAAAGTATATATCTTGATACACTAGAGGTAAACATAAAGTATATATCTTTATACACCAGAAATACAAAATGAAGTAGCTATCTTGATACACTATAAGTAAATGTAAAGTATCTATTTTCAATGCATTCGAAGTAAAGGTAAAATATATACTACTCGACAAAAGTCAAGGGCCAACCTATTATTTTTAATACACTTTTATATAAGCGCATAGAATGATTAAATGAAGGAAGTTTTTAGTAAAAATGGGTGCAATATCTTCCTCTGACAGTCCTCTATGCACGTTAAGCATAAAAACAACTCACCGACAACCATGGTGATCACGTGCAATTTGGTTTGCTGACCATAAATTCACATTTTTAATCTGTTTTTTCAAACTTCCGTAGAACCAAACAGGTGAAGTAATCGTGCTGATTGACATTCCACGTGCAATGGCGACTTTTCGTGAACAGAGTTCACTCTTAATTTGTTTTACAATCAGCAGACTTAGGGTCGTTTCATCACTTGCAAAAACCATGCCACCGAGAAGAAGTCTTGACACCTTACAAATAATGAGGGCTATAGCGTGGGTTGAAAGTGGTTTATCTGTCCGTGAGGTTGCTAGACGGCTTGCAGTGTCACACTCTACTATCGAAAGAATTTTGGAGAGATTTTAGGCCACAGGAAGTGTGGAGGATCGCCACCGGCCAGGTCGCCCTAGATGCACCAATAGACATGATGACCGGTACCTCTTGTTGTCAGCCCTGCGCCATCGAACAGTGACTTGTTTTAGATGTCAGCTGAGACAAACTGTAAACGTTAATGTCAGTCAAAGCACCATTCGCAGACGTTTACATGAATTTGGACTGGCTGCTCGACGTCCTGCAGTCAGAATCCCTCTTACTCCTGCTCATCGCAGAGCCCGTGTTGCTTAGTGTCGCGAGCACATCCGATGGACAAGGCAACAATGGAGTCAAGTTCTCTTCACTGATGAATCTCGCTTCACTGTGTCATTCAATGATGGCAGGATTCGAGTTTGGAGACGACCAGGAGAGCGATTTACTGATGACACAATTCGAGAGGTGGATCGTTATGGTAGGGGTTCTGTCATGGCCTGGGGAGGCTTCTACAGACACGGCAGGACCCCACTCTACATCACCCAAGGCAACTTGACCGGCCCAAGATACCAGAACGAAATATTGAGACCAATTGTTCAGCCTGCTCTGGAGGCCAAAGGTGGTAATGCCATCCTCCAAGATGATAACGCTCGACCCCATCGAGCTCGTGTGGTGAATGAGTTTATTCAGCAACATGGGATCATCAGGATTGCGTGGCCAGCTCATTCATCTGACCTTTCTCCGATTGAGCACCTCTGGGATGTCTTTTGTCGAAGATTGTAAACAAATCACCCCCTGCCAATGGATGTTGCACAGCTGACTGCATTTCTGCTTCAGGAATGGCAAGCTGTTCCTCAGGATACTCGTCGGACCCTTGTGGACTCGATGGGTCTACGCTGTCTTGAATGCCTTGCTGTAAACAGTGGTCATACCCGATTTTGAAATGTCTATTTGTCCAATATCTATTGTGTGACTTTTGAAAAGGTGGGTGACACACTTTGCAGCTTCATTGCGTTTGAATGTGTGTTTCCATTTCTTTACGTGACATGTCAATTTGGTATTCAATAAATGCCGTTTTGACTGATACCAATTACGTTTATATCAGATTTGTTTTATGGTTTCAACCAAGGATTTTCTAAATGGCCCTTGACTTTTGACGAGTAGTATATATATTTTTACACTAGAAGTAAAAACAAAATATCTATCTTTATACACTAGAAGTAAAAACAAATTATCTATCTTTATACTCTAGAAATAAAAAAATATAAAGTATATATCTGTATAAACTAGAAGTCAGAGTGAAATATTTATCTTTATACACTAGAAGTAAGAGTATCTATCTTCATACACCGGCAGTAAACGTACGTATGCTTTCACGCTAGCACTAAAAGTAATCTATATATCTTTATACACTTGTAGTTAGAGTGTCTATTTCTATAGGCAAGCAGTGAAAGTCCGCTTTTTTTTGTCTTCATATTCTATCAGCAAAAGTAACAGTTTATGCGTGTTTACGCGCGCGCGGCGCCTGTGGGTGTGTCTTACACTGCATTTTTTTGGTTACTAAAATGGACATTCAATTTGGCACAGAAACCGTAAAAAAAATGGAGTTGTATTTTTTATGTTTTTTCCCTGTTTTGTTTTATTGGTGTATGTTGTTGTTGTTAGTAACATAAAGAATTTCAGTTTGGCACAGTAACTGTAAAACAATTAAGTTATATTTTTAGGTTCTTTTTATTTTTTTTAAGCCATTCATTTTGTTCTTGTAATAATACAAAATAATATTAGTTTAGCTTGGAAACTCAAAAAGAAAGTTGTGTTTTTACGTAATTTTTAGGGCATTTTTTGTGTCATAAATACATTTTTTATAAGACATTTTCCAGCAATTTTAGGTCATTAAAATTCAAGCTCTACACATTACTATTTTCTTACGATTCTTTCTATAATGATACACATTTCTAGTTTGTTTATTTTTTATGTATAAGGATACACATTATAATTGGGTCACGTTCTGTCTGCATGGATATATTAGTATTTTGTTTATTTTCTGTCGATAAGGATACACATTAATATTTCGTTTGTTTTATGTCTATAAGAATACACATTACTACTTCGTTTGTTTTATGTCTATAAGGATACACATTACTATTTTGTTTGTTTTATGTCTATAAGAATACACATTACTATTTTGTTTGTTTTATGTCTATAAGGATACACATTACTATTTGTTTCTGTCTATAAGGATACACATTACTATTTTGTTTGTTTTCT
Source organism: Oreohelix idahoensis (assembly GCA_024509875.1). Taxonomy (NCBI): domain Eukaryota; kingdom Metazoa; phylum Mollusca; class Gastropoda; order Stylommatophora; family Oreohelicidae; genus Oreohelix; species Oreohelix idahoensis. The sequence continues at coordinate 270,952 of JAMPIV010012124.1, forward strand.
ATCCATAAGGATACACATTACCATTTTGTTAAGATTCTGTCTACAAGTACACACATTAATATTTTGTTACGAGTCTGTCTATAATGATGCAAATTACTGTTTTGTTTGTGTTCTATCAATAAGGATACACATTACTGTTGTATATCGTCCTGCCTACGAGGATACACATTACTATTTTGTTGGATTCTGTCTACACGGATACACATTATTATTTTGTTACGTTATGTCAACAAAGATACACGTTACTATTTTGTTACACTCTGTCTACAAGGATACACATTACTATTTTTTAACGTTCTGTCCATAAGGATCTTCTTCTTCATGTACCTAGTCGCGTAGAAGATCACGTCTCTCCACACCTTCCTGTCTCCAGTACAATTTATCAGTTATAAGGATACACATTATTTAAGTTGTCACGTTCTGTATATAAGGATGCACATGACTATTTTATTGAGTTCAGTCTACAAGTATATACATTACTATGTTGTTACAATCTGTCTAAAAAGATACACATTACTATTTTTTTACAATATATCTATAATGGTACATATTACTGTTCTGCTACGTTCTGTGTACAAGAATATACACTTCTATTCTGTTACGTTCCATAACGATACACAATACTATTATATTACTATTTATAAGGATACACACTGCTATTCTATTAGATCTATAAGGATACTCACTACTATTATAATACGATCTATAAGGATACATGCTACTATTCTATTATGTTATATAACGATACATACTACTATTCTGTAACGTTCTATCTATAATGATACACATTAATATTTCATTACAATTCAGTCTATAATGATACACATTACTATTCTGCTACGTTTGTCTACTAGGATACAAATTACTATTGTATTACGTTATATAAGGATACACACTGCTGATCTGTTACGTTCCACAAGGATATACACTGCAATTCTCTTACATTCAGTAAGGATACATACTACTGTTCTGTTACATTCTATAATGATACACACTACAATTCTGTTACATTGTGCCTATAATGATAAGCGTATATCACGATTCTATCACGTTCTGTCTAAAAGGATACACCTTGCATTTCTGAGACGCTCTATAGCAATGTTATTTCACAAACGTTTTGTCATTTAATGTCGTACGGACGATCACAAGAACATGACACATTCCTGTCTACATGACGAGCAGACAACCTAACAACTGCTTATATCTAGGACTACTACGGGGATTGAGAACCAAAAATAAAAAACCGCCAAGGCAGCAACAAATAAGGTATTTAAAGCAAGCTAAAACAACGTAGTGCCAGGAACCCGGAAGCGTTAATGATAGGGCTGAGACAAAACAATGTAATCCTCTTAAAGGTTTCTTATCGCAAGAATGGACAACCGGGTCATAAATCGATGTGGTGTCAAACGCCAGAAGAAGCAGTTTTTGACGTTATGCCGGGCCATAATTTGTGCTTCACTGGGACTACGGTAATCAGGCCACATGCGACGCTTCACAACATTTTCAGAAGATAGATGAAACAAAGAAAGTTAGAAAGATGGAAAAATCAAAGAAAGAAAGAAAGAAAACAAGAAAGAAAGAAAGAGCTTATCTAACTCTGGAACATCTACTGCATTGTTCATGGCTTCTGCCTCTGCTTTGAAGTTAATAAAAAAATTTTCAGTTGTTACTGTTTTTGTTTGTTTGTTTGTTTGTTTGTTTGTTTGTGTAGTGTCGCTTAGAATCAGTCATATTCACTCATCTATGTTTTTCAGTGCACAGTTACTCGCTATACGAGCTTCTACAAGACTTACAGAAATTATGTGAGGACGGCAAACCATAAGTCAGAACAGTACAGGACCACCACTGGAGTAAGACAGAGTGATATTCTGTCACCATATTATTATGTCACGTTTCATAAGGATACACACTGCTATTCTATTACGATCTATAAGGATATACAATACTATTCTATTACGATCTATAAAGATACACAATACTATTCTTTTCGCTTTGTAAAGATACATATTACTATTCTGTTACGTTCTGTCTATAAATATACACAATACTATTTTATTACAATTCTGTCTATCACGATTCTCATTACTTTTCTGCTACGTCTGTCTACTATTAATTTTTTATGAGGATACATATTACTATTCTGTTACTTTCTACTAGGATTGTAACGGTATTGCCTCCCCTGCTTTGCAGTAGTGGTCCAACAGTGGCCAAAACTCAAGAGTATCTAACATGGGCCTTGAAAGATGTCTACCTTGTGAAGAATTAATGGCAAGGGATTATTAATTTTAGCTCGTTAAGCGGATAAGCGGAAACAATGCTGCCTGAGCACTCTGATTTAGAACTCGAGTGTAAAGAATTCGATGGTTATTTTAGCTGGTAGCCCCCCACCCCTGATTTTCTGTTTATTAGTTTAGAGTGTGCAGTAAATTGACTGAGACAAACATGCAGTACATTTAAAATGATTAAATCGAAGCTAAATTTGTAAAATTATAAATAACAAAATTTAATAATCACTTAAGTTTTAACAGGTTGAAAATAATTGAATAGTATAGAAGAAAAGTTTCATCATTGATTGATAGTAGAGTTGATGAAAAAAAGTTCATTTTGACAGCGTATATTTTGCTCTTAGCTGCCAATAGTAGTTTCTGCTCCCGCTGATGGGTTCTTTTTACACTGCTCACGCTCGTCGCTGGTCAAGTTGTCGGGTGTAGCTCGTTTCCCAGAAATGTCAAGGTGAGTCTACAAAGTTGGTCCCTCGTCTTAAAATTGAGGCCACTGTTCCCTTCTTGTTCCAGAGATAGTACTTTCTGCTGGTACCACCAATAACTGTGATAAAGAATAGAAATGAAACGCTCTCCTGAGTATTGCGTTTCCCGACACATCCTTATGTGTCCCCTTTCTTTTATTCTACCATCCCATTTATCTCAGAATTTACCCTCGATGAGAATTAAATTTAATCCCTCGGGATAAAACTTTCTTTACATTTAAACTGGATAGCTTTTACAGTTACCTTACATTTAAATGAAAAGGTTAATAGTACAAATAGACTATGTTTACATTTACATTTCCACTGATTGATAAGTGCTCACAATATAAATTGAATGTTTTCATTTATGTTTACACTGATTTGAAAAGTTTGAAACTTCCATTAATTTTAAAGTGAATATAGTAACATCGACATTTACACTGGTTTGAAGCTATAAGTATTATAATTAGAATGTACATCCTTTCTTTCATCTTTCCCTCCCTGCTCCATATGGAACCTGGGACTATTTTATGCTTTTAGATCTCTTTACGAAACTAGCATTAAAGCAATCACCAGCCCTTGGCAGTGGTGGTTCATGAAATCATCATTCTATACGCAGAAGTTGCCAGCCTCAAATAACTAGGACATCCACTAGCGATTTTCACATATTAATATTCACATGGTAACACACACACACACACACACACACACACGCACACACACACACACACATATATATATATATATATATATATATATATATATATATATATATATATATATATATATATATATATATAGTAGTGATATCAGTGATATATGTGATCACCCTTAAGTTCATATTTGACAAAAGATTTGAAATGCAGTGGAAACTAGATTTCCGCCCGTGTTTGTTGCGCATCATTGTCACCCACGTCTGGAATTGAAAATTATTAATAGGAAGGAAAAGATAGCCTATAAAACTGACGCTCCATTTGCGCAGTAGGGACTAAACATGAGACAGTTTGTGGGCGGCAAATACTGGTTTCTTCTAAAGGAGTGAGAGAGGAAAATAACTACTGCATTCTAGGAAGCTCAAGGTTACTACAGTATGGTAGGGTACCCCGTCGTTTAGCAACCGAGGTTTGAAATTTGTGCGCTATTGCGTGAGAAAATCCTCCCCCTTACGTTACCCCGCCACCTCGTTGAGGCTAGATTCAAATATACAGTATGGAAAGGGGAAGAAAAGGAGAAAACCGACAGTGAAAGTGAAACTTATTGTGACTTTCAAAATAAACTAAAAAGAATGGTTACAAGGATAACGTTGATAATAATTCCTATAAAATCGTCCATGGTTATTAAAAATACTTAGAGCAATCTTAGAAAAATATATTTTGGTAAAATTTGTGGTTTAGCAAAAGGAAACCCAAAAAGACAAAAATGTTAACGACACTAAAGACTGACATAAAACTTAGATGGACAGATAGAGCTTAGTCTTCTGGTCAATAATATGTTTCAATATCAATAATAGCACGAGTAATAACCAAGATGTTGTAAAAATACTAAATAGTTTCGAACAGTATGACGGACAGACGATCGTCCTTGTTCATTTATTGGTAACATTTTTGGGACGCAATTTTGAAAAGAGGCATTGGAGTGATTCAAATTTGATTGGTTACCGCTAGGAGGAAGGGAGAGGCAGTAATTGTTAGCTGAAAAACGATACATATTTTGCAGTGTAATAGCATGGGCAGACTGACCAACAGACTAAGAAACACACAGCCTGTTTGGGTTTTTTTTAAATTTGAATTGAATTGATAGACCCTCGCTGTGATTGGGCCAGCCTAGTGATATTGGCAAAAAGCTTCCAAGGCTTGTGGCCATTTGATACAATAATTTTAGTATGCAAGCTGCGTTGAGAACAGCAGTGTTAAGTGTGACATAAAACTTGGCAGTCTGGACAGGGGCAAAGCGGAACTTATATATATTCTAATGCTAATGCCAGTCAACGTGTGCTTGTGATATTTTCATTGAATTGTGGTAAAAACGAATTTATTAACTTTGTTATTACAAATTTGGTGTATGAGATACTGCTTTATTGGGAATGTTTTACGACTAAGTACATAGGTCCCCTAGCAGACTTATGCAGGGCCTGTGGTGTTGCTTAAACGCAATAGAACTTACATGGGTTGTATAACTAAAAAAGATTTCCAAAGTTACCAGTGGGAAGTCTAACCCACATTATTGTATGGAAGAAGATCACTGTTCAATGTGGCAGAGGCGTTGAAGCCATTAGGGGAGAGGAAGCACTGGTAATAAGTGTCACACCAAAATATAATGGTTGAAACGGGTTGTCTACAAGATCTGACCCTTTTCTTTTAATTGAAATTTATCATGTATTACTTGTGGAATGATAGTATAGATGTGTTATAAAGAATCATAACCTTGTTTCAGGGTTTGTACTGGTACTAAGAACATAGTGCCAGACTTCTGGTGGACTGACCATTGTGAGAGAAGACGATGTCTATTGGTACACGCTCTCTACCACAACTACCCCAGAAAAATTAATAGATTGGCCGTACGTTTGAAATTTTGCTGGTACACGCTCTCTACCACCATCAACACAGAAAGTGGGAGAGATTGGCAGAATCTTCAGAATACTACAAAAACTGAAAGATAAGTGCCAGTGTGTTGGCACTAAGACATTCATCCACTTATATTATTAAATAATAAATAAAATATTTGACTGTTGAAATAAAACATTCCACAAGAGAAAAAAGAAAAGAAAAGAGAGGGGATGATGAAAAACCCCCAATCCACCATTAATTACCAGTGTTAACCTTATTCTAGAGTGATATCTCAATATACTTAGATTTTAATATTCATTTAGATGGACAGAAGATCCATTGTGACATTTGACTTTTGTAAATAAAACAATCAATTTCATTTTGTTGTTGGTCCTGACTCAGAAAATTCTGATCAGGACAAATAAAATTGTAATATAATTTATTACCTAATATTCAACCACAAAATTCTATAAGTTATATCATAGATTTGTAGTTTGTTCGTGGTTGTAGTCACCCAGTCGTGTCTATTTGATAGTATTGATTTATATGTATGTTATGTGAACAACACAGCATACACCCGCACTACCCTAGACATCCAGTCATTTAACATATATTGTAATAAAATAATCTCAGAGTGAGATCACCTGGTGGTAGCAGATAGAAACCCTGAGAAGTCATCCTAAATTCAACAATTAGACTCAGGGATTTACATAGCTCGACCTCACTCTGTTGACAAAATAATAACACATAACAACAATAACACCAAAGCCACCACATATTTTGGAAAGCTCGTCCGGAATTTTAAACCTCTCCTAGTACATATATAGGGACATCAGCCCCGGGATTTAAAATTTTTTTTTTTTCATAATTTGACACTGGGTGGAGATAGGAATCTCATATAATAAAATTAAAAGAATTCTTTTGTGGAAATTAAATAGTGGATGAACTGTCAGTGCTTGTAATTAGTGTTTGATCATATTTGATAAGTTGCCTTAGTATATTCTTAACTTTGCTTAAAATAAGATAGCTGATTTAGCCAAGTTCAGATCTGCTGCTGTGCAGACTGCCAGAGAGATGGGCATGGATGGGCCAGAGCTGGTCCAGTATATAACCTCAGAGTGTGACAAATTTATTGAATGAGAAGATAAGAAGTTAGAAGTAGAAAGAAGATTACAAATTGAAACAGAGAAAGAAATTAAAAGGTTACAAATTGAGACTGACAAAGAGGCAAGGGCATTAGGGGCTGATAGGGAGGCTGAGATTAAAAGGCTCCAATTTGAAGAAAAGAAATTGGAGGCTGAGGCTAAGAAATTGGAGGCTGAGGCTAAGAAATTGGAGGCAGAAAGAGAAGAAAAGAGATTGGCTGCAGAGCGTGAGGCAGAAAGAGAAGAAAGGATATTGGCTGCAGAACGGGAAGCAGAAGATAAGAGATTACAGAGGGAGCATGAGCTACGACTACGGGAGTTGGAATTGCAAGGCCATGCTCCTGAAAATGGTAACAGCCTCTCTACTTCTGATGCTACTACCAATCAGCGGGCCTCTAACTCAGCTATGGGGTTCCATCTAGATCATTTTGTTGAAAAGGATGATGACATAGAGTTATTTTAAAGCAAATTTGAGGTACTAGCTACAACTTATGGGTTAGAAAAAGAAAGGTGGGGTCTGAAGTTGTCACGGGGTCTTAGGGGAACATCTTATGAATTTTTTGCAAAAATGAGCAGGGATGACCAAGACAACTATGACTTGTTAAAACAGGCTCTTTTGATTAGATACGAGAAGAATGGTGAGTTTTATAGAAAGAAGTTTAGAAATGCCAAGCTTTTGTCTGGGGAAACATACCACCAATTCTCTGCCAGATTGGAAACCTATTTGGAGAAATGGACTGCTCTGGGGAAAACCCAAGATCTTAAAGAGATGATCATGATAGAGCAATTAAGAGAGTCCATGGCTCCAGACCTGAGAAAGTTTCTCATGGAACAAGGTGCAGAGAGGTTGGGTGAGGTACTTAATGTCGCTGAGAGGTATCAGGCGGCCCAGGCAGAAGTAGCTGGAGCAAGAAAGAAACATATAGATAACAATAAGGCCCCACAAAACTCAAATAAATTTGACAATAGAGAGCAGGGTAACATAGGTAAGCCCAACTTTGATAGGCAACGATATGACCATAGAGATAGAAACCCACAGTTCAATGACCGGAAATTCAATGAAAGAAAACCTTTCAACCAAGGAAAGCAATGGTGTAAATGGTGTAAGAGGGACACACATGACACCAAAGTCTGTAACAAGAAACCTCCTTCCTTCGCTGCAATGAAAACGGGGAACAAAGGATTAAAGGCAAAACTTACTGAACAGCAGGAACCTTATCAACCCCAGTGTGTGAAGATGTAGTAAGTAATGGGGTCACCATAAGGTGCCTTTATAATACTGGATTCGATTTTGATTCTGTTGTGAGTTCTCACCTGGTGCACTCAGATCAATACACCACAGAAACAGTGGAGATCCAAGCGGCAACCAAGGACGTAGCAACCATGACACTTCCCATCGCAAGGATAACTGTGAAAACTTGCTATGTGGAAGGAGTAATCAAAGCAGCAGTGATAAACGAACCCATCTACCCTCTGATATTGGGATGTCGTTATGTCTTCTTGGGGAATCCCAAGAGACCTGTGATCATGGCAACAGTGCAGACCAGGTCACAGTCGAAGAAGGAGGAAGATGAACCTATAAATACTCATCCAGAGGAGATGAGGAAGGCACAGGCTGAGGATAAGTCACTGAAGCCTTGTTTTAAGAAACTCCCAAAATGCCATACCCCTCCTAATAAAGGAGAATTTTATATGAAGAATAAACTCATATATAGGAAGGCCGGAACTGGTTCAAATGGTCACGGACAGCTGGTACTTCCCACTTCATATAGGGAAAAGGTGATGGAGTTAGGACATGCTATCCCTTTCAGTGGTCACATGGGGATTAGCGCAACAGGACAGCGTATAGCTTGTCACTATTTCTGGCCAGGAATAACGGAAGATATAAAGAGATACGTCAAATCCTGCCCAGAATGCCAAAGGGTAGCTCCAAAGCATTGGACTGCACCTGCAACTCTAGGGGAGATGCCTATTGTGGGAACCCCTTTCGAGAGAGTTGCTGTGGATATTGTGGGACCTCTCACACGTACCAAGAGGAGGAACAGTTACATCCTTACTCTGATGGACACTTGCTCTATGTGGGGAGAGGCGGTAGCCCTGTCATCGATTGACTCGAAACATGTGGCAGAGGCATTACTCACCATATTCACGACGTTAGGTTTCCCTCACCAAATCTTGACTGATAATGGATCACAGTTTAAGGGGAGACTAACGGAGGAAGTTTTCAGGATCTTCCAAGCCAAACACTTTCATTGTAGTCCGTACCACCCCAAGGGAACGGCCAGGTGGAAAGGTTCAACGGGACACTTATCTCCATCCTGAGGAAGTTGGCACACGAGAAACCTGATACATGGGATCAGTACTTGCCCGCCGCACTCTTTGCGTACCGGGAAGTTCCCCATAACTCAACAGGAATGGCACCGGCAACTTTGTTGTTCGGCAGGCCAATTAAAGGTCCATTGGAAACCTTATTGAGGACGTGGACAGATGAGAAGGCAGAAGAAACTGTTACCTCATCGTATCAGTATGTGAACGAACTGACCACTCGTTTAAAAATTGGCTGGAAAATTGCAAATGATAACCTAAGACAAGCCAGGAAGAAACATGCTGCATATTACAATAACAAAGCGAAGGATAGGGAGCTTGCTGTGGGGGAGAAGGTACTTCTACTACTACCCGGCAGCAGCAATAAACTTCAAATCAGATGGCAGGGTCCATATACAGTTTTGGAAAAGGTATCCAGAACAAACTATAAGATAGACAAGAAGGGAAAGGAAAAAGTCTATCACGTGAACCTCCTAAAGAAATATCAGGAAAGAAGTAATTCGGAAGGAGCACACTTAATGACCTTGGCCATAGCCACCGAAATGAAAAATGAACCTCTCACCTCTTTTGAATATCCACTGAAACCATGTGAAACGTTTGCACAGGTGAAGATCAGTAATCATCTGACAAAAGGACAGAGGGAGAAGATTCAAAAGGTTCTGGAGACCCATACAGACGTGTTAACGGATAAGCGAATATGATATGAAACTACTAGACCCAACACCCATCTGTATGAGAGCCTATCCTATCCCATTCGCAAAAGAAAAAGCTTTGAAAGAGGAGATAGATTATTTGTTACAAGAAGGGATTATTTCTCACAGTGAATCTCCTTATAGCTCTAGAGTGGTTTTGTTGAGAAAACCATCTGGGAAACATAGACTGTGCATAGATTACAGGAAACTGAATGCTATCACAGAAGGTCAGGTGGATCCATTACCTGATACTAACCAACTGTTTGCCAAACTGAATAAGGCAAAATATTTTTCCAAAGTAGACCTCAGTAAGGGATATTATCAGATCCCAGTGAAGCCTGAGATTCGACCGTATCTGGCTTTTAGCACCTCGGAAGGGCATTATGAATTTAACATGTTACCATTTGGATTGAAAAATGCGCCGAGTGTGTTTTCCAGAATGATGCGAAAACTGTTGGAACCACTGAAAAATCCCTGCATCACAAATTTCATGGATGATATCCTCATCGCTACTGAAACATTTGAGGAACATGTTACCTCTTTGAACATGCTATTTGATGGACTCAGAGAGGCAAACTTGACGGCTAGACCAACAAAATGTTGTATAAGTTGTAAAGAACTAGAATTCTTGGGACATACTGTACAGCAGGGCAACATGACCCCTGACCCCAAGAATCTGGAGAAGCTGCAGAGAGCACCCAGACCCAGACTAAGAAGGATGTGCGATCCTTCGTGTCACTTTGTTGGTTTTACCAAAAGTATATTAACAACTTTAACTCTGTGTGTGCGCCTCTGACGGATTTAAATCGCAAAGGTCAGCATGATAAGATTATTTGGTCAGCACAGTGCGAACTGGCTTATAATGAATTAAAAGAAAAACTCACTAGCAAGCCTATTTTGAAACTGCCTGATTTGACTCGGGAATTTGTCGTGAGAACGGACGCTAGTAATGTAGGATTGGGGGGCCACCTTGTTGCAAAGGTCCTCTTCTCCAAATGGGGAATTAAACCCAGTCGCTTATGCCAGTCGCAAGTTAAACAGGGCTGAGCAAAACTACTCAACTAGCGAAAAAGAATGTCTCGCGTTAGTCTGGGCGATAAAAATGTTCCAGATCTATTTATATGGTAGAACATTTGTGGTACAAACAGACCATCAGCCATTAGTATTCTTGGCACAGGCAAAACATGAAAATGCAAGATTGCTAAGGTGGTCGTTACTCATTCAACCATATTCGTTCACCATTGAGTACATTCCGGGCCCGCAAAATGTTGGGGCAGACTTTTTGAGTAGACACCCTCCGGAAGAAAACCAAAATAATCATAGAGTTTCCGCCAATGCCGGTCCCAAGCCCGGATGAAAAAGGAGGAGGGCGGCCTGCATGGAGGCCGTAAGGAGGCAGCCCCTCCACCATGCAAAGGCACAACAGGCCAATCACCTGTTTGCTTTAAATCATGATTACACGAACTACAAGAGAGAAAACCGGACTGATTCTAAAGGCGACGAACTGGAACGGACTACGGACTACGACTTATGGAACTTGGAACACAAGAAGTATAAATGGGAAGGAAGAGGAGCTGGTGGAAGAGATGAAGAAAGCAAAACTAGAAATCCTGGCTATAACGGAAACGAAGAAAAAAGGACAAGGAGTCATGGATCTCGATGGCAACATGTTGCTCTACAGTGGTGTACCCATATCTGAAAGGGCTAAAGGGGGCGTGGGTTGCATTGTGGCCCAAAATCAAAAAGATAGTATCAAGGGATGGAACTTTGTCTCGGAGCGCATTATGGTTGTAAAACTAAAAGAAGGAGAAACCATAGTCAACCTGGTCATAGGGTATGGGCCAAATGAGGATGAGAGAGCGGAGGTCAAGGAGGAATACTTTGAGCTGCTTCAAAGGACAGTGGATGACTGCCTAGATGAAGTTATTATGCTCGGAGATTTTAATGCCAGAGTTGGAAATGACCATGCTAGATGGGGTGGAGTTATCGGAAGATATGGAGAAGATACTCTCAATGACAATGGAAAGCGACTCCTTAGATTCTGCAGTGAGCAGAATCTGATCATTACAAACACAAAGTTCCCCCATAAGCGCATACATGCATACACTAGATGTGAACCAACCAAGAATGAGAAGTCAGTGATCGACTATGCCATTGTTCGGAGAAGCTCATTCAGATATGTCCGAGATGCAAGAGTCTGGAGGGGGCCAGAGATTGGAAGTGATCACTACCTGCTAACAATCAAACGAACAACTGAAAGAGTTGCTCAGCCTAGGAACTGCCCAACATCACGCAAGAAACCAAGTAAACGAGCAGGAGAAATGAGCATTAGGACCTACAAGCTGAGAGAGCCAGAAATTAAGACCAGATATCAGGGCTTATTGCTGCAGCGGTGAGCAACACAGAAGAACGACCTGATGACTTGGAAACCCTCTGGATTAAATTCAAGGATATCATAAAGACAGCTGCTGCAGAAGCATGCGGTGAAGTCCGACTTGGGAACAAGAGAAAGAGGACACCTTGGTGGACAGAGGAAGTCAAAGAGAAAATAAGAGAGAAGAAAATGGCATGGAAACAATACTTAGGAGCTAAAAACACAACAGGACAAATGGAAAAAATATAGAGAATATGTGACACTCAGAACAGAAGCAAAGAACAAAGTGCTAGCAGCAAAACAGAAGTCCTGGGAAGAATTTGGAGAAAAGCTAGAAAAAGATGCACAAGAAAACCAGAAATTGTTCTATAAGACCCTAAAGAACATGAGGAAAGAAAAACAATGCCCTCTCAAATTTATAAAGGACAAGCAAGGCAAATTGCTTACTGCCCCGAAGGAAGTAATGGAAAGATGGAAAGAATATTTCTCAGAACTCCTGGATGGTGAGCATGATGAAGCATCAGAAATGATAACCACTGACACAGAAGAGGAAACCAATGATGGTGAAGATGACATAAAGATGGAAGAACTGAGGGCAGCACTAGAGAAAATCAAGATGGGCAAAGCAGCAGGGCATGATGGTATAACACCAGAAATGGTTAAGTACATGGGAGCATCAGGCGACCTATTACTCTTAAAGGTCCTACAGGCAGCATGGTGCAACAAGACCATACCAAAGGATTGGGAGATTGCCATCATAACACCAATTTTCAAAAAGGGTGACAATCGACAATGTGGAAACCATAGAGGCATATCCCTTCTCAGTGTCCCTGGTAAAATCTACTCTAGAATCCTAGAGCAGAGACTCCGACGCCTAGCTGAGCCACAATTGGATGAGGTCCAGTGCGGATTCCGAGCAAACCGAAGTACTCAAGACCTAATCTTCACACTCAGACAGCTGAGTGAAAAGGCCCTTGAGTATAAAATGAGATCCATCTTTGTTTCATAGATCTGGAAAAGGCGTTTGACAGGGTCCCCTGGAGCAAACTTTGGACTGTTTGGCAAGGAAGAATATTCCAGCACCTCTGATTCATGCTATACAGAGCTTCTACAAGTCTTGCAGAAATTATGTGAGGACAGCAAACCATAAGTCAGAAGAGTTCAGGACCACCACTGGTGTAAGACAAGGTGATATCCTATCACCTTACCTCTTCATACTCCTTATGGACGATGTCATCAAGGCATGTAAGGAGAGAACAAGAAAATATTCAGTGGGGTACTGGAAGATGAGACAGGTCTATATTTCGGAGCTGGCATTTGCTGATGATGTTGCCCTGATTGCTAAATCAGAGGCACATCTCCAATCCAACCTGCAAGTCTGGAAGGAAGAGCTGGAGAAGAGAGGGATGGTCATAAGCAGCTCTAAAACAAAATCCATGGTGATATCACGAGAAGAAAGAAAACATCAGATTAAGTTGGGAGAACAGGTCCTGGAGCAGGTCGACCACTTTAAATATCTCGGAGCTATTATAGACCGAAAGGGAGGCATCAAAGAAAAGTTGGCCACTCGAAAAGCAGCGCCTGGGAGACTTTTTCAGGCCATAAATCGTGGATTCCTCAGCAAGAAAGAGGTTGGTAAGAAAACGAAGATGGCTGTATACCGCTCCACCTATGTCCCAGTCTTGACATATGGATGCGAGTCGTGGGCAATGACTACAACCCACAAAAGCCAGATCCAAACCTCAGAAATGAGGTATCTGAGGAAAGTGGTTGAAGTAACAAGAAGAGACATGGTCCGCAACCAGACGATCCGTCAAGGCCTAAAATCCCATCCGCTGCAGACCCAAATAGAACAGTCCCAACTAAGATGGTTTGGCCATGTCTGCAGAATGGGAGAAGATCGGCTACCACGACAAGCATGGGAGACAAAGAGCCAGGGATCCAGACCTCCAGGACGACCCAGAGTCCGCTGGGAGGACAACATTAGACAATCTTTGAAGGACCGAGGACTAGAATGGAACCAGGCCAGGAAGAAGACAGCTGATAGAATGGTCTGGCGCTCTCTCTTCCAAACCTCTACACCTCACGGTAGAAGGGGAACGACTAAGTAAGTAAGTATCATAGAGTTTAATTGAGTTCATGTGATCAGATATATATCACAGATTATAAACTTGCATTTGCATGCATGTTCTTAACAAGGGGGATGTGTAGTGATATCAGTGATATATGTGATCACCCTTACATTAAAATTTGACAAAAGATTTGAAACGTAGTGGAAACTAGTTTTCCGCCCGTGTTTGTTGCGCATCATTGTCACCCACGCCTGGAATTGAAAATTATTAATAGGAAGGAAAAGATAGCCTATAAAACTGACGCTCCATTTGCGCAGTAGGGACTAAACATGAGACAGTTTGTGGGCGGCAAATACTGGTTTCTTCTAAAGGAGTGAGAGAGGAAAATAACTACTGCATTCTAGGAAGCTCAAGGTTACTACAGTATGGTAGGGTACCCCGTCGCTTAGCAACCGAGGTTTGAAATTTGTGCGCTATTGCGTGAGAAAATCCTCCCCCTTACTATACCCCGCCACCTCGTTGAGGCTAGGTTCAAATATACAGTATGGAAAGGGGAAGAAAAGGAGAAAACCGACAGTGAAAGTGAAACTTATTGTGACTTTCAAAATAAACTAAAAAGAATGGTTACAAGGATAACGTTGATAATAATTCCTATAAAATCTTCCATGGTTATTAAAAATACTTAGAGCAATCTTAGAAAAATGTATTTTGGTAAAATTTGTGGTTTAGCAAAAGAAAACCCAAAAAGACAAAAATGTTAACGACACTAAACACTGACATAAAACTTAAATGGACAGATAGAGCTTAGTCTTCTGGTCAATAATATGTTTCAATATCAATAATAGCACGAGTAATAACCAAGATATTGTAAAAAATACTATATAGTTTCGAACAGTATGACGGACAGACGATCGCCCTTGTTCATTTATTGGTAACATTTTTGGGACGCAATTTTGAAAAGAGGCATTGGCGTGATTCAAATTTGATTGGTTACCGCTAGGAGGAAGGGAGAGGGAGCAATTGTTAGCTGAAAAACGATACATATTTTGCAGTGTAATAGCATGGGCAGACTGACCAACAGACTAAGAAACACACAGCCTGTTTGGGTTTTTTTTTTTTTAATTTGAATTGAATTGATAGACCCTCGCTGTGATTGGGCCAGCCTAGTGATATTGGCAAAAAGCTTCCAAGGCTTGTGGCCATTTGATACAATAATTTTAGTATGCAAGCTGCGTTGAGAACAGCAGTGTTAAGTGTGAAATAAAACTTGGCAGTCTGGACAGGTGCAAAGTTGAACTTATATATATATTCTAATGCTAATGCCAGTCAACGTGTGCTTGTGATATTTTCATTGAATTGTGGTAAGAACGAATTTATTAAACTTGTTATTACAAATTTGGTGTATGAGATACTGCATTATTGGGAATGTTTTACGACTAAGTACATAGGTCCCCTAGCAGACTTATGCAGGGCCTGTGGTGTTGCTTAAACGCAATAGAACTTACATGGGTTGTATAACTAAAAAAGATTTCCAAAGTTACCAGTGGGAAGTCTAACCCACATTATTGTATGGAAGAAGATCACTGTTCAATGTGGCAGAGGCGTTGAAGCCATTAGGGGAGAGGAATAGGAGCACTGGTAATAAGTGTCACACCAAAATATAATGGTTGAAACGGGTTGTCTACAAGATCTGACCCTTTTCTTTTAATTGAAATTTATCATGTATTACTTGTGGAATGATAGTATAGATGTGTTATAAAGAATCATAACCTTGTTTCAGGGTTTGTACTGGTACTAAAAACATAGTGCCAGACTTCTGGTGGACTGACCATTGTGAGAGAAGACGATGTCTATTGGTACACGCTCTCTACCACAACTACCCCAGAAAAATTAATAGATTGGCCGTACGTTTGAAATTTTGCTGGTACACGCTCTCTACCACCATCAACACAGAAAGTGGGAGAGATTGGCAGAATCTTCAGAATACTACAAAAACTGAAAGATAAGTGCCAGTGTGTTGGCACTAAGACATTCATCCACTTATATTATTAAATAATAAATAAAATATTTGACTGTTGAAATAAAACATTCCACAAGAGAAAAAGAAAAGAAAAGAGAGGGGATAATGAAAAACCCCCAATCCACCATTAATTACCAGTGTTAACCTTATTCTAGAGTGATATCTCAATATACTTAGATTTTAATATTCATTTAGATGGACAGAAGATCCATTGTGACATTTGACTTTTGTAAATAAAACAATCAATTTCATTTTGTTGTTGGTCCTGACTCAGAAAATTCTGATCAGGACAGATAAAATTGTAATATAATTTATTACCTAATATTCAACCACAGAATTCTATAAGTTATATCATAGATTTGTAGTTTGTTCGTGGTTGTAGTCACCCAGTCGTGTCTATTTGATAGTATTGATTTATATGTTATGTTATGTTCTAGACTGGAGAAAGTAACAAGAACGTATGGGATGGAAATTAATATAGAAAAAAGCAAGATATTGGTGAATAGCCATAAGAAACATGTTCCGACCAATATTACGTTAAATGGGCAAACGATAGAAGAAGTTAACACCTTTAAATATCTCGGGTCCACTATATGTAGTGATGGAAGATCAAGTAAAGAAATCAAGACAAGACTTGAGATGGCCTCAGCTGCCATGACAAGGTTGAATGTGATCTGGAAAAGTAACATCAGTTTTCCTGTGAAGATCAAATTATACAAATCACCTGTATTATCTATTCTCTTGTATGGGTGTGAGGGCTGGACACTCACTGCAGATACGGAGCGAAGGATTCAGGCTTTCGAGCATAAATGTTATAGAAGAATTTTGCGCATTTGCTATAAAGAGCACAAAACAAATGTCTATGTTAGAGAGAAGATAAACACCTATGCAGGCCACCAAGAACCACTTTTGTCAATAGTGAAACGTCGAAAGCTTGCCTGGTTTGGGCATGTAACTCGTCATGACTCCCTTTCGAAAACGATCCTCCAGGGAACAGTCGAAGGTAAACGGAGAAGAGGAAGACAAAGAAAATCCTTGGCTGATAACATCAAAGAATGGGCAGGACACGGTTTTTCCACACTTGTACGCATTGCTGAGAATAGAGAGCAGTGGAGGACCATGTCTGCTGATGCTTCCACCATGGCACCCCTACGACCCATGACGGGTTATGGGTTGAGATGATGATGTGAACAACACAGCATACACCCGCATTACCCTAGACATCCAGTCATTTAACATACAGTATATTGTAATAAAATAATCTCAGAGTGAGATCACCTAGTGGTAGCAGATAGATACCCTGAGAAGTCATCCTAAATTCAACAATTAGACTCAGGTATTTACATAGCTCGACCTCACTCTGTTGACAAAATAATAACATATAACAACAATAACACCAAACCCACCACACACACACACACACACATATATATATATATATATATATATATATATATATATATATATATATATATATATATATATATATATATATATATATATATATATATACGTGTTAGTTCACATCTTAGTAATTTAAACTTACGCCAATCCTGGCTCACATACTTTTTTGCTCAGATGGATAAAAGAGACTTGAATCGGCCTCTTACACGCGTCTGGTGTGTCGTTTCTTTATAAAAATCGAGGAAGTTGAGGGGAACTGCGGTAAGACGTGGAGTACAATGGATGGGTTTGAAAAAAAATCGAAAAAATGTGATTCGTCTTACGAGGACAAAAGACAAAGAAAATAGTCTACGTTACGGCCACAAGGCCTTCGTCAGGAAAGGAAAGAAAGTGAAGGCTAGATAGGACACATAAGAACTTAAATAAATATAAAAATAAAACCTAGGTACTTCCCTGAAGGCAAGGCATCGAAATCATATCACTATTCGCTGTCCGCTGATGGACAGCGTGGCTGAAAAGGAAGTGACTTCCGCCACCGGATGTACACAATACATACTAAGAAACTAAAAACTAAAAAACGAAACTGAACAATAAACTACCCAAACGTAATAAAAGCTGGGACTGGAAATAGAAGAGGACAGAATGAGTGGGAGATAAATAAATATGAAATAAAAAATCAAGACAAATTAGAAACAGTGTATATTCATACATATTATGGAGGATGGCATAAAAAATAGAAGAATAGGATAAGAGTGGAAAGAGTCAAAATAGAGCAAGAGAGGAAAGGGTGACCTCAGACAAAGGTGTGTAAAGTGTTGAGACCGGCTGGTTTTAGACACCCCATGTGGTGGATAAGACGGTTCTCAAGCTGTTCTCGGCTGGCAGTGTCAGAGGAGCAGGATCGGATCGCTGTGACCTGGATGTCGATGGGACCATGGTGGTCAGGACCATTGAAGTGTATGGCAACTGGTGTGGACTTTTGCTGAGAGATGTCATTTAAGTGCTGGCTGAATCTGTCCCCAAGTCGTTTGCCTGTTTGGACAATATAGGTTTTGCAGCAACGTTTACATATGATCGTATAAATGACATTGCGCGATTCACACGTGAAGCTACTAGTGATGGTGTACGTAGCCTTAGGAAAGGACACCTTCTGGGTTGAGATGACATACTTACACGTGTTGCATCGTGTCCGACCACAGGGTAGTGTGCCAAAGTGAGTGGCATTCTCCTTTGGGAGACGGCTGTGAACAAGAAGATCCTTCAAGTTATTGTCGCGTCTATATGCCACCAAAGGTGCTTCACCGAATACTTCAGCAGTACTGCTGTCAAACAGATTCTTTTCCGCCACCTCCCTATCCTCCAAGCAGAGCCTGTGACCCAAGGCCGATATATATCATCATCATCATGTGACGTATTCTTTCCAGAACGTTGTCTCCATTACAGCTGCTCTGAACGCATCACGATTCTGGGCAAGTCGACCTGCATCAGCCAAAGACAAGTTCAGACTCTCTGTGATGTCCTGGGTCCACCGTCGTCTAGGTCGACCCCTTCCCCTTTTTCCAGGGACTATGCCTTCCATCACTGTTTTTTCCAGACTATTATGTCTTTTTATATGACCGAAAAATTTCAGCTTCCTTATTGCGATGGTATTTAGGAGCCAATGTTCCTGTACGTTTAGTGAGTGCAGTACTTCTCTGTTGGTCTTTTTTTATGTCCAGGGTATTCTCAACATCCTTCTGTAGCATTTCATTTCGAATGATGTAATCTTTTTTGCAACTGTTTTATTGAGTGTCCAAGTCTCGCAGCCGTATGTTGCTACTGGGAATATACATGCTCTGATCAGTTGTAACTTTGTTTCTTTGCTTGTGCCTTGCCATAGGTTTTTCATCTGTATTAGCTTATGTGAAGCAATTGCAAGTCTTCTTTTAATTTCTACTGCACAGTCGCCAGAGCTGTTAATGATTGATCCTAAGTATTCGAATTCATTGACACTTTCCAGTTCTTCGTTATCAATTTCAATTTCTGGTTTGGTCTTTACTTTGTCTGTTGTCAATACTTTATATATATATATATATATATATATATATATATATATATATATATATATATATATATATATATATATATATATATATATATATATATATATATATATATATATATATATATATATATACGAGGGACGTTCAAGTCAAACCGGGACTTTTTGTTCTGGAAGTACAGGAAGGAATGCTAGCGTGGTGGTACTACTGACAGTAGAAAGTAACAAGTGTGACCTACTCGTATTATCGTAACCGTTACCGTTATTACCGTTAGGTGGCGTACGCGTCACGGGTCAGTCCCTGATAGATAATGCAAATGGCGGACAACAGAGTTAGTGCACGTTGGGTGCCAAGACAGCTTTCCGCTTTTGACCGGCAGAGAAGAGTTCAAGTCTGCACTGAGTTGAAGGATCGTTTTGGCAGGGAAGGCCAGAATTTTCTGAATCGCTTCATTACGTGTGATGAAACCTGGGTGCATCATTTCACTCCGGAATCAAAACGAGCATCCATGCAGTGGAAGCATACGGACTCACCACCACCCAAAAAATTTCGGAAAATTGCGTCTGCTTGGAAAGTGATGGCGAGTGTTTTCTGGGACAAATGTGGAATTATTCACGTGGATTTTCTACCCCGTGGTGCCACTATCAACAGTGAAGAGTACTGTCGCATTCTAAGTGATGTGCATAACCATCTGCGGAAGAAACGGCCTGGTTTGACAAGAAAAGGCGTCCTGTTTCTACAGGATAACGCACGACCACATACCGCTCACCGCACCACGTGCAAATTACAGCAACTCGGGTGGGAGGTATTGCCACATCCCCCTTACAGCCCAGACCTCGCTCCGAGCGACTTCCACCTGTTTGGACCCCTGAAAGAGTTCCTGGGAGGTCAGCATTTTAGCACTGATGACGAAGTGAAGCAGGCTGTCCTACGATGGTTCAGGAGTACTGACATATCTTTCTACGCTAAAGTTTTTCAACTGGGATAAGTGCATAAATGTTGCAGGGGATTATATCAAAAAATAAATGGCAATTTCACTCCTCCAAATTTGTTCTTTTAGTTTGTACAAACAAAAGTCCCGGTTTGACTTGAACGTTTTTACATATATATATATATATTGCCCTGTGAATATTAATATGTGAAAATCGCTAGTGGATGTCCTAGTTAATTGAGGTTGGCAACTTCAGCGTATAGAATGATGATTTCATGAACCACCACTGGTGATTGCTTTATTGCTAGTTTCGTAAAGAGAACTAAAAGCATAAAATAGTCCCATGTACCATATGGAGCAGGGAGGAAAAGATGAAGAAATGATGTACATTCTAATTATAATACTTACAGTTTCAAACCAGTGTAAATGTCGATGTTAACATATGTTCTTTAAAATCAATGGAAGTTTCAAACTTTTCAAATCAGTGTAAACATAAATGAAAACATATTAAATTTTTATTGTGAGCACTTTTCAATCAGCGGAAATGTAAATGTAAACATATTCTATCTGAGCTATTCATCTTTTTATTTAAATGTGATGTAAAGCTAAAGCTGTTTAATTTAAATGTAAAAGAAAGTTTTATCCCGAGGGATTAAATTTAATTCTCATCGAGGGTAAATTCTTAGTTAATTGGAATGGTGGTATGGGAAGATAGGAACCCATAGCTATAGTGTGGAAAACGCCATTCTCAGAAGTGAACAGTGGCCTAAGCTTTAAGGCGAGGGACCAAGTTTGTTGACTCTCCTTGACATTTCTGGGAAAAGAGCTACACCCGACAACCTTGACCAGCGACAAGCGTGTACAGTGTGAAAAGAACCCATCAGCGGGAGCAGAAACTACTGTTGGCAGCTAAGTGCAAAATATACGCTGGCAAAATGAACTTTTTTCATTGACTCTACTATCAATCAATGTGGAAACTTTTCTTCAAAACTATTCAAATTATTTTCAAACTGTTAAAACTTAAGTGATTATTAAATTTTGTAATTTTACAAATTTAACTTCGATTTAATCCTTTTAAATGTACTGCATGTTTGTCTCAGTCAATTTACTACCACAGTCTAAACATAGCTATACCAGAATTATAAGAATTCCACTGAGTAAATCAGAGGTGGGGGCTCAACGAGCTAAAAATTAATCATTGCTTAATTCTTCACAAAAGTTGTCGACAGATTCTAGAATTAACGTGCTCAGCCAAAGCAGCATTGTTTTCGCTTATCTGAGTATCTTGTAAAGACTCACTTTGTGATAGAAGTGGCATTACCCTTCTATCTACATCTCTGCCAAGAGTAATCTTGTGCGAAGGTAGATACCTTTGAAGACCATATTAGATACTCTTGAGTTTTGGCCACTGTTGGACCACTACTGCAAAGCAGGGGAGGCAATACCGTTACAGGCCTGAACTTTTCCTACTCATTCTGCGATGTAAGGACCAGAGTTTCTGTAGTGTTTTGTCAGTGCCCACATGTGTCACAAAGCCCCCCCCCCCCCCCCCCTCCCCCCCCCCCCCCCCCCCCCCCCCCCCCCCCCCCCCCCCCCACACACACACACACACACTGAGTCTTTGGGCTCTCTTGACAAGCCCTTGAAATTATTGATAGCTCTTTGCTTTTTCTCCTTAAAATATAGTGTAGTCATCTCAAACGTAAGGGTCTTTTATATTTGGACATGCGCCCTAATATAACCGACTAGGTTGAACGGGACGCGCCTCGCCAAAAACGAGGCAAAACTTTATTTAAAAAATATATTTTATAATTCATTGTCCTTCTCTTCCGTGCTATTCGCCATAACTTTGTCGCTCTTTCCTTTTCCAGCCATGCTGTCTCTACTGTCACATTCCACCAGGGCGGTTGTGTAAAAGGTGTACGAGATGTCTTTTGTTTCGCAATTTGACACAATATGTGTACTGGGCTACTACTGTCACGTGGGCCTGTATGATACTGGAAAGTCTGTTTCGGTTTCCTGTGTCTGGTGGTCTTTCCTTTCGCACTGAGGACTACACAGGGTAGGTGATCGCTTTCTTGAGCTTGTAATACATCCCAACGTGCAAAGGTGGCGACAGCACTAGAAATCAATGCCAGATCTATGACACCATCAGTATCCCCTGGTCTAGATGCCAGTCTTGTTGGGCGTCCATCATTTAAAATGGATAGGTTCGAGCTGAGCAAGCCTGACTCAAGGGAACACCCTGTCTATTTTCCGTGGAGTTCCCCCACTCCAGAGATCTAGCATTAAAATCGCCCGCAATTAAGCACATCGTGTTAGGTTCTTCGGACAATTTTGTCAGGAACTCCCAGCTACTTTCTTCCGAAAGGCGATCCACATGGGCATATAAATTGAAGATTTGCAATTCTTGACCGCCTATATGCAGTACAAGCCCATGTAATTCTGCATCCTCATTAGAATGGACACTTGTATCTAGCCATGCATGAGGGAGTTCATCTTTCACATACATCGCGTGCCCTCATCTGCCAGGCCCACACGGATTTGTATATCATCTGTAACCGGGGCACTTGACAACAGTATTCACTTGTAAATTTGTCTCCTGGATCATTAAGATATCAAAATCATAAATGATAGTCTGAATAATGGCTGCCCGTTGATAGGCACTTTGACAGCTCCAGTACCCTATACGTAATTATTTCATAGAGAGTCTGTCCGCCTTCTTCCTTGTTTTTCTATTACCATCTCTTCTTTTTCTCTCTCTCCTCTGCCCCCCCCCCCCCCACCTCTCCTTCTGCATCCACGTTTCTTCGTTACATTTGCGTGGTAATAAGAAACTTCTCAGACTACAGCTGGGAAAAGGCTATTTCAGAATAGAAGAACCTTACTGTGCAGGATGTCTTCAAGACAATAATATAGAACATTTCTTGTTAAAATGTAAGAGGTATGAACAAATGAGAATACCAATATTAGATTATTTGCAAGCATCAAACTTACCTATAAATATAGAAGAGGTGTTGAGAATAGACAGACCTAGGGAACTGCATAATATAGTCAAACAATATTTAACACGAACAAATGTTAATATATAGTGGCTGGGAATGTGAAGGTCTGATGCTGTTCTAACAATGCATATGACTTTTAACAGATGAAAGTCAATTAAATATCTGGTAAAGTCCGTTATATAACTGGAACCACCAAACCTTTACACCCCTCCACTTTAATATTATTCTTGTTCAGAGTTTCTTCTTGATTTTTTTTTTTTTTTTTTTTTTTAACATATAAGCACAATTGTGATTGTCCCTATTTACAATAATTTGACAAATGTGATGCCACTTTCTCATATCGGCAGTTGTTCATATTATTTGGAATTGAAAATAATGTATATCCTAATTATAACCCATCAGAGGTTGAACGGGATATTTTTCTTCATTAATTTAAAAAAAAAAAAAATTTGCCGAAGGCATCGGCGACAGAGCACGATCCCCGTAGCTCCCGCGATAATTCTGATTTGTTGCATAATTCATCTTATTTTTAAAGATATGGTGGAAATAACCGGTCACCCTGATAAAGCCACCTTGCCAGGGAAGAGGCAAGGGATGTTCCTTAGGAAGTTCATCTGCCTGGCGCCGCCCCGCTCCCATTCCAGACAGCCAATGTTTAAGATCAATTTCCCGTTAGCCATTCAGCCTCTCAGCACATTGGAGCACCTTAGGCTTGGGGTCATTAACTAATGACTATGACAGAAGACGCCTTTATTCGAGTTTTACCATGCTTATTACGAAGTGAAGACATTTGTTGACGACGCCATTATTATTAAAACATGTGAAGAAATTACACGTCATCTTTTTGTGAACAGAATTTGCCAAGATGGCTGACAAAGTCGTTAGCTGAACTTTTCAAAAAACATGCCCTCATTCAGGCATATACTTAACATGCAGACATCGATTGTTGCACGAAAATGGGGACGTCTCCTCACATGAATGTACTGGCTCGTACCAAGTCAAACACTTGGTAAAACGCAGCACAGCAGGCTAAAAAAACTCAAATCACAAACTACGTCAGACATCTTGAACCAGAAATTCTATGGGAGAGGTAATAATGACTAACGAACCAAAATAGGAGGCACTTAGCTAAGATCTGTACACTCCCAGTTCACAATGACTAATGAACCATAATACCAATCGTTATTGGGATTGTTCTACAAACGTCAATAGGAGCTGGGTTTTGAGGCCTTGCCTAATCGTCTGGTTGCGGGCCATGTCTCTTCTTGTTACTTCAACCACCTTCCTCATATACCTTATTTATGAGGTTTGGAGCTGGCTTTTGTAGGTTGTAGTCGTTGTCCATGACTTATTTCCATAAGTCAAGATTGGAACATAAGTGGAGCGGTATACAGCCATCTTGGTCTTCTTGCTGATTTCTCCTTTGCTAAGGAATCCTTGATTTATAGTTGTAGATAGATAGATAGATAGATAGATAGATAGATAGATAGATAGATAGATAGATAGATAGATAGATAGATAGATAGATAGATAGATAGACAGACAGACCGACCGACCGACCGACCGACCGACCGACCGACCGACCGACCGACCGACCGACAGACAGACAGACAGACAGACAGACAGACAGATAGACAGACAGACAGATAGATAGATAGATAGATAGATAGATAGATAGATAGATAGATAGATAGATAGATAGATAGATAGATAGATAGATAGATAGATTTTATGTGATGGTATGCAAAACAATATACAAGTCTATATATTTACACCTTCTAATTGTCTTAGCATCCTGTCCCGTCACCTATTCCCACCGACTAATACATCTTTTCATATTGCATGACAAAACTTCATAATTACGGAAATGCCGCTCATTGGGACCTGGAAACTAAATTGTGCCCTAACTGAAATAACGCGGTCTGTTCACATCCATTTCATGGCGGGTGTTTGAGGAATATTCATTATTATTTGTTAACTGTTCTTTTTTTTTTTTCTTTTTTTTTTGACAACATTTCTTGAATTTTCTCCTTGATATTAAGCTTTCCGCGCAAATATGAATATGTATCGCAAACATAAATCTATATTATTTAGCTCATCAGCGATGTAGCATCTACACTTTCGTGCTTTTCTTTGCGTGTAACTGATTTACTTCAGGAGGAGAATTGAAGTGAATAAAATGACCACAAAAGAATGTATTGCTGCCATAATGGCATGCAGCAGAAAGAACATGACTTAATTATATCCCCCGTCATGTTTTGGCGGGTAACTTGTTCGTTAATTATAAGTGGTGAGTAATTATTGGTGGGGGAGTCATAACAGGTTAGTGATTACTGATGGGTCGGTCGTAACAGGTTAGTAATTATTGGTAGGCCGGTCATGACAGGTTAGTAATAATTGGTAGGACGGTCGTGACAGGTTAGTAATTATTGGTAGGATGGTCATGACAGGTTAGTAATTACTGATAGGACGGTTATGACAGGTTAGTAATTACTGATAGGACGGTTATGACAGGTTAGTAATTACTAATGGGATGGTTATGAGAGGTTAGTAATTGCTGGTGGGACGGTTATGACAGGTTAGGAATTACTAATGGGACGGTTATGACAGGTTAGTAATTACTGATGGGACGATTGTGACAGGTTAGTAATTACTGGTAGTACGGTTCTGGCAGATTAGTAATACTGGTGGGACGGTTAAGGCAGGTTAGCAATACTGGTGCTACGGTTGTGACAGGTGGAGATCTTAAGAGGGCTGATAACGATGATGTACAGATAAATGGCATAAATCATTACTGAGAGAGATAAAAGAGGTAGAGAGAGAGATAAGAGAGGTAGAGAGAGATAAGAGAGGTAGACAGAGATAAAAGCGGTAGAGAGAGATAAGAGAGGTAGAGAGATAAGAGAGGTAGAGAGAGATAAGAGAGGCAGAGAGAGATAAGAGAGGTAGAGAGAGATAATAGAGGTAGAGAGAGATAAGAGAGGTAGAGAGATAAGAGAGGTAGAGAGAGATAAGAGAGGCAGAGAGAGATAAGAGAGGTAGAGAGAGATAAGAGAGGCAGAGAGAGATAAGAGAGGTAGAGAGAGATAAGAGAGGTAGAGAGATAAGAGAGGTAGAGAGAGATAAGAGAGGCAGAGAGAGATAAGAGAGATAGAGACAGATAAGAGAGGCAGAGAGAGATAAGAGAGGCAGAGAGAGATAAGAGAGGTAGAGAGAGAAAAGAGAGGTAGAGAGAGATAAGAGAGGTAGAGAGAGATAAAAAACATATGGAGATGAGAACTGGAGACGTACATAAAAGAAATGAGGAAGACATTGAAAGACTTTGAAGGACAGGTAGACTTGTATAAGTTTGGTCAAGGACTTTGAAGGACAGGTAGACTTGTTTAAGTTTGGTCAAGGACTTTGAAGGACAGGTAGACTTGTATAAGTTTGGTCAAGGACTTTGATGGACAGGTAGACATGTTTAAGTTTGGTCAAGGACTTTGAAGGACAGGTAGACGTGTATAAGTTTGGTCAAAGACTTTGAAGGACAGGTAGACTTGTATAAGTTTGGTCAAGGACTTTGAAGGACAGGTAGACTTGTATAAGTTTGGTCAAGGACTTTGAAGGACAGGTAGACTTGTATAAGTTTGGTCAAGGACTTTGAAGGACAGGTAGACTTGTATAAGTTTGGTCAAGGACTTAGAAGGACAGGTAGACTTGTATAAGTTTGGTCAAGGACTTAGAAGGACAGGTAGACTTGTATAAGTTTGGTCAAAGACTTTGAAGGACAGGTAGACTTGTATAAGTTTGGTCAAGGACTTTGATGGACAGGTAGACTTGTATAAGTTTGGTGAAGGACTTTGAAGGACAGGTAGACTTGTATAAGTTTGGTCAAGGACTTTGATGTACAGGTAGACTTGTATAAGTTTGGTCAAGGACTTTAAAGGACAGGTAGACTTGTATAAGTTTGGTCAAAGACTTTGAAGGACAGGTAGACTTGTATAAGTTTGGTCAAGGACTTAGAAGGACAGGTAGACTTGTATAAGTTTGGTCAAAGACTTTGAAGGACAGGTAGACTTGTATAAGTTTGGTCAACGACTTTGAAGGACAGGTAGACTTGTATAAGTTTGGTCAAAGACTTTGAAGGACAGGTAGACTTGTATAAGTTTGGTCAAGGACTTTGAAGGACAGGTAGACTTGTATAAGTTTGGTCAAGGACTTTGATGGACAGGTAGACTTGTATAAGTTTGGTCAAGGACTTTGATGGACAGGTAGACTTGTATAAGTTTGGTCAAGGACTTTGAAAAACAGGTAGACTTGTATAAGTTTGGTCAAAGACTTTGAAGGACAGGTAGACTTGTATAAGTTTGGTCAAGGACTTTGATGGACAGGTAGACTTGTATAAGTTTGGTCAAGGACTTTGAAGGACAGGTAGACTTGTATAAGTTTGGTCAAGGACTTTGATGGACAGGTAGACTTGTATAAGTTTGGTCAAGGACTTTGATGGACAGGTAGACTTGTATAAGTTTGGTCAAGGACTTTGAAGGACAGGTAGACTTGTATAAGTTTGGTCAAGGACTTTGATGGACAGGTAGACTTGTATAAGTTTGATCCAGGACTTTGATGGACAGGTAGACTTGTATAAGTTTGGTCAAGGACTTTGATGGACAGGTAGCCTTGTATAAGTCTGGTCAAGGACTTTGAAGGACAGGTAGTGTTGCATACATATTTTTGAATGCACAGATTACAAATATACGATATGTCTATTTAATAGGGAATATATATATTTGTATTTAATTGTGCACGAAAATGCTTCCCTTGGGAAAGCGAGATAATCCATGATTGATTTATACGTTTGATTATATGGATGATCTCTCTTGATATTGATTCGGCGTATGAATATGGAAGTCATGTCAGTTCTCGTTTGTTAGGGCCAGAAAATAGATTGATCTTGTTCAATATGTTTATGGCCTGAATTTATATGTATTACTTGTCTAGTACAAGAAGATTTAGTCCTATATTGTATATCTTCGTATGCTAAGGTCGGACTATACCGAACTCTGGCGGAGGTATCCGTTGTCCTAGAGAGTTGTAGTGAGTTCCGAAGAAGCTGGTCGTAATGGCCGGGTGTGTGTTTTCTAGGGCTGGTCTTGTTATAGGTTAAAACTGATTTGTGGATGATTTTTCCATAAGGAAGGATTGTCTCTGCGAGAGTGTTATGTCAGATACTCTTCTCATGTATTTCATTATGTTTAGATTCGGACTCCAGGTAAAGCCAGACCCTTTTTCCTTTGATGATCTCCTTATGGTTAGACCTAGATGAAGCATCGTATTTTCGAGCATCGTTGGTCGTTGAAATATAGATTGATGAAGATGACAGGTTCCATCAGCGCTTATGACTATTTTCTTTGTCTTTTGTCCTCGTAAGACGAATCACCTTTTTTCGATTTTTTTTCAAACCCACCCATTGTCTTTATGAAGCAACCTTCTGACTAAGGGACTGTATGGAAACTCTAGGAAAGTCTATATGTACAAGTTATGAATTAACTCTGGCTTATGATTATCCTCCCGCTGGGCGAGTGAGCGAAAACTCAGGGAAGGAAGCCATTTTGTATTCCTGTCATCATTATGGATCCCTGTCCAAAGAACGGATCATGAATCTTACTATTCAGACAGTGGCACGGAGATCTCATTAAGATTAAAACCCCTACCGTGGTTTAACTTTGTTACTTAAATATGTGACATATACCGCTGGAGAACTTAGCCAAAGAAAAGATTCGTCCAGTGATTTCTTTGCATGTTTACACACACATACCCACTGATGCGTTCCGTCAGTTAGGGGATATGGCAATAGTCCGCCAGAACATTGAATGACTATTTAATATTGAATGCTGCATGAAATATGTACTACTATTCTACTACCTAATGATTTGCTATGTCAACATACTCATGACTGTATTCCGTGCTGTCCAAGTGTGTGCGTCATTATTAAAAGCATAGAAACGTCAACAGCGGTTCCTAACATCTTTGACTTGCATAAGAGTGTGAGTGAAATATTATCAAGTGTCAACCACATCGAACAGTACACCATTCGCGTATTTTCCACTCTCACTCCATACATACACAACCCTGCGTCGGTCGAGTTGACCTTTGCTCCCCCTGGAGCCTCCATCAGATTCGCCACTGGTTTGCGTAAGGAGAATGAAAGCAGCACCTTACAGCATGCCTGGTAACACTGCAGAGACACGATACACCACTAAATAGTCGTTATTCTACAGTATTCTACAGTGGTAGGCCAGTTCCTGGGTCCAGCCTTCGCAGTCTTGATGATTGGAGTCACCAAGTATAACAAGAACGTTTATTTTGGCAAAATGTGACACACATCAACACCAGTAGGAACTATACAGTCGATGTCAGCTTGACCTGTTCTGACAAGTGAAATGAATCTAGGTCAATGCTTGTTGACATTTTTTGCAGTACAGAGCTGAAAACTTTGAAGGACATAAACTGTTCGGTTGTTACAGTGTTTGATTACCTTACTAAAGAAGAACATAAGTGTAGTTATTTCATCGGTGGATCTTCTCATGCTCAAAAAAATTGAACAATGTAATAAGATAGTTCAATAATTTAAAATTGATTAAAAGCTGGGCCATTAAAGTGAAAGCTGAACATACTTTGCAACACATTCTATCCACAACACATATATTGTATTATATGCATTTATGTTTTACATGTATTTATATTTACATGTTATTTGTTGTGTGTTAAGTTAGTTTATATGTTGCGGGTTTAAGGTTGGGCGGCGACTAGTACAAGGTATACCGAGTGACATTGGTCTTGTACTAGTGTTCAATAGGTACAAATTTTCTTAATTGGAAATTTGTTAGCAACAATTTGCTATTTCTGTTAGCTGTGACGACTGTGTTCATATTTGTTTTTGTAATATTTTTTCTGTTCTTTAGTTTTGTTTGATTTGTTTGTATAATTGTAGATTTCATCTTTTCTTTCATTTCAGTTCTTTACACCCTTATGTTTATACACTGTGGCGTTATTTGTCTTGCTGATGTCATTGCAGTTATCATCACAGATTCTGTGATTATTTACTTCAGTTCCTTATATTAATTTAATTTGATTTCTGCAATTGTTTTCATATTGTCTTTTCTTGTTTGTCCTTGTTAATGTCTTTAGTTGACAGATGATATATGAGGTATAATTGAATACACTTACATTATAGTACAGATCAGTACTTTATGATTACACTGGCTAACAAAAAAAAAATTTTTTTTCTTTCTCTAACATTTCTATGTTTTTCTGGTCAATTTTAATGCGCTGTTTTTAAATCTGCAAACCGTTTTTCTCTATCAGGTCGGGATCTCTAGAAATACGCAATTGAAGTTTTTTAACAACGCATACAGTATTACAACATCATTTGTACAAGAAGTATAACAGTTATGTAGCCTTGATTTTCTTTGCAGTCGACATTCGTCGGTGAATGGCATGTGGTACATCGCGATGAAGCATCCAACAATAATCGGCAAGCATGGTCACATTCCACCGTCCTTGATAACGTGACTCTATTACGGCGATATCTTGATGGAATCGTTCTCCATGTTCATCGCTGACTTCGCCAAGGTTTTCAGGGAAAAAGTCAAGATGCGAATCGAGCAAATGGATTTTGAGGGACATGTTACAGCCCATAATTCTGTATGCATCTATGCACTGCTTAACAATATGCACATAGTCGACAGATTTGTGATTTCCCAGAAAGTTATCGACGATCGATTTGAATACCATCCATGCGCGAAGTTCACTACCATGTAACAAGTTCTCGAATTGTTTGTCTGCAATAACTTTCCTAATCTGAGGTCCTACAAAGATACCTTCCTTTATCTTTGCATCGCTAATTTGCGGAAACTTTTCTCGAAGATAAGTGAAAGCTTTGCTCGTTTTATCTAACGCTTTTACGAAATTCTTCATGAGCCCCAACTTTATATGTAACGGTGGTAAAATGATGCTGTCTTTGTTAACTAATGGCTCGTGTATTACATTTTTATGCCCGAGCTGCATACGATCCCTGATAGGCCACACCTTTCTTGCATAATGTTCCTGTCTGTTGCGGCTGTCCCATTCACATAGGAAGCAACAAAATTTAGTATACCCAGTCTGCATGCCCGTGAGAAATGCAATGACCTTTAGGTCTCCACAAATCCGCCATTGGTAGTCATTGTACTATATTTTTGCCAAAAGTATAGCAATACTGTCATAAGTTTCTTTCATATGTCGGCGTCTGTGGCCTAATGGATATGAACGCAGTTTCATAATCCAGATATACCAGGTTCGAAACCTGCTGCGGGCGGTTTGGTAGCAGATCGCTTTGTGTGGATTTTTAACAATGGTATAAGCGCCGTACCGTTCAGAAAGCAATGGCAAACTACTGAATGAAAAAAAATTGCCTAGAAAAATCACAAACAGCCAATAAAAGCTGGGGTTGATTGCCACGTCCTGTAAAGGATAAGCAACTAACTTTCTTTCATGTGAACAGAGTAGGCGACTGGAATTGATGAAAATAAATTTCCATTATGCAATAACACGGCTTTTAGACTAGTCTTGGAAGAGTCGATGAAAAGTCGCCATTCGTTGACTATGTGCTCATGACCGAGGTGCACCATTAGACCTTTTACATCTTTGCAATAGCAAATGTCATCATCCATCTCAAAGTATTGAACAAATTCTCTGTGTCTATGACGAAATTTAGATATCGGAGTATTGGGCGCTAACAGATTCCATTCTTTGAGTCGCGAACCGAGTAATTCCGCTTGTTCTTTGGTGAGAGCGAGATCACGTATTAGATCTGAAAGTTCTGAATGGTTAATTAAGTGAACACCATCACTCACCGGTATATAATCCGAGTCAGAATTAGTTTCTAAAGCAGGTAAACTATCACTTTCTGGTGGTTCATTCACGTCCAACGGATATTGTTCTGGTGGAACTGGGATCGGACACGTGATTGGATCATGAGACACTGGTTTCGAAACCGATTCAATATTTGGATAAACCACAGACTTTCTAGTTTTAAAAGTGAAACCATAGATATTTGTCAAGCAGAAGTAACAATCAGTAGCGTGATTTGTCGGTTCACGCCATATTACTGGCACTCCAAAAGGCATCGACTTATGCTTTGGCGATTTTCGTAACCAACCTGCCAATGTATTTGCACAAGTCGAACAAACTGCATTTGGCTTCCAAGATTTATTTGCATCATCAACTTTCGAATCGAAATAAAGTTCATATGCTTTCTTTAGCAATGGTGTAAAGTTTTTCTGGTGAACACGATCGGTAAAATATCCGCACACGTAACAGAACAGATCAGCCGAATGTCTACAACTTCTAGAAGCCATATTTCACTCAGAATCATTTCAAAATACAGTAACTATTTGAAATATAACGTAACATATGTCATGCATCTTTTAGCAGTATAAAAAGTAGAATTATTTTGCATTTTATTAATTTTTAAAAAGTTATATAGTAAAAATGAAACAGAGCAGATAACGGTTTCCCAAAAATATATTTATTCACAAATATCTTAAGAACCCGACGTGATAGAGATAAACGGATTTCAAATTTGAAATCAGCGCAAGAAACTGACCTAAGAACACTTATTCTTATATAAGAAAGAAAAATGTTGTTTGTCAGTGTTATTATTGTTATAGAAGAAAGTATACAAGACCTTTGTAAGGCATGTCTCCCACAGTGATTGGGTTATACAGATATTGTTTCCACTGGTACTCAGGTTATCATTTGTTATATTATAAACAAGATAACCATATAAGGTTTGTCTCACACAGAGATTGTGAATGTGAGCTGATTATTCAACTTATTATAAACTTGTGGTTGCATTACTTGGAAATATATATATAATCATACACTATTGATACTATAGAGTACTTAGATTATAAAGGTGATTATACAAGCTCTTTATTAGAGACTTGTTTCACACAGTGTTGTGGTAAAGTGATACTTATTTAGAGACTTCTTCCCAGTGAGGTTGGTACAAGGTCTTTGAATAATACTAAGAGAGTAAAATAGAGTGAAGTGACTATACAAGTCTATAGTATAGACTTGCCTCCCATTTAAGTGGGACAAGGTCATTTATTTACTTTTTCAGATTAATATTTCATTAGACAGGATGTCTACATTAGATTACTTTATTGCACAAGGGAAATCCCTTGATAAGACTGGTAAAGACTTAGAAGAATGGACAGTTGCTCATTATGACAAAGCATTAGCTGCTGAGGAAAGAAAAGCTGCTGCTGAACAAAAAAGACTAGACAGAGAAGCTGATGCTGCTGCTGAACAAAAGAAATTGCAGATGCAGGTGAAGGAAAGGAGATTTGAGGCAGAGCAAAAAAGACTAGACAGAGAAGCTGCTGCTGCTGCTGAACAAAAAAGACTAGACAGAGAAGCTGCTGCTGCTGCTGAACAAAAAAGACTAGACAGAGAAGATGAACAATAAAGATTAGAAGCTGAAGAAAAAAAAGCAATAAGAGAACATGAATTTGAGTTAGAGAAATTAAGATTGACAAGTATGAGTAATATTAATCAGGCATCTAGTGGTAGTGGTAAACCCTTTGTTTACAAGGTCAAGGTACCAGCGTTCAACTCTGCCAGTAACGATATAACATTCTGGCTTGAAAGATTTGAACGTGCTTGTCGAGCTCATAATGTGGACAAATCACAGTATGTGAATCAGTTGTCTGAAATTCTAAAAGGGGATTCTCTGAATAAGTTATGGTTGGTTGAAGAGGCCGACAAGGATAACTATGATGTTATCAGGTCAGCCTTGATAAGGAAGTATCAGTTGTCAGAGGAAGGTTACCGTCTTTTGTTTAAAACAATGAGACCTGAGACAGGTGTAGAATTCTCAGACTTCATTGCAAATGCACGTCTTACATTTTCACGTTGGATTGAATTATCCAAAACACAGAAAACATTTGAGGCTCTTACGGATTTATTACTCAGAGACAAGATCATGTCTTCGGTGAATAAACCATTTCTAGAATTTTTACATGAGCGTAAACCAAGTACATTAAAACAAATGGAAGAATATTGTGACCAATATGCCACGGCACACCCTGACATGATTCTAAGCAACACTAACATTAAAGAGGGTATGCCAGTTGCGTCAGCAACTCAATACAATAATAATTACTCACCCAAGTCCCAAGGAGCTCAAGATAAATCTCACAAAAAGGTTAATTGGAATAGTTATCAAAACCAAGGTAACCACTCAAATCAGGGTTCTTCTTCGAAGACCTGGAATCGGGCTGACAGTCCTCGACACAGGGGTGCCCATAATTATAGAAATTTCCGAAAAGGGAGTAACTATAGGAACTACCCAAGTTCGTCATGGAAACAACAAAACCAACATTACAGGGATACTCATTATAATGAGTATGATGATTACGATCATGAACATTATGATTCAAACCCAAATAGGGGTTATAACAGAGGAAATAATAATTACAGAGGCAATTATAACCGAGGTAGATCACAACACAAAAGACATGGTAAATCTCATTACCAGGCTCACTCTGCACAACAAGAGTTCAATGAAGCCGGTAATCAAAATAATGGTAAGAAAGACTCTAGTAATGTAGGATGTTCTGCTTTTGATTTTAGTAGAGCATCTCAGTGCTCCCAATGCAAAACGTTATTCCATCCAACCACGGTTTCTACTTTAAGCTGTGGTCATCCTCTTCCTGCTCTTCCTGCGTCAGTCGCGCATGATGGAAGAGGTGCTCTTGTCTTGAATAGAGGTCTAGTAGATGGTACTCCGGTCTCAATTCTTTTCGATTCCGGATGCACAACCATTGGAGTGATGCAGTCACTCATAGATCCTTCTCGAGCCACTGGCAAAGTAATCAAATGCGTAACATTTGGTGGCACATTGGAGAAGTACTCTACTGCCATTGTTAACATTGCTACTCCCTTCTTTACAGGAGATGTGCACGCATGTCTTCTCCCGAATCCGATCGCTGATCTTATAATCGGTCGCATTCATGGAGTGAAAGAATGCACTCCACAGAATATGCAAACTGCTAATGCAGTAGTTACTAGGGCTCAAGCTCTTAACATGCCGCAATCTTCGCCTTCTGAAGATAATGATGCGCAGATCCAAGATGATCCCTTGGAAATTTCTCGTGATTCATTTATGAAACAGCAGGAAGATGATCCTACTCTTAAAAAATTCTTTACGCTAGCAACAAAAGGTGATCCGAATAAAGACACAAATCGTAAATCTTGGATTACGATGAAGAATGGCGTACTTGTGCGTATGGTACAAGACTCCGCTAAGTCCGCTCATTCTCAAATTCTAGTGCCCAAAAATATGAGAGTTAAAATCTTACAGCACGCTCATGATTCTCAGTGTGCTGGGCATATGGGTTTTTCCCGTACTAAATCTAGAGTTCTTGCGTCTTTCTTTTGGCCTTTTGTGAACAAGGACATACGGATCTATTGTCGATCTTGTAAGGTATGTCAAGAAGTTAAATCCAAAGGTCCACGCCATTCTGCACCTATTCAGGCTGCAGATATTCCAATTCGACCATTTCAAAAGATGGCGATAGACATCATCGGTCCATTTAAAATAAAGTCTGCTAGAGGACACCAATTTATCTTGACGTGTGTTGACATGTGCACACGTTGGCCAGAGGCTGTTCCTCTAAAGAGCATAACTACTGCTGATATTGCAGATGCTCTTTGGTTAATATTTTCTCGTCTGGGATTTCCAGCAGAAATATTATCGGACCATGGTACCCAACTCATATCGGATACTATGTCTCAAGTAATGTCGACTCTTAAGATAGAGAGATCTTTAAGTAGTATTTATCATCCTATGTCTAATGGGATGGTAGAACGTCTGAATAGGACTCTCAAAAACCTATTAGGTAAGATAACTGAAGATCATCCTCAGGATAGGGATAGAGTTTTACCCGCGGCTCTCTTTGCATATAGAGAGGTCGCCAACGAACATACAGGATTTTCTCCCTTTGAACTTGTCTTTGGCGCGAAACCGCGAGGTCCTATGTCCTTACTTCACGATCTCATAACTGCTGATAATATTGTCGATGACACAAAATCCTCTTACGAATATGTCATTGCGCTTAGACACAAGATTATTGAAGAATGCAAATTGGCAACTGCTTCTTCTGAATTTGCGAAACAGAAGGCAAGGCAATTTGCCAATAAGAAGAGATGCTTGCGACAACTTTGTCTAGGAGACAAAGCATTTGTCTTGCTATCTTGTAGGGAAAACAGACTTCTTATTTCTTGGAAAGGTCCGTACGATGTAATATCAAAAGTTTCCGATGTCGACTATATTGTCGATATTGATGGGAAGCATAAAACCTTCCACATCAACATGCTTACGGAATTCCATGAACGTCCGGATTATTTACAACCTGT
The DNA here is from genome assembly GCA_024509875.1 of Oreohelix idahoensis. Taxonomy (NCBI): domain Eukaryota; kingdom Metazoa; phylum Mollusca; class Gastropoda; order Stylommatophora; family Oreohelicidae; genus Oreohelix; species Oreohelix idahoensis. The sequence continues at coordinate 307,700 of JAMPIV010012124.1, forward strand.
TTTCCAGGCAACGGACGATTCTCCAGTCCAACATGGGCATTACTCATCACTGTCAGTAATACAGGATGAGGAAACGAGTTTCTCGGATGTGAATTTGCCTTTTCCGATGATTCCACTTCATTCTAATGAATCATGGAAAGATGTTGCGATTTCTCCCGAATTATCTCCAGGAGAACAGAAACAAGTTTCTACTATGTTACAACAATTTCAGGATGTCCTTACTGACATTCCTGGTCAAACTGATGTCATTGAACATGACATTATTCTTACTGACCATAATCCTATAAGAGTCAGACCGTATCCTATCCCGATACATTTTCAAGCACAGGTTGAGAAAGAGTTGGATGAGATGATAGATTTAAAAATATTTGAACCATCCACATCAGCATATTCTTCGCCGATGGTTATTGTACGGAAAAAGACAATAACATACGTCTTTGCAGTGATTATCGCAAATTGAACCAAGTGACGAAATTTGATGCTGAACCTATGCCTTAACTAGAAGAGCTACTTACAAGACTATCTAAATCTCATTTTTTCACTAAACTTGATTTGTCTAAGGGATATTGGCAAGTTCCACTATCCGAACACGCCAAGCCGTTTACTACTTTTTCGACACCTAGGGGTCTATTCCAATGGAATTTCATGCCTTTCGGCCTTATGAACGCCCCTGCAACATTCGTACGCATGATGCGTCGAATCCTATCTCATCGCTCAGATGTCATTGCATATCTTGATGACATCTGTCTTTTCAGTGATACTTGGAAAGATCACTATAACGGGTTAAATGAACTATTGTCTATCCTACGCGAGCATAACCTGACAGCGAAACCATCGAAAGCGTGTATTGGTTTTAGCGAAATATCTTTCTTAGGTCACCGTGTTGGTCATGGTTTCCTAAAAACAGAAGACCATAATACAAGTAAGATACTTAACATTTCTATTCCTAAGACTAAAAAGCAAGTGCGAAGTCTCTTAGGTCTAATACAATTTTATGGACGATTCATTCCGAATCTGTCCTCCATTATGTCACCTCTTTCTTCCTTGCTAAAGAAAGGGTCTCCTAATATAGTCCATTGGACTCAAGAATGTCAATCCTCTTTAGATAAGGTTAAAACTATGTTTTCTACTTCACCTATCTTGGTATTACCTACTAAGGATAAGACATTTGTTCTTCGTAGTGACGCTTCATCCACAGGGATTGGAGCAGCACTAATGCAAGAGTACTCTGGAACTCTGCATCCTGTGATGTATATTTCTCGAAAACTAAATGCCGCAGAGAAGAATTACTCGGTCCTAGACCGTGAATTATTGGCTATGGTTTGGCCAATCCTTAAACTTCAAAGATTTCTTCTTGGCGCGCATTTCATTGTGAAAACTGACCAGAAAGCTCTTACTGCTATTCAGAGTAAAAATCTGAAGAGCGCGAGATCAACGCGATACGCGATTGCTCTTCAACCTTTTCATTTTTCGGTGCGAGCTATCCGTGGGTCAGAAAATGTGATGGCAGACATTTTGTCTAGATGCCCACATGATTCCATATTGTTAGATCCTGAGATTTCTATCATGTCTAACTTTGCTACAGTTTTTTTTTTTTGCTAATTTAAAATGTGTATACATAAGTAATGTATCATATATATTGATTGTATCACTACTTAGCGGTTCATTGATGTATATTCACCGCTGATCTTTGGATGTTTTTTCGTCTTTGATAATCATGATGTTAAAATACCTAAGATGAATTTTTTGGATAAACTAGTGTAGAAATTGTGGCATTGCCAGTATTGTAGTATGCGTTGGTGACACCTCTCTGGAAATATTTATACTCAGAGAAACACTTTCTCTGGTTCCTGAGATATATTCTCACTTGTCGTGCCATATGACGACTTAGCCTTACATTAGGCGTTACATTTGTTTGGAATGCTTATCATCTGCGCATTGTTATTCGTGCGTTGTGAGCCTATTGTATGTTGCTCCTGGATGTATTTCAAAAAAAAAAGTACCATTTTTTTTTCCCGGGGGGTGTGGTAATCTGTTGCATACATATTTTTGAATGCACAGATTACAAATATACGATATGTCTATTTAATAGGGAATATATATATATTTGTATTTAATTGTGTACGAAAATGCTTCCCTTGGGAAAGCGAGATAATCCATGATTGATTTATACGTTTGATTATATAGATGATCTCTCTTGATATTGATTCGGCGTATGAATATGGAAGTCATGTCAGTTCTCGTTTGTTAGGGCCAGAAAATAGATTGATCTTGTTCAATATGTTTATGGCCTGAATTTATATGTATTACTTGTCTAGTACAAGAAGATTTAGTCCTATATTGTATATCTTCGTATGCTAAGGTCGGACTATCCCGAACTCTGGCGGAGGTATCCGTTGTCCTAGAGAGTTGTAGTGAGTTCCGAAGAAGCTGGTCGTAATGGCCGGGTGTGTGTTTTCTAGGGCTGGTCCTGTTATAGGTTAAAACTGATTTGTGGATGATTTTTCCATAAGGAAGGAATGTCTCTGCGAGAGTGTTATGTCAGAGACTCTTCTCATATATTTCATTATGTTTAGATTCGGACTCCAGGTAAAGCCAGACCCTTTTTCCTTTGATGATCTCCTTATGGTTAGACCTAGATGAAACATCGTATTTTCGAGCATCGTTGGTCGTTGAAATATAGATTGATGAAGATGACAGGTTCCATCAGCGCTTGTCTTTATGAAGCAACCTTCTGACTAAGGGACTGTATGGAAACTCTAGGAAAGTCTATATGTACAAGTTATGAATTAACTCTGGCTTATGATTATCCTCCCGCTGGGCGAGTGAGCGAAAACTCAGGGATTGAAGCCATTTTGTATTCCTGTCATCATTATGGATCCCTGTCCAAAGAACGGATCATGAATCTTACTATTCAGACAGTGGCACGGAGATCTCATTAAGATTAAAACCCCTACCGTGGTTTAACTTTGTTACTTAAATATGTGACATATACCGCTGGAGAACTTAGCCAAAGAAAAGGTTCGTCCAGTGAACTCTTTGCATGTTTACACACACATACCCACTGATGCGTTCCGTCAGTTAGGGGATATGGCAATAGTCCGCCAGAACATTGAATGACTATTTAATATTGAATGCTGCATGAAATATGTACTACTATTCTACTACCTAATGATTTGCTATGTCAACATACTCATGACTGTATTCCGTGCTGTCCAAGTGTGTGCGTCATTATTAAAAGCATAGAAACGTCAACAGCGGTTCCTAACATCTTTGACTTGCATAAGAGTGTGAGTGAAATATTATCAAGTGTCAACCACATCGAACAGTACACCATTCGCGTATTTTCCACTCTCACTCCATACATACACAACCCTGCGTCGGTCGAGTTGACCTTTGTTGTACTTGCCTGTCTCATGTGTAACGAGCAGAAAGAATACTCTACCCTTTACAGTGAGGACCACCAGTACCACCTGGGGAACGATTACTTGACAGTAGTCCCATAGCAGACACTGCCTCGCTGTCTTTGCCTTCCCTAACTCAGGATTAGAGTGAGTTACCCATTTACAGCACAGCTGGGTAGATTGGAGCATGCCTGGTATCATCATCGCAGTACAACGCACTACTCTACAGTAGTGGCCAGTAAATCAACAGATTTCTACAGGTAGACTTGTTTAAGTTTGGTAAAGTACTTTGAAGGACAAGTAGACTTGTACGGTATAAGTTTGGTCAAGGACTTTGAAGGACAGGTAGACTTGTACGGTATAAGTTTGGTCATGGACTTTGAAGGACAGGTAGACTTGTACGGTATAAGTTTGGTCAAGGACTTTGAAGGACAGGTAGACTTGTATAAGTTTGGTCAAGGACTTTGAAGGACAGGTAGACTTGTATAAGTTTGGTCAAGGACTTTGACGGACAGGCAGACTTGTATAAGTTTGGTAAAGGACTTTGAAGGACAGGTAGACTTGTATAAGTTTGGTAAAGGACTTTGAAGGACAGGTAGACTTGTATACGTTTGGTAAAGAACTTTGAAGGACAGGTAGACTTGTATAAGTTTGGTCAAGGACTTTGAAGGACAGGTAGACTTGTATAAGTTTGGTAAAGTACTTTGAAGGACAGGTAGACTTGTATAAGTTTGGTCAAGGACTTTGAAGGACAGGTAGACTTGTATAAGTTTGGTCAGGGACTTTGATGGACAGGTAGACTTGTATAAGTTTGGTCAATGACTTTGCTCCTTGTGGATTGGAAGGGCAGTCAATGATTACGTAACTCAAAAGTTAAGAATGATGATATCAGAATTGCCTTCAAGTTTTTCCTTACAAGTCTCAAGTCTCTTAGTGCAAGTCTAAAGTCGAGTCGCAAGTCCTTAACAGTAGCTTTCAAGTCGAGTCCCAAGTTAAGTCTCATTTTTAATCTATAATTTGTTGTAGCCACAGTCGCATTTATTCGAAAAATCCAAGCAATCAAATAATGCAATAAAAAATCTCTAGTTTTAGTGTTTTATTTACTGACTGCTGGTATTCGATTAAAGAATATTTGTGATACGTTTTATACAAAATTACCCAGTAAAAGCGTTTATTATTCAGTATTACATTTTAGAAATACGTTGAATCACCAACACTGGCAAGAGTCAAGTCGAGTCTCTATTACAAAACTTGACTTGAGAGTCGTTGTGGTAACTTACGTCCGACTCGAGTTCGAGTCGATTGATTCGCGTCAACAACACTGGTGAATACTAAATAAGAAGTTAGATTGTTTTTCATTTTCTTAATACAAACAGTCATTCAAGAATATTCCGTACAAGTAGATGACGTCATCAGTTGATGTGTTCACGTCACCATTGATTAATTAAAGATCCGAACTCTACTCTTCCAGCGTTGTGACCCCTTCATTTCGATGTCCTGTTTCCTCTTGACGATGACGTACGAGAATAATTACGTATGAGAAGGAGCGAATGCGAAAAAAAATAACTTGTATACCGTTCTTAATGCAATATTAAATGACTTCAACGAGCATTTCTCCTTGACATCATAACCAGTGGCGTAACTACCTACCCGGTTGTACGGGGAAGCCCCAATATCGAGTGGGCAGCGGAAAATAATTATTGACCAGGACTCGTGCCTTTATATATATATATATATATATATATATATATATATATATATATATATATATATATATATATATATATATATATATATATATATATATATATATATATATATATATATATATATATATATATAAGGGGAAGTAGGTAAGTAGGTTACAAACTGATATGGGGAAACTGAAAATGGTATTTGGTAGTTTCTAAAGGTGTTTTTAGGCGACAGTATCATTGTTGCTGTCATTTTTGATGGTGAGAAAAACACCAACCTAATTTATGTTTGGTTTAATGTGATCAAAGAGAGATAAATGTTTATTATCTTTCTGTGACAGGTTTGACTGGTGATTATCTGCCCCTGTCTTATGTTGTCCTGTCTCAGGCAATGTCTTATAGTTGACATGTCTTAAGTCTATTTATAGGACCTTATACTGAGTATCTTTACCACCCGTTTGGGCGGAAACGCCTGGTCTGGTTTAGCCTCGATCTGGTCTATGCTCTTTGGGCATGCGCAGGTCTTGGCGCGAAGACCGGGAGACTGATAATTCAACCAGAGTGTACCTGAGGCTTAGAACGGATGTACCGATCCGTAGATTTCTCTCTGCCAAGTTTCGATAGGGATTTGGAAATTCTGGGAATGACTGTTTTGTCATTCTTCCTTCCCTGAGTGATTCTTTATGCCAGTATTGGCTGTGTTGTGTTACCTTAGAGTGTAAGGATTCTTTGAGAAGGTAACTGAAACATTATTCGATCTTTTTCGTCTCGATTAGATCTTAAAGGTACATTTATCGCTGATGGCGACATAGTGAGCGAAGCTCACGAGGAGTTAAAATACTATACCCCAGGATGGCTACATATTTGAAAGACTAGGTCTAAGTTGACCTGTTATACATATAAGCCTAAGAATCAACTTTATGGATCCGCAATGCAGGCGGAATATTGTTTGGCAGAAATATATTTATTCTCAGAAGTTTATGTAAACTGAGAGTCACCTGATTATCGAGGCCCGCGACCTGCGGCCTGATTTCGTCGTCATTATATTGGTCCGTGTTTACGGCCAATCTTCTTCACCGGAATGAAGTACCTGGCATGTGAGGCCAGAATGAAGTCTTTGGCTAGTTGTAGGACAATAGCATTGACTTTGTTAAATAACTGATATCGCCCGTACTAGGCAATACATTTGCTAGGGCTTACCTGACGGGGCTCAGTCAGGGATTAGAGCTATTGCATGAACAGTAATTATCGGTCAAGACATTGTTATATGTCTAAGCTGTTCGGGATCTGTGATGCCTGATGTTAACCTTCATAACTACACATATTATGTCCATGATCTGGTACTATTGACTGTTTCGTCCATCATCATATTATCGTACGTCACGAATAAATATTGTAAACGTCAGCAGCATTCCCTACTTCACTGACTTCTACTTGTGGTTGTGTGAGTCTATGTGAAGTCGTCCAAGAGCCTATACGACCTTCATGTTATCAGCACTATTATTCACTCACCTACACGATCAACCACATCCTATACAAGCACTACACGTCTGTGTTTACATGTATGCTGATACTATGTGTGTCTCTACTATACCCTGGCGGCACCTCATGTCGGTGACCTAGATACACCGCATCATTGTGACACGCCCACTCTGCCATCTTTACAACACACGAACACAACTGGGCAGTTATACATCTGGAGCAAACAAGACCTTTACATCTGATCTTTTACATCTGATGGACCAGATTCGTGGGTTTTTTTGTCAACGACACGTATTTTCCTGACCACATCTGGATTTATACATCCGGAAGACAAGATTGACAGTTAGTTTTCAGCTACACAGGACAGTAGGAAATAAGTCAACGTCTGCTGACCGACGTAAACATCGATGTATGATACAGTATCGCTACATGGACCACAGCTGCTGCAGAATTGCTACATGGACCACAGCTGCTACAGGTGTGCTACATAGACCACAGTTGCTGACGAATTTGTTTAACACTGTGACAGTCGTCGAAGGACATATGTGTCAAAGTTCACGTCACAATTTTACGTGCAAGCTCGGATTGTAAACATAGAACAGTTCAACCTGTTGTTTACTTACGACATTCTACAAACATTCTCAACTGAAGTCGAGTATGGTCTGATAGCTTCACTTTGGAGACTACTACATCTGTTGTCAAGTTACGGTGACCTTCAACGGTGGAACGTCTACCAGTGTGTTTACAAGTGTACTGCATTGAACTGCATCTTTGCGGTTGTAGAGGATTGCGCTTAAAGATAAGTAGCCTGTTTTACGTGTTAAACTGAGCCTTTATTTTGTGTGCAACTGAGCGTTCCTCTTTACACATTCATTATATGCATTCTATTGTTTACTTGTTCTTTGTTTACTTGTTGAGTTAGTGTGTATTTTTTCTTTAGCGGGTTCAAAGGTTGGAGGGGCTTACAGTAAACATCCCACTCAACCGAGGGTTACTGTAAGCGTTCTATAGGGATTGTGCATATTTCCCACAGTGGAAATTGCAAGCGACTTTTGTAGCTATTTATTTTTTTTTCTTAGCTGTGACGAGATGTGTTAGTGTTGTTTTCGTTATTTTTTCTCCGTACTTTAGTTTTTGATTCGTTTTGTTTGTATTTGTCTGCCTTCTCTTTTCTATTGTTTATTTCTATACACCCTTTTGTTTATACACTGTGTTGTCATTGTATTATTGTGAATTTTTCGCAGTTATCATTGTAATTTTTTACAACATTTGGTTTAGTTAAGCTTTATTTTCTTTTGACCTCTGCGAATGTTTTCGTTTGTTTAGATGCTTGTCTTTGTTTAGTTATCGTGATATTGTTGATATATATCCAGTCTTCGTGTATACCTGATCATGTACTGTTATTATATGATGCAAATTATATACTGAGCTGATTACTGGTGACTTTATAAACAAGGTAATTGTACTTAGTCTTTGTAAAAGACTTATCTCCCAATGAGATTGGGATAACTTGTGTTGCTATTTCAGAGATATTGACAACACATTTGTAGACAGGATGTCTACATTAGATTACTTTATCGCGCAAGGGATAGCCCTTGGCAAAACTGATGAGAAATTGGAGGAGTTTGCGCTTGCTCAATATGCCAAAGCACAAAAGGCTGAAAAGATTCAAGCGCAGCTAGACAGAGAAGCTGAAGAGAAAAAGATTCAAGCGCAGCTATACAGAGAATTTGAGGAGAAGAAGTTAATAAGAGAAGCAGAAGAGAGGAAAGAAAAACTTAAAATGGAACATGAAGAAAGACTCTTGGCTTTGGAGATAGAGAAATTAAAAGTGACGAATATGGGTAGTTCTCAAGCAACTTCTTCGAACGCAAAAGGTTATGACTATAAGGTCAAACTTCCTCCTTTTAATCCTACAAAAGATGACATAACGTTCTATCTAGGTAGACTAGAACTTAATTGCGTAACACATAAAATAGATAAGGCACAATATGTTGGACAACTGTTGAATTTACTTACAGGTGAACCATTAAATATTATAATGGCAATAGAAGAACATGATAGGACTAACTATGAAGTTGTCAGAGCAGCCTTATTGAAAAGATATCAGCTTAAAGAAGATGATTACCGCCTTCGTTTTAAGACTATGTTACCAGAAGCTGGTGTAGAGTTCTCAGACTTTATTACAAAGATACGTCTTACTTTCACTAGATGGATTGAGTTGTCTAAGACTGAACATACTTATGAAGCACTTATGGACTTGTTACTTAGAGACAAAGTAATGTCATCTGTTAATGAGTCCTTTCTTGCCTTTATACACGAACGTAAACCTAAGGACATAAAAGAAATGGAACAATATTGTTGCCAATATGTCACTGCTCATCCACAACACACGATTAGCAATACTAAGATTAAAGAAGGTTTACCCGTGGCTTCTGCGACTCCATACAATTATAATTTCGGAGGTAAAGGTAAAGGTACTCAGCGCAACTTTGATAAGAAAAGTAAGCGTAACTTCGGAGAGGATCAAGGTGATTCATCCTATAGAGGCTCGTCTTCTAGGAATTGGAGGCGATCTGATAGCCCTCATAATTATGGTTCCAACAAATTTGGGAACTTTCGAAGGGGTAGCCACAATAAAAACTATCCTCGCCATAATTCTTCAGGAAGACAGCAATATCAGTCTGATAGATATTCTCATCAAGGTGTAAATCACAATCACAATTGTGAAAACTGCGGTTCAAACCAATATAATAATAGCAATAGGGGTAATTGCAATAATTCCAAAGGAAATAATAATCGAGGTAGATGGCAGCACAATAATAATAGATCATGTCATCATGCTAACTGTGTTGAACAAGAGTCACAAGGAGTTAGTAATGAACAAAACAGTAGTAAACCTAACGTGAGTGCTGTTACTTGTTCTGCTTTTGATTTTGGGACAGCATCTCATTTCCCACAGTGCATCACTTTATTTGAACCTACTACTATATCCACCTTGAGTTGCGGTCATCCTCTGTCCGCTCTTCCTGCCGCAGCGGCGCATGACGAGAGAGGATCTCTTATTCTACACAGGGGTCTAGTGAATAATGATCCAGTCTCAGTCCTCTTTGATTCTGGATGTACCACTATTGGGGTTAGACAATCTCTTATAGATCCTTCCTGTGCCACTGGAAAAGTGATCAAATGTGTAACATTTGGTGGCACAGTGGAAAAATATTCTACTGCTATCATCCGTATAGCTACTCCCTTCTTTACGGGAGAGGTCCAAGCGTGTCTGCTTCCGAATCCTATTGCGGATCTTATCGTCGGACGTATACACGGGGTTAAAGAGTGTACCCCGCAGCAGATTATTGCTTGGGAAGAACATAACTTGGAAGCTGCTAATGCAGTTATCACGAGAGCACAGGCTCAGAATATGCCTCAGACTTCATCGACCGAAGGTGATGAGGTACATGATCAAGATGATCATGATGTGATTTCGCGTGACTCGTTTATCAAAAGTCAACAAGAAGACACTTCGTTAAAAAAAATTCTTCGTTCTGGTTAAAAATGGTGACCCAAATCAGAACACAGATCACAAATCTTGGATCACTATGCAGAATGGCGTACTAGTGCGTATGGTACGACCCTCAGACATGTTTATACATTCACAAATTCTTGTTCCGAAAGACATGAGAGTTAGAATACTGCAACATGCTCACGACTCCCAATGCGCTGGTCATATGGGATTTTCACGTACGAAGTCGAGAGTTCTTGCGGCTTTTTTTTTGGCCATTCGTAAACAGAGACGTACGACTTTATTGTCGCTCGTGTAAAGTATGTCAAGAAGTAAAATCGAAAGGTCCTCGCCATGCAGCACCTATCCAGGCTGCGGACATTCCTATCCGTCCATTTCAGAAAATGGCGATAGATATCATTGGTCCTTTCAAAATAAAATCAGCCAGAGGACATCAATTTATTCTTACATGTGTTGACATGTGTACTCGATGGCCAAAGGCCATACCTCTGAAGAGCATTTCGACTGCCGATATTGCAGACGCTCTTTGGCGGATATTTTCGAGGTTGGGATTCCCTAGGGAAATCTTGTCAGACCATGGCACCCAACTGATATCTGAGACAATGTCGCAAGTGATGTCTACTCTTAATATTAAGAGGTCACTGAGTAGTATTTATCATCCGATGTCTAATGGACTAGTCAAACGTCTCAATAGAACTCTCAAAAATTTACTTGGGAAAATAACTGAGGATCATCCTCAGGATTGGGACAGAGTCTTACCCGCTGCTCTCTTTGCTTATAGAGAGGTTCCTAATGAACATACCGGGTTTTGTCCTTTCGAGCTCGTCTTTGGCGCGCATCCGCGCGGCCCAATGTCCTTGCTTCACGATCTAATAGCTGTCGATAATATCAGTGATGACACACAATCCTCTTATGAATATGTCATTGCTCTCAGGCAGAAAATCATTGAAGCTTGCAAATTAGCAACTTCCGCATCTGAATTTGCTAAAGCAAAGGCAAGGCAGTCCAGCAAATAAAAATAGATGCCTACGTCAACTTTGGCCTGGAGACAAAGCATTCGTATTACTTCCTTCCAGGAAAAATAGACTTATTATTGGTTGGAAAGGTCCTTTTGTGATTGTATCTAAAATTTCTGATGTCGACTATGTTGTCGATATTGACGGAAAGCATAAAACTTTTCACATAAATATACTTACGGAATTTTATGAACGTCCAGAGTACTTACAACCTATCTTTCAAGCGACGGACGACGCTACAGTCGCTCGTGGTCATTACTCATCTCTGTCGGTCATACAGGATGAGGAATCTACTTTCTCTGACGTTAATCTTCCTCTTCCAATGATTCCACTTCATTCTACGGAATCATGGAAAAATGTTGCAATTTCACCTAAATTGTCAACTGAGGAACAGTCAAAAATCTCTTCCATGTTACAAACATTTCAGGATGTTCTCACGGACATTCCTGGACACACTACAGTCATTGAGCATGACATTGTATTGACTGACCATGCTCCTATTAGGGTCAGACCTTATCCTATTCCTGTCCACTTCCAAACTCATGTCGAGAATGAATTGGATGAAATGATAAAGTTAGGAATAATTGAACCATCCAATTCGGCATACTCGTCGTCTATGGTTGTTGTCCGAAAGAAAGACAATAACATACGCATTTGCGTCGATTACCGTAAACTAAATCAAGTGACGAAGTTCGATGCTGAACCTGTGCCTCTGTTGGATGAGTTACTTACTAGACTTTCCAACTCTCGTTTCTTTACAAAGCTTGACTTGTCTAAAGGTTACTGGCAAGTTCCTCTAACCGAACGAGCCAAACCTTTCACTGCTTTCTCCACACCTAGGGGTTTGTTCCAATGGAACGTTATGCCTTTTGGCCTTATGAATGCCCCAGCTACATTCGTACGCATGATGCGTCGAATTCTGGCATATCGTTCTGATGTGATTGCATACTTGGACGATATCTGTCTTTTTAGCGATTCTTGGGAAGATCACTATCTGGGATTATGCGAACTGTTGTCTACTCTACGTGAGCATAATTTGGCAGCTAAACCCTCTAAAGGCTATGTTGGGTTTAGTGAGACTTCTTTTCTTGGTCATCGTGTTGGTCATGGTCTCTTGAAGACAGAAGACCACAACACTTCTAAGATACTGAACATCACTATTCCTAAGACTAAGAAACAGATCCGTAGTCTCTTGGGCCTTATACAGTTCTACGGAAGATTCATTTCGAATCTTTCCTCTATTACGGCACCACTCTCAACCCTATTGAAGAAAGGGTCTCCTAATATGGTGCGTTGGTCCCAGGAATGCCAATCTTCATTGGATCAGATTAAGTCATTATTTTCGTCTCCTCCTATTTTAAGACTACCTACAGCCGATAAGACGTTTGTCCTTCGTAGTGACGCCTCATCAATAGGGATCGGGGCGACACTGATGCAAGAGTATTCTGAGACTCTGCATCCTGTAATGTATGTTTCGAGAAAACTGAATGCGGCAGAAAGGAATTATTCTGTTCTAGACCGAGAATTGCTAGCTATGGTCTGTGCAATTCTTAAACTCCAAAGATTCCTTCTCGGCGCGCATTTTATAGTAGAAACCGACCAAAAAGCTCTCACAGCTATGCAGAGTAAGGATTTGAAGAGTTCGAGATCCACTCGATATGCTATTGCTCTTCAACCTTTTCATTTCACGGTATGAGCTATCCGTGGTTCGGATAATGTGATGGCAGACATATTGTCGCGATGCCCACATGAAGCTACTTAGCTCTTTTGTCTAGATCTACTGTTAAATATCTAAAGTTATGATCTATTTTTACAATATCATGCTTCTATAACATTTGTTGTCACTTTGTTTAAACTCATGGTTATGTATTGATTACTTGCTTTCTCTGTTACCAACTTTGGTAAAACAGAGGAAGGTTTTGTTTAACATGAAATAAAGGTCAAAAAATTAATTCGGCCACATTTATAGTTTAGATATATATTAAGTGACTATGGTACATTATAACATTCTAAGAATTGTGCTATTTGTATTGTTCTCAGCAAACCGGGGTGATATCTTGGAACGCTGTAGAACTACGATGACTACTATCGACGTCCTGATGTTCCTTGAGGATCTTGCTTACAAGAATAGAGCATCGTCTTGTTCTTCTGACGTCATCACCTATTAGTTATACTATACACATTTATAATCATATGTTTGTAAAGAGACTTTAGTAATGTTGGTAATGATTGACCATTTGAATTTATGGTTATATAGGCATTATATGTCGCGAGATTTTGATGTTGGTGTAATTTCTTAATAGAAATTGTCATTCACCATTTATACACATATTGATATGAATTTTTTTCTTTATATAATTGTTGTAACATTACCTGCACCTTTGAGTTGGTTGGTAACACCTCCCCGGATATATTTACTTTGAGAAAATAGTTTCTCTTATCTAGTGAGATTTTTTTTCTTCTCACCAGACGCTTTACTGTGCTTCGATTGGATCTGACATTATGATGGTATTATTTTTGGTGATCCTTTCATCGGCGCATTACTCATGCGTTATGAGCTTAATGCACCTGGCTCATAGATGTATTTCAAAAAAAAAATGTGAGATTTTTTTCCCGGGAGGTGTGGTAATATGTTGGTGTCATTTTTGACGGTGAGAAAAACACCAACCTAATTTATGTTTGGTTTAATGTGATCAAAGAGAGATAAATGTTTATTATCTTTCTGTGACAGGTTTGACTGGTGATTATCTGCCCCTGTCTTATGTTGTCCTGTCTCAGGCAATGTCTTATAGTTGACATGTCTTAAGTCTATTTATAGGACCATATACGGAGTATCTTTACCACCCGTTTGGGTGGAAATGCCTGGTCTGGTTTAGCCTCCATCTGGTCTATGCTCTTTGGGCATGCGCAGGTCTTGGCGCGAAGACCGGGAGACTGATAATTCAACCAGAGTGTACCTGAGGCTTAGAACGGATGTACCGATCCGTAGATTTCTCTCTGCCAAGTTTCGATAGGGATTTGGAAATTCTGGGAATGACTGTTTTGTCATACTTCCTTCCCTGAGTGATTCTTTATGCCAGTATTGGCTGTGTTGTGTTACCTTAGAGTGTAAGGATTCTTTGAGAAGGTAACTGAAACATTATTCGATCTTTTTCGTCTCGATTAGATCTTAAAGGTACATTTATCGCTGATGGCGACATAGTGAGCGAAGCTCACGAGGAGTTAAAATACTGTACCCCAGGATGGCTACATATTTGAAAGACTAGGTCTAAGTTGACCTGTTATACATATAAGCCTAAGAATCAACTTTATGGATCCGCAATGCAGGCGGAATATTGTTTGGCAGAAATATATTTATTCTCAGAAGTTTATGTAAACTGAGAGTCACCTGATTATCGAGGCCCGCGACCTGCGGCCTGATTTCGTCGTCATTATATTGGTCCGTGTTTACGGCCAATCTTCTTCACCGGAATGAAGTACCTGGCATGTGAGGCCAGAATGAAGTCTTTGGCTAGTTGTAGGACAATAGCATTGACTTTGTTAAATAACTGATATCGCCCGTACTAGGCAATACATTTGCTAGGGCTTACCTGACGGGGCTCAGTCAGGGATTAGAGCTATTGCATGAACAGTAATTATCGGTCAAGACATTGTTATATGTCTAAGCTGTTCGGGATCTGTGATGCCTGATGTTAACCTTCATAACTACACATATTATGTCCATGATCTGGTACTATTGACTGTTTCGTCCATCATCATATTATCGTACGTCACGAATAAATATTGTAAACGTCAGCAGCATTCCCTACTTCACTGACTTCTACTTGTGGTTGTGTGAGTCTATGTGAAGTCGTCCAAGAGCCTATACGACCTTCGTGTTATCAGCCCTATTATCCACTCACCTACACGATCAACCACATCCTATACAAGCACTAAACGTCTGTGTTTACATGTATGCTGATACTATGTGTGTCTCTACTATACCCTGGCGGCACCTCATGTCGGTGACCTAGATACACCGCATCATTGTGACACGCCCACTCTGCCATCTTTACAACACACGAACACAACTGGGCAGTTATACATCTGGAGCAAACAAGACCTTTACATCTGATCTTTTACAATCATCCAGCTTTATGATTAGCTTAGGTAGCAGACTGCTAGGTGTCGCATGCGCACGCGCAGATCAGATAAAAATGGCGACCGTGCTCGTGGAGTGTACAAACGAAGAACAGCGCGGTGTTGTGCGGTTTATTTTTTTATTTTTTTTTTTGGCAAAAGGACTACCTGCAAAGGATATTCACAAGGAAATGTGTCCTGTTTACGGTGTGAAGTGTTTGTCGCGACAAGCGGTACCTAACTGGGTCGATAAATTCTCTCAAGGACGCTCAAAATTTGTTTATGAAGACCGACCTGGTCGTCCTGTTGAGACTGCGACAGAAGGATGTGTGAGCGGGTGGAGGAGATGATTCGAGCTGACAGGCGAATAACGATAGACAGTGTAGCAACTGCAATATGATGTTCTCATGTGAAGTTCTGTTGATACTTCGGTATGCAATTCGAAGAAAACGCCCTGGTCTACTGACTAGAGGAGTACTGCTCCATCATGACAATGCCAGACCACATACAACCCAGGAGAAAATTGAACAACTAGAGTGGCAAATTTTTGAACATCCGCCTTACAGTCCCGACTTAGCCCCTAGTGATTTTCACCTGTTTGGGTCACTAAAAGCTTACCTTGGCGGTAAACATTTCGCGGGTGATGCAGAGGTTGAACGTGAGGTGCAAATGCGGCTGAGACAGCAGAGCACGCACTTCTATGCTGCAGGTTTCGAAGCACTAATACAGCGATGGGATAAGTGTATCAATGTTGGTGGAGATTATGTTGAGAAATAAAGGGGAAATGTAAGTGCAATAATGTAAGTTTAAAGTTCGTATCTCATTTTTTTTTCGTAACCATCTGTAACTTACTTACTGACTTCCCCTCATATATATATATATATATATATATATATATATATATATATATATATATATATATATATATATATATATATATATATATATATATATATATATATATATATATATATAAATATACTTACTTACTTAGTCGTTCCCCTTCTACCGTGAGGTGTAGAGGTAATATAAATATATATATATATATATATATATATATATATATATATATATATATATATATATATATATATATATATATATATATATATATATATATATCGTTTGAATGTTATTGTTTTTCACGTGTTCGTCATAACACGTCCCAGTTTCCGGCGACTGAAGTGAAGGTATTGAAGAAGACTTGGAAAGGTCTTAAGCAGATGGTAAAGGACAAGAGAGCCTGGCAGAAAGTATTGAAGGGTATACAGTTCTTTGGGAGCTGAAAAATAACGATGATGATGAATGAGAATAATGATGATGATGAAGAAGCATGTAGCTGTGGTTGATAGAGATTTGACATATATTGATTATAGTTGTTGAGCCCATTACATAAGGATGACTCCCGTCCCCCCCCCCACTTGATTTGTGCCCATGGGCCCTTTACAGTCTGCCATCAATGGTGTCTATATCTTGTAGCAGTATGGCGGCTTGCGTACTATGACAACCCCCAGAGCTGTGCTTGCGGGAGTTTTACTCCTGTGAGGTTCTACCTAACTGGACAGGTCTGCGCCGATAGGGGTCAGACTAAAGCAGATACCATAGTCCTCCAGGCTGGGGGTCTTAGCACAGGGCCAACACCTCTATGTAAAAAAAAAAAAAATCAAGTTACGGAAACGGCAACAAATTAACAAACTTTGCTGCGAGATGGACATCCGGAGTCTGAAGATCGTATGACTGCCAGCGGTGAAAGCCGAAAGGAAGCCACTGACACGAAAACGGACGTCCTGATCGTAAAACGTGAAACAAGAATAGGATTTTGGAATGTCAGGACAATGAACGAGACAGGAAAACTGAAATAGATCAGTGGAAAAGAGAAACTACAGGTTATACATCCTAGGGATAAGCGAGAGCAGATGGACTGGGACAGGTAGAATTAAAGCAACATGGGAAACAGTACTTTACTCTGGAAGAGAGGATGGTCAACACAGTGAAGGAGTAGCCACTATCCTAAAAAAGCGAATAGAAAGGTTGTTATTTGAATGGAAAGCGATCAAAAATTGATTGATAAGAACGAGACTGAAAGGAAGATTCACCAACATTACCATAATACAATGCTACGCGCCAACAAATGACATAGACACAGAGGCCAAGGATGAGTTATTTCAACAACTACAAAAATAAATGGAAACTATACCTAGATATGACATTATCGTAGTAATGGGAGACCTCAATGCAAAGTTGGACGAGACAATACATACCATGAAAGGGTAATGGGGAGATGCTAGTGTGATGCTGCAAACGAGAATGGTGATAAACTGGTAGGCTTCTGCAGCATTAACAACTTAGTCATTGGAGGAACTCTGTTCCCTCATAAATAAATTCACAAACTAACATGGGAATCACCAAATGGCCTCGACAGAAACCAGATAGATCACTTAATGATCAATGGTAGATGGAGGCATTCATTACAAGATGTGAAAGTAAGAAGAGGTACATATGTGGGAAGTGATCACCACCTCGTAGTAGCAATAATAAAGGTGAAGCTTAGAACTATAGTACCTAAGGAAAGAAAACCAAAAAGATACGGCATCAACAAACTAAAACTTATCAAGAAAGCTTTTGTGGCAGATATAAAGAAACATTATCAAACCTCCAGAAGTCAGGAGGGCACAGAGGACGATGACGTCGACCAAAAAGTCAGTGTCCTTTCAACCATTTTTAGGAACAGTAGTGAAGCATACTTGTGTTTCCAGGAAAAGAAGATACAAGACTGGATATCACCAGCAACACTGAAAACCATAGGGATGGAAAAAGTAATCAAAAGAAAGAAATCAGAAACAAAGTCCCCAATGTTGAAGGATATATATACTGAATAGTACAGTCAGCTGAACAAGGACGTAAAACGTCAAACTCGAGCTGGCGAAAGGAATTTCCTAGAAGCCTTACAAGACAGGCAGAAAAAGCAGCACTGAGGAATGATCAAAGCACAGCATACAAAATAACAAAAATCGTCAGTGGAAAAAGGGTTGCAAACAATATTACACTAGTAAGAGACGAGCAGGGAAATCTCATCACCACAGAATAGGGGCAAGAAGCAAGATGGGCTGAGCACTTCAGAGACATGCTCAATAAGACACCACCTGAGATGCACCTGAACATTCCTGAGGCTGAAAATTACCTGGATATCAATACAGATGTTCCAATAAAGGAAGAAATCATCACAGCAATCAAAGGGTTGCAGAATGGAAAAGCTCTCGGTCAAGACAACTTAAGCGTAGAGCTATTCAAAATTGATCCTGAATTATCAGCTGAACAAGGAGGACAGCTTCGACATTTCCTTCTCTGTTACTCTCCAACATTCCGCACCATAGAAAAAAAATCTCAAAAGTAGTAGAGTATAATCTGAGGAAGGAACAAGCAGAATTCAGAAAGAAGATGCGCAGATCCTATTTTCACCCTCAGGAACATAATAGATCAGTGCTCATAATGACAAAGACAACTATATAAAAACTTTGTCGATTTTGAAAAGGTTTTTGACAGCATACACAGGGATAGCTTATGGAAAATACTAAAGTCTTACGAGATCCCTAGGCGTATTGTTTCCAACATAAAAAGTCACTATGCTAACTTTACATACAGTCTTGGGATGAGCAACCTCACTTTCGAAGTGAACACCTGTGTACGACAGGGATGCCCTAGTCAACCATTCTATTTTTAACTGTCATAGATTTGGTGATTTGCCAGACAACATAGGATACCCCTAGAGAAATAAGATAGACAGCGTTCACCACACTGGAAGATCTAGAATACGCAGACGATATTGCACTACTGTTACATTCACAACAGCAAGTCCAAGAAAAAAACAGACAGACTGAATAAATTTAACCAGCAAGTGGGACTGAACATCAACCTGAAGAAGACAGAAGTCATGACACTCAATTTAATAAATCCTGAGCCCATAAAAAATAAGGTACCAAAAGCTGGAACAAACAAATACATTTACATATCTAGGAAGCATAGTAACACCAGACGACGGAACTAGCAAAGACATCAGTAACGTAATGAATAAAGCCAGAACAGCCTTTGCAGATCTAAACAACATTTGGAAATCTTCTCTGTACAGCACAAACACCAAATTAAAATTGTACGAGAGTTGCGTACTTTCTGCACTTTTGTATGGTGCGGAGTGCTGGAGAGTAACAGAAAAGAAATATCCAAATTATCCTCTTTCTACACAACCTTCCTAAGGAAAATGTTTTGGCCGAATACCATCTCCTCTTAATATGATCTGTATATAGCAAACATTATTATGTTGGTACTCCTCGTACGTTGGCGTAGCCGTTCCCAAACTGGTATTGAGGAGGGGGAACGGTTATATTGTTTAAAGAGGGTAAGTGCAAATGTAGTTTGGCCGAAGGAAGATAATTATCGGCCAAAAGTAAATCAGGAGTTCCGAATTTTTAAAAAAA
This sequence comes from Oreohelix idahoensis, assembly GCA_024509875.1. Classification (NCBI taxonomy): domain Eukaryota; kingdom Metazoa; phylum Mollusca; class Gastropoda; order Stylommatophora; family Oreohelicidae; genus Oreohelix; species Oreohelix idahoensis. Next base: position 327,407 of record JAMPIV010012124.1, read on the forward strand.
ATATTTCATTTGCCTCGCATTTTAAAATTATGCCGCCTATTTACATCTGATTGAGTATTTGAGTTAATTGATTTATTAATTCATTTCCTTAATCGCATGCTAGAGATCTTGAAGCCACGACTACAGCAGGGCCCTCCTTGCAAGAAGACTGCATCAAAGCACCCGTGCCCTCGTTTTTTGAACACGATCAATCCGAACAAGAATTTGGTTCCAAGATCCAAGCAAAGCCGAAAAATCAAGTCAAAATTTGATTCAGCACTGCTTTGTACCCACTTCTTTCATCAACAGCCTCGTTTCAATCATCAGTGATGCTTTGCAAGATTGCAACTGTAATATCATAAACTGGTTTTACAGCCTATGTTCTAGAACTCATCGAGTTTCAGACTCAGATTTGACAACTATGACATCTTTCAACTTTTCCAATGGACGGTAAAGAAAATGGAAAAGAATGAATAGTTACTCAATTGCACTAAAAACAAGTTACAATCAGTGCATCAAGGTTAGCAGCACGCACTCCAGCCAAACTGAGAGAATGATTATCACAGTTAACAAAAATTAGCTTTGCTATTTTTTTTCAATAATCCTCTGTTGAACACAATTTTATAACCAGCCATAACTGCTGCATTGTCATTGCCCTAAGACCGACAGTCTTCTAATAGCATTTTATCTTTTTCCAATTGTTCCAGAATCATTTCCACATTTCTTTCAACACATGGAACTGGGTTGGCCATCACTTCCACATTTCTTGTTTTAATTAGTTAAATCCAAGGAAGGACTATTTTATATGAATTGTTTTCTTCTGAAAATCTACATCAACATAACGAACAGTTCGTGCCATTTGCTCTCAATGTGCCTGACCTGAAGTAGGTAGGTAGACCCATAGCACATGCTGCCGTAGGGGAGTGAAGTGTTAGAAACTTCACAATACTAGGTCCAGCATCGAGAGGTGAGGTGACCAGCTCCCTTCCTTGCTGCCTTTTCATTCCCTAACTCAAAGAGCAGGGTCAGATACCCATTTACAGCTGGGTAGACTGAAGCGTGTCGGTACCGTGATTCGAACCCGGCACCTTTGCCACGAGAGACCAGCGCTCTAGCCACTTGTGACGTGTAATGGAAAAAGAGTCTACAGTAATCTGACAGCCTATTGTAACCTCATAGCTGCTCTGTGATTTGCTAGCTAAAAAACATGCATTATACTGTCTGTCTTCACTTACACAGCTTACTCTTTCGTCCTCGCTTTTTTTCTTTTAACACGAGCTAACGCAGTGTTTACAAACTTCGTGAGTTGTCAGCCATAACAGGAAAGCTAATCAGGCTTTGTTTACCTCGTCCTCCCACGCGAGCTTCATCTGTCAATCATAATACCTCTCAGATGGACAGCACGTGAGAGAGACTAAACACAGACCCTTTTAAGTTTGCGCAGGGGAAATCTAAAAATCCCCAATATCCTTTGATCTCGGAACATTAGCATTCCACAGGTAAAACCGCTAGTCGAATAGAAAGTCTTTTGTTTCGGTCAAAACTCCAGACGAGAAACTTTGATCGACCGACACGAAGTCTTTTATCTTGATACGCCTAGCTTCTGAATTTTGGGTCTCACAGGAGCGCGAAATTAACAACATTAGAGATCAGAGAAATCTAATGATATATATATCTACTGCTGTTTTCATAACCCCGCCATCAGAAGTCAGTCAGAATTTGAATAGTCTAGCGCAGTCCTAGAACCAGTTTTTCTTCTTAGAATAGTGTTTTATAGCGATTGATTCGTGGAAATTTTCATTCTGAATTTTCTGGTAAAAGGATAATAGTGTTAATGATTTAAAAAGTGATAGCTTTTAACATTTATTCTTCACTTAGATTTTTCTCGCTAGTAAAACGAGTGAAATAAAGTAACGCGTGCGATTTCATACCAGATATTCAATTAAAATGTTAAATCACGCCACCCGCTACCCACATACCTTAGACGGTAATTATGTTAACAGTGTATGCAAACGCGACACTAAATCTCTACAGAAGAGAGATAAACCCGACTGTTTAGCTGACCGGACTTATAGGCATTAAAGCGACTGATAGTGGGCGTATAGAATACACGTTATATTTTATTTTGTATGTTTGTTCTTATAGTGTCTATTATTTTTGATATCATACGACAAACTAACAGACGCCGACCATTTAAGAGCTATTTAACGACAGGCGATCATTGTTTAGGTAGCGCATATGGAGAAATTAAATAATAATTAACATTGTACGCTGAACGCTGGCGCGAGCAGGGGGCAGGCGAGTTAACATAACTCAGCCCGACCAAACTCAGCCGCAAGCGACGTCTGCTAGCGTGTAGGCGTAAGGAAACAACGTGTGCCTTTTAAACCTTGTCAGGACTGACGGAGTGGAGAAGAGATCGTCTTGTCCCCGTCTGTGTATATAGTAGCAGCATTTTTTCCCATAAATGTTTTCTTGTATTCTCCGCAGACCTGATCACAAGGGCGTCCAGCGGCCTTCTTTTGGTTTGTTACTTTTCTCCTTTACTTGGCTTGTGCATTACCAATTTCATTTATAAATGGTATTTGAGAACAATCAAATTGGTTCTTGTGCGTTAATTCACAGCTAAAATCAAATTGTGGAAATTTATTACCCAAACTGAGAACCGTACTTTTTCTTGACTGAAAAAGGTTGATTTCACATTGTGGTTTGGGAGGGCAAGTTAAAAAAAAAAACGTTCCTCGTGCATTCATAGTTGACACGCTTACGACAGACCCGCCCTCAACCCCCCCCCCCCCCGTATTTTAAGTTTATAAACCAATAAAACGGTATTGAATCAGTTCTTCAAGTTAACGGTACACAGGAAACAAGGGAAGTCGCTGCCGTTGCCTTCTCTAACTCAAGATCAGAGTCAGGTACCCATTTACAGTTGGTTAGACTGATGCGTGACACTACCAAGCTCGAGAGATGGGGCCTACCTAGCTATAAATGCGTGACACCTGTTCCCTTCCTTGCTGCCGTTGCCTTCTCTAACTCAAGATCAGAGTCAGGTACCCATTTGCAGCTGGTTAGACTGATGCGTGACACTACCAAGCTTTGAACCCGAAACCCAGTAACTTATTGCGGTAGTGGAGCATTAGAGACTTCACTACACTAGGTCCAGCATCGAGAGGTGGGGAGACCAGTTTCCTTCCTCGCTGTCTTTTCCTTCCCTTACTGGAAGTTAAGTACCCATTTATAGCTAGGTAGGCCCCACCTCTCGATGCTGGACTTAGTATAGTGAAGTCTCTAACGCTCCACTACCGCAATAAGTTACCGGGTTTCGGGTTCAAAGCTTGGTAGTGTCACGCATCAGTCTAACCAGGTGTAAATGGGTACCTGACTCTGATCTTGAGTTAGAGAAGGCAACGGCAGCGAGGAAGGGAACAGGTGTCACGCATCAGTCTAACCAGCTGTAAATGGGTACCTGACTCTGATAGGGACTTGAAAGCTGATGATGATGATGATGATTATGATGACTAGCAATTCCCTAGACTTAAGGGTCTTTTATATTTGGACATGCGCCCTAATATAACCGACTAGGTTGAACGGGACGCGCCTCACCAAAACGAGACAAAAAGTGTAAAAAAAAAAAAAAAGAAAGGACGGACTGGGTAAATGTCACAACTCCACGGCCTAGACTGCGATTTGATTAAGGCGAGAAAAAAAGAAAAAAATTGTAAGAAAACAAATGTAAGAAATAGTACGGTTCTCGGTTTGGGTAATAAATTGCCAAAATATTAATTTGACGGTGAATTAACGCACAAGTACCATAAAATTTAACACTGGACTTACCAAATCCAGATTTATATTTTTACCAGCCACAGTGGTGTACATATAATATTATTATTGTTCCCCGACTCCTGACAGTCGCAATTCAAGTGGAGTATATCTCTTGATACATACGCTGTGCAGAATCGGCGCTCTAACACAGAGTTGGCTGATAGAAGAACCATCATCATAATTTGTAATATTTTTAGCAACCAGATGTTTCCCAATACTGGAAGTATTCCCCCGTAAAAGGGTGAACCTCAAGAGCTCTCACAGTTTTAACTATTTGTAGTAACACTTATATCCAGGAGAAGCACCATATTAGGCGTTCACCTCACTAGTTAGTTTCTGGGGATGAACTGAAGCCAATTTGGATCTGCGACAACTGGGTAACAGAATATTAAGTGAAATAGATAATATATTCATGGACTAATTCTATTACCAAGGGATATTACAGACCTACCATACCAGGCAAATAGGTAAGAGTGTGAGAGTGGCCACTGCTTGAGAGAGTGTGTGAGTATTTTTCCTTGTTTGCTGGAAACTATCCATATATCTGATTTGTCTAAATTGTGTTTACCTTTACTGTGTCTCATAGAGTACCAATACTGTTCATTCTGTAACATAGTGCTAACCTTTAACCTTTGGGTTAATAATTTTTCGATTTTTTTCTCCATTCGGGGAGGGTGCACGTTTCTGCTTTATTTCATATGCATGTAAATGACTCTTTGATCTTTTTCTTTAGATATTTGTCGAGTTTAATGATAATAAACTACAAAGAAACTTACCTTTGTGTGTTGGTCAGACCCAAACCCATTTATCCGTAGTTTTTCACGTTTGTGTGTCTTGTTGTCACATAGCTGTGTGTGTGTAGAGTAACTTATCTATTCTTGATAGGGAGGCAAAGGCTGTCTGGTAATAAAGTACAGTCGTACGGAGGAGATAACCAAATCACTCTAGAGACATATCTTTCCCTCAATCTACCACCTGTGAAATCTATTTTCTATACCTTTTCTCGCGTATCTGTCGACATCCACTCTACTTAGACGAGCCAAATAAAACCATTAACCTACCGTACGACACCACTCTGTCAATCGGACATGGAGCAACAAGAATCATTTTCTTGATCTGAATCTTTCAAAAGTGGCTTTCAAAACGAAAAAAAAATGTGTACCCAATTTCGTTGCTCTAATTTGTACATGACTGGCGTCAGTCCTCAACCACTCACTTCCGGTATTAACCACATCACTCCTACAACCAAACTTCCCTACCGGTCATCATCAACATTATATTCACCACCACCCCCTATCACAACTTCAACCAACATCCCCACTATTAAGCATCCAGTGGTTGCCTTCGTCTTTGTGTTAAAACTGTCGCGACAGTTTGACATAACAGCTCGCATGTTTCCGTCAGTTTGTCAGATCACGTGACAGGAGGTATGTCCACAAAAATGACGAACATTAAAAGCATGGTTAAATTAAGCCAACGTGTGGCGGAAACATTAGTGGAGATGTTATTTGTGGACAAACGTGTTTCTTGGGAGAATTTATGTAAAAGTGTGTGTGGCTGTCCATGCGTGTAGGTTAGTGAGGGTATGGGCGATGTGTGCATGTGCGTGCCTCTCTCTCTCTCTGTCTCTCTGTTTATCTCTCTGTCTCTCTCTCTGTCTCTCTCTGCTTGTGTTTATGTGTAAAGAGTTAAATAAAGAAATAATGCTTCAATTGTTTGATTAAGCATGAAAAAGAGCTAATAGTACGAGTACGCATGACAGGAATGAGAGGAAGAACTAACGATATCAGTAATCTTCAAAGAATGAGAGAAAGAGCTAGCAATGCGAGTAAGCATGTAAAAAAAAAGATTAAGAACTAAAGATGGGATTTGACACGAAAAAAAGGAAGTGCTAATAATTTGAGTAGGCATGAAAGAAAGAGTGGGAAAGCTAAGGATATCATTTTGCACGAAAGAATGTGAGAAAGATCTAGCTATGCGAGTAGGCGTGGTCGAATGAGAGAAATAGCTAACGATATGAGTAGGCATGAAAGAACGAGATTAAGATACGTGAAGCGTGACAAATACAAGGATGAGCTAATGATTCGAGTTGACATGAAAGTAAGACAGAGAGCTACAGTACGAGTAGGCATGAAAGAGCTAGCTATATCATTTTGCACGAAAGAATGTGAGATAGAGCTAAGATTATGTGTAGGCACTGCTATAACCGAGCGTCTGACTGACAGAGTGGTAGAGCGCTGGTCTCTCGCGGCAAAGGTTCCGGGTTCAAATCACGGAACCAATACGCTCCAGTCAACCCAGTAGGGATCGAAGTGGGAAGGCTAACCTGGTCCCAAAAAATGCCGTGCCGAAATGCGCAATTATCACAGCTTCGCTGTAAACGGACACAACGCAACCAAAGTCCTGCTCAGGACGAACGAGGACGAAGAAGAAGAACCCAGCTGTAAAATGGATACCTGACAATTTTATAACCAGCCATAACTGCAGCATTGTCATTGCCCTGAGACCGGCAGTCTTCTAATAGCATGTTATCTTTTTCCAGTTGTTCCATAATCACTTCAACATTGTGAGTTAGGGAAGGAAAAGGCAGCGAGGAAAGGAACTGATCACCCCACCTCTCGATGCTGGACCTAGTATGGCGGAGTCTCTAACACTTCACTCCTCTATGGTAGTATCTGCTATGGGACAACCTTGACCTTTATCTTTACTGCTACAACTGGTTTATTCAGTGTGTGTCCAGTTGGGCGCGGGTCTTCTCACATCGTGCTCCACTTATATTTGTCGGGTTTACCTATCAGTTTCCCATTTAGAATGGCTAGGATTTTAATGATTTTGCATCTTTTTTTTTTTTGGTGGGGGAAAGAGTGGTTGGGGGGGGCTGCATAACCGAAACGTTGCTCAAATGAATATAAATATACATAACAGCTGATTTAAGAGCCTTTGTTAAGTAAGGTGACCATATTTTCAAAACCCTAATCCGGGACAAAATTGCAGATTTGACCTATTTCAATGCAAAAAATCGGGACAAAAGGGTAAAGAAAAGGTCAAAAGTCGGGACATGTCCCGGAAAAATCAAGTTGATGTCAATTTAAAATAATATACATTTTATATATACATTTGAATAACATACATTTTGCTGTATAAGTTTAACTACTTAAACTAATAAGAGAGAAAAACATCAATAATCCTTACTTAAGGTGAAGCTGAGTTACTGTACTTTTCAGATGAGTGGATTTTTATCAATAGGTCCTTCTTTGCAAGCAGCATCTTAAAGAACTCGACACATGTTTCCTTACAGTTCACTTTGGTTGTCAACATAGCTTTCAAATGTTTCAACACCTAGCTGTGTTTTATCACTTGCCCATAAGCTGTTCATCAAAGAAAACACTCTTTCTGTGGCAGCATTTGTTCCAGGTAGACAGAAAAAAAAACTCTGCCAACTTCAAAATATTTGAAAATGTCACATTATTGTTTTTGAAGTGGGAAACCATTTCAATCCAACGTTGTGGTGGCAATGTTTTTTTGGCACTCCATTCACTAATTTTCTGAGAAGTAACAAACTGCTTCATATAGACATATTCGTCATAAATTTCAGTTTCTGTAAAGTGGGCTGAAGGTAATATTTGAATTACTAGTGATGATGATATCTCAATATCTGCCCAAATTGGTATTCTGTTCAGCGTTACCCAGCTGTAGGATTCTAGGTCTTGAAAATTTTTTGCAGCCCATTTATTCAAATAATTGAAAGCTGTTTCATAGAAAGAAGAAACGCTAGCATGAAACTTTTTCACATCCTCCTTTGGAAGTCCTTCCATTTCCAGCTTTTCAGGTATTAGCTTAACTCTTGATGGCAAGAAACAGTCTTCCAGTTTGGACTTCAAAATAGTTTTCAACCTGTTGATGCTGTCAATGACTTCAAACACAGTGACCGTCTGTCCCTCTATTTTTTGCACTGCTTCGTGGAATGGAGAGGCCTGACTGTGAACAAAAACAAGTCATGCCTCAGATAGAGGATTTTCAAAGAATGTCTGTATAAAAACTGGGCATCTGTCTTGAGATTGAAAATATGATTTTAGAGGCAGGAACATCTGAAGAACCCTTTCAACAGCAGGCAGCAGAGCAAGCCACCTAGTCTGAGCATAACCTAAGATCATCTGGAAGTCTGTTTCCACAAACTGGAAAAACTCCTTGAGTCTTTCAACTCGTACTGTGTATGATTTGAAGAGTAGATAAATTTTAGCAATAATCAGCTCGACATCAACAGGCAGTACATCTGCAGCTGTTCGAACAGTATTGTGGAAAATATGACCTGCACACCCAACTCCTATAAGACCATGTCCAAGGTTTTCTTGCAGTTTTTTGAAAACATTGTTCTGTCCTTTCCTTTCAGCACCTCCAAAATTGGAATTTGTGTTGTCTGCGCATAATCCAACTACTTTCCTGTCTAAACCATTTTCAGTTATGCAGTCATTAAGAAAACTACTTACAATGTCAGATGTTTCACCTGGCAATGACTTTAACTCTAATATTTTAATTTTCACTCCATTACTGTGATCAAAGTATCTGACAAGCAAAGGAAAAATCTTGAATTCTTCGTGGTTGGATGCATCTGTCAGTACAGAAATAAATGTAGACTTTTCTAGGTCACACCTTAACTCATTTAGAATATGGGGTGCCAAGACATTTCGAATAATGGCTTCTGTTTTCGTACGTGCACATGCAAATTTTGGCTCTAAAGTAACTTGAAGTAATTTTGATGTGCAATCCATAGACCTGAAAGTATGATTGTGTAGCACTGTATGGTATGCAAAGGCGCCTTCTATAGCAGCTAATTGCTCTTCTTGGTCACCAATTTTATCAGCTCTGAAGAAAGTGATTAACGACGAGCTTGATGCAGCTGTAACCACGGCTCTCTTATGTGTCTCACTGCTTATGTGGTTCTTAATATCACCACGTCGACTATGGCTTATCGAAAACCCCGAGGCACATATATTGCATCGTACATTGAAGTTTTATGTACTCTTTTTAATAAACAGATATTCCTTTTGTAAATCTTCATTGAAACTGCATTTACGCTTTGTTACCATTTTCTTACAACAATAACAAAATATGCACAAATAGTTCACCGTTTAAATTAAATAAACGTATACCGTACGCAAAATCTTGGTACTTTACCACTACCTAAAATTTCAAATAACTGCGAATATCACATTGGAACTACAAAACTAATTCGCGGTCATGACAACCTCTTGTGCTGTTTCGGCGCCAGTTCACTAATAATTAAAAATTCCCTCAAGTCAGCCACGGAATAATAATTTATTTTTTTTAATCTGTGAGATTTATGCCAAATTGGCAAATTCGTCCAAAACCGGGACAAATTGGCGTCCCGGATTGCATCGAAAAAAAGTCGGGACAAATTATCAAAAATTGTCGAAAACCGGGACTGTCCCGGAAAAACCGGGACGTCTGGTCACCTTATTGTTAAGGCATAATTTTGCTTTTTTTGTTTTTTGTTATTATTTGGCATATTTTGGTGTTTTCAATTTAAAAAATAGGCATTTTTTCGTATTAACATTTTCTTACTTATCTTTTTGTTTTTCAAACTTCTTGACTTCACTGTTTTCCTCATGCTGTTTAATAATTGACCCTTAACCCCTGAAAACAAATGTTGCTATTAAATTTTCCTACATTGTAGTGGTGTTGATGGTATTGTATGATGGTGATATTACTAAATGTAATTGTATGAGGCCAGCTGTGAAGGCTCCTGAGATAAAATGTAGTTGAGAATTGTCAGAAGGCCTTTCTTGCTACCACTACGACCTCACACTTAATTTTTTTTAATGAATGTGGCTACGTAAAGTGTCTAGGGTTATGATATGTAGTGTGGTGTAATAGGTTATAGATATACCCACAGATAATTAACAAGACTAATAATATTAATAAATGTTAAAATACACTGAACTAACTCACGTGTGTAAAATTTTTTGATAAAATTATATTACATTTATTTTGTTCTGGATCAATTTTTTTGGTTGACCAGAACTTAAAAGGATTTAGAGATTATGAAAGAAATGCATGGAATATTATATCATAAATGCAATAGTGTACATATATATGTACTATACTAGTTAGTTTTATTAAAATGTTCTAGTAGTCATCTACTTGGGAGGATAGTTAATGATTGTGCTGTTGGGGTGGCCTCATCACACCTGTCTATATTGACTACACAGTGTCCAGAAAATGGTGGGAATTTTTATGGGGGTATTAGTAACTACAAAGCGTTGGTGAATGTCCAGCAGACCAGAGGCTCACTCATCTTGTAGTTGTAGCTCTGGTGCTGAAATCAGGTGGTCCCACCTCTCCGTGCTGGCGGGCAATAATGGTGGTCTCTGTCACAAGTACTGCACCGATACACTCGAGTAAAGTCACCAACTGAATAGACACTGCTTTGTTGACAACAGAAACTCACAGCTCTGCAATCAAAGTATGGGCCATGTGTCAAAATCTATTCTCTACCCACGTCTGGACACAACACTGACACAACAACCACATCATACAGACAGGTCAGATCTCTCTGACCAAACCGCACATTTACCATGGTGGTTTTACATCAGATAGATCCTCCCAGACTATAGATTCTGAAAAATATTTATTAGTTTTCTGCCCTAAAAGAGGATAGGTAATATGTTTCATTATTCTCAACACTTGATCTGTCTTGCCTAACCCTTGCTGGAGTTTATGTATATTGTTGGTCCCTAGACCCTGACTTGGGCGGGGGGTCTAGAGCAAATCCCTACTTGTTTGTAAGGCTAGATTTCGATATGGCAGTATCAAATCACTCAAACATGAAACAATATTCAAAATATATAAAGAAATAATTTCAATCTTACCAGATTATGAATAAATAACACAGAATTGCTAGCAAAACTCAGCTGAGCTGCTGGCTATAGTATGGCGTCCCTAAACTTCTTTCACTTTCTTTCATATGGAAATCATCACACTTTAAAATCTGTGTCTATCACTGAACAACTATTGAGAAATGACCCCAAATCCGCGTCTAAGCGCCGACAATATGCTTGTCTGTGGCCAATCACTGCCTAGGTTTTTTTGAATTTCAAATTTCCTACACTAAAGTCATTTCAGTCATGCTTCAGTCAAGTATGGATGTTTATCTGTTAGTCTGTCCGTCTCTACTTGCGTTTCTACAAAAATGTACTTGATTTTTGAACCAACCTTTCTCTCCCCTCCAAATTTTTGTCGTTAAAAGTTATTTTTAGACACAGCCACCACAATATCCCGTCTCTTCCATACTAAGTAGATTTGAACACCTGCGTCTCGAGGTCGTGTTTTTTTGTGCAATTAGCGACACTTTTAGATTCAATACAGTCTGTCGATGATGTGAACAACACTGTCTTTTGTCATTATCTTCAATATTATCTATCCGTCTGTAAAATTAAGAACATATTAGTTCACTGCTCAGAATGGGCCATCCGGCCAGCTAATTTTTATATTCCTAACATTAATATTAAGAAAAAAGTACTTTTTAAATTTTGTAATATTCCAAACATCTGCGTTTTAGCCGCTGAATTCAAATCAAGGGCTTGGTATTGCAAAAGCGTCCAATAAATGACTGTGGCGTAACATATCTATGGTCCCTTCTGTCGAGTTGCTTACTTTTTATGTCAACTTGGGAAACGTGACTTTTCTCCGTTTCCCCCCCAATTGCGTCTCCTTAGCCTTTCTAGTCTCACGCAATCTTTCCAGTCATATTTTTTCCTTTTTATCCGCCGTTCCCCTCCTGTCTAGCGAGTCAATTTTTATGGAGGGTGATGACCCGCGGTCTAGGCGATCATGTACTATTCGCAGCCTACGCATTATGTTTTTATCCTTAAATGTTATCTTTGGAGGTATTTTACCGTTGTATCTCTGTCAATTTCACTACATACATAAAGTCAAATTTTGGATTTCTGCCTGGGGCCATTAAGTCCAACTCCGCCTAGGCCGGTCCAAAGCCCGGCTCAAAAAATGGATCGAGTCAACAACTGGCTAAGTACCCTGGCTGCACCGTTCCTTGACCAGGGGTTACAAAAACTCATGCCACGGTACGACAAGTGCCTGAATATGGGTGGTGACTATGTGGAAAAGTAAAGCAGTGATGTATGTAACTTTTGTATGTATTTAGATGTTATTGTCAATTTTTTTTAATTTTTACCAGCCAATCGGAGGTTGATTTTGGAATAGCCCTCGTATATGTCTATCTATATATAAATATGATATATTAATTATTCTGGCTCATACGTTTGCTTTCACATATATATAACTGACTCAACTATTATTATTTTGTTTTAAAACAACAGGTAATAAATTTAATAGTGAAATAGTCTTTAACAGGTTAAATAAATATGGAAAGATTAGTGGAATTTTGATAGTTATAAATTCCTCATCATTGAGGCGTAAGTGGAAATTTAACTGTATACTTAAAGTTTAACTGGAATTGTCCCTTTTTTGCTGGTGCCTTTTAGTTTGCACTTAGCTTGTATGAGTGAGTCCTGCAGCTGTGGTTCATGAATTATATGATGACGAAAGCCTTCTCCACACTCTCTTCTGCTGTTGGCGGTTATGACGGATGCTTTTCTCTCACACTAGTTGCGTTAGGACCACACATCATCTGATGGCTTGTAACCACGAACTTTAGACAAATAGAAGAAACAAATGCCCGCTGAGTACATTTGTTGCCGCAAACTAACAAGCCCATTATCATGCGCTCCACCCACCAATGTTAACCTCTCAGAAGAATTAAATTCCCGAGCACAAAGTGTAACTCGGGGATTATAATGAAAATTCACCCATATCCTTCTGGGTGTTAATTAGGAAATTACGTCTGGAGTGCATGAACAATCATTTGCCTGAATTACAATTAAAAAAGGTACATAATTCTCACAAGATAATATGTTACACTTTAGGCACATGTGATGTAATCATCACTCATCACTGCTCCAGTCGGAGTCTGGGGTCGCTCTGCTGTCGGGTTTTCCGCACTACTAGTCAGAAACAATCACCAGCTCTTGCTGTAGTGGTTCATGAATATACTATTTTCATTTGTTGAGGTTGCCAGCCTCATATATAACTACTAGCAAGAAAACATGTTATGTTCACGTTTGTAATATAAATCTTTACACATACCCCAAACAATGGGTATACACAATCTCCTGCACAGAGTAGAATGGACATTCAGCACTTAGGTTAGATGCTGTTCGAATCACTTTGGTCTGGGAAATTATAGTTAATTCCTCTGACGGCGGGTGTCTCTGCGAAATCACTTGCTGGGAAAACTTGAGTTAAATTTCTCTTACGACTGGGTCTGGGAAATTAGAGATAATTCCTCTGACGACGAGTGTCTCTGCGAAATCCCTACCTGGTAAATCTTGAGTTAGTCCTCTTATGACTGGTGAATCTGATTCCTAGGTTTCCAGTCTTGTTATTTTAAAGTCCTGGTCCCTTAAGTTTTCAGTCTTGTATTTAATTATGCGGATTTACTCTTAAGTTTTCAGAGTTGCCCAAATACGTTGAACTGTCACTTATAAGTATGGAATACTAAGTCCAATATCTCTCTGGCTTCTTGGAAGTTGTTTGCTGTACAATGCGATCTCTCTGCGTGTTCTGTGTCTGGGATTTCACTACATTATATTGTACAGTTTCCAGTTCAAATCCAGCTGGGTTTCCGCTGAATGTTCCAATCAAATTCATTGTAGATTCTGGCGAACCAATCGCTCTGTAGCACTAGAGGGGTCGGTTTGTTTATCATTACTCATCCCACGCGTATTTGAAAAATATTAAATTTAATATACACGCGTGGCCTCTTACAACAGTGATGTCTTATCGTTGCATAGGACTTCCGGCCACACCTCTGTCTATCACAATATTGTGACCGTGTGTTTCTGGGTAATGTCTTCCGCCCAGATGTCTACCCCGACAGATTATCTAGTTATCGCCTTTATCTGCGTGCCTCCGCCAGACAGATGTCTGGTGAGACCGTGTTGTTTTCTTTCATCGTACGCACAACGCAAGCTTGTGTCAACACGATCAGCAGCTTTTCACTAGGGTCAAATGTTGGACCATGTTTCCACAGGTGGTCAGACGGATTCAAAGAGATAAGCGGGTAACCGGTCTGATGACTGGGTATTTGTAGCCTCGCTTTTACTGGGGTGTGAACCGCTGACTAAAGGATGTTGATGGTGTCGTAGTGACAACGGTCCAACACGGGCGATGCTATTTGGACTTGACAATAATAACGCGAATGTTTCTTTCTTGGAACGTGAAGGAAGGACTTCAATAACAAGCAGGCACGTCAACGAGTGCCAATGTGTATAGGGACGAACTCGTTAGGTTTACTGACATCATAATTTATTTAGGACGAAATACGTTGACAACAACAGGTTACAGTACTTCAACATGGATTCCACAGTAAACGTACATGTAGCATATATATAGGCATGGTACAGGCATCAGAATAACTTCCTCACATAAGATCAGGGTTTGACCTTGCGTCAATGTCATGACCGTTAGGACTATTCAACCATAAAGATCTTGGAATAAATATATTGATTCTGTCCTACAATTCTGGTCGGGTACTTTAGTAGCTTGGTACCCCTGACATGGCAGATCCATACATGCTTGCATATAATATAAACAACGAAGGTTATGTCCTAGTGCTTGGCTAACCTCTCTTCGTCGCCGTGACTCGTGCGACGGCAATCCACATAATATTACAATCCAATAAACCGTAAAGGATGAAGCCTTGAATCCTTTATAATATTAAAATGCTTTCAGTGAAAGTCCCCGTTGATCCATTATAACACCTCTTTGCAGAAAGGTGCTAGCTAGATGCCAACGAAGGATGGCGACACGAAAGTTCAAGTAAACAATTCACTTCTTACCAAAACTGGTTCGGACTTACGTGTAGTGTAAGCCGACAATGGCTTCTACCAAGAAGTCATTGTACCAGAAGAATACCTAACCCAACACACTGGGTATATATAGGAATATAGGCAACAGACTCAATGTCTGGCTTGAGATGCTGGCTTTCATTTTTAACCTCTGACGTCATCTGCCTTGCTTGGACACAAGCGCGCACGAATTCCCCTACACCAAATTGTGCATATTCGTGCGTGACAGAAGACATTTATAAAAAACAAACATCAACATAAGTTGGTGTGTACTCACTCAACCGAAGTAGAACCTGATGACTACCCGTGAGTGTTTAGAATACAATAAAGGAGGCATCAGTATTGTTACGATAATACCACAGTTCACCTGGTGGAACATAAATACGTCTGAGGAGTGGTAAACAATAAGATACGAATTATTCCCGTAGCTAATACTGCCATAGGGGAGTGTTGTGTTAGAAACTTCACCTTGCTATGTCCAGCATTAAGAGTAAAATGAATGAAAGGCCAAAATGAAATGCCAAATAACAAGTGAATAATGAAGAAATATGAAGAAAAGAAGTTTACTGCCGGATGGCTGAAGGTGTGAGAGATCACACAAAAGGACAGGGACAGACATTTCGTCACATGAAGATGACATAAAGATGGAAGAACTGAAGGCAGCACTGGAGAAAATCAAGATGGGCAAAGCAGCAGGACATGATGGCATAACACCAGAAATGGTTAAGTACATGGGAGCAGCAGGCGACCTATTACTCCTAAGGGTCCTACAGGCAGCTTGGTGCAACAAGACCATACCAAAGGATTGCTATAATAACTCAGATTTTCAAAAAGGGTGACAACCGACAATGTAGGAACCATAGAGGCATATCCCTTCTCAGTGTCCCTGGCAAAATCTATTTTAGAATCATGGAGCGGAGACTCCGACACCTAGCTGAGCCCCAAATGGATGAGGTCCAGTGAGGCTTCCGAGCAAATCGAAGTACTCAAGACCTAATCTTCACACTCAGACAATTGAGTGAAAAGGCTCTTGAGTATACGAGTGAGATCCATCTTTGCTTCTTGATCTGGAAAAGGCATTTGACAAGGGCCCCTGGAACAAATTCTGAGACTGTTTGGCAAGGAAGAACATTTCATCACCTCTGATTTATGCTATACAGAGCTTCTACAAGTCTTGCAGAAATTATGTGAGGACGGCAAACCATAAGTCAGAAAAATTCAGGACCATCACTGGTGTAAGACAAAGTGATATTCTGTCACCTTATCTTTTCATATTCCTCATGGACGATCTCATCAAAGCATGTAAGGAGAGGACAGGAAAGTATTCAGTGGGGTACTGGAAGATGAGACAGGTCTGTATTTCAGAGCTGGCATTTGCTAATGATGTTGCCCTGATTGCTAAATCTGAGGCACATCTTCAATCCAACCTGCAAGTCTGGAAAGAAGAGCTGGAGAAGAGAGGGATGATCATAAGCAGCTCGAAAACAAAAACCATGGTGATATCACGAGAGGAAAGAAGACATCAGATTAAGCTGGGAGAACAGGTCCTGGAGCAGGTCGACCACTTTAAATACCTTGGAGCTGTCATAGACCGGAAGGGAGGCATCAAAGAAGAGTTGGCTACCCGAAGAGCAGCAGCTGGGAGACTTTTTCAAGCCATAAATCGAGGATTCCTCAGCAAAAGAGAAGTTGGTAAGAAGACAAAGATGGCTGTATACCGCTCCATCTATGCCCCAGTCTTGACATATGGATGCGAGTCATGGGCAATGACTACAACCCACAAAAGCCAGATCCAAACCTCAGAAATGAGGTATCTGAGGAAGATGGTTGAAATAACAAGAAGAGACATGGTCCGCAACCAGACGATACGTCAATGCGTAAAAAACCAACCCCCGCAGAGCCAAGTAGAACAGTCCCAACTGAGATGGTTTGGCCATGTCTGCAGAATGGGAGAAGATCGGCTAATACGGCAAGCATGGGAAACTAAGAGGCAGGGATCCATACCTCCAAGACGACCCAAAGTCCACTGGGAAGACAACATTAGACAATCTTTGAAGGACCGAGGACTAGAATGGAACCAAGCCAGGAGGAAGACAGCCGATAGAATAGTATTGCGCTCTCTCTTACAAACCTCTACACCTCACGGTAGAAGAGGAACGACTAAGTAAGTATGTAAGCCATTGCGTCCTTGGAGAATTCAGCAGTTCAATTAGTGGATCAGATAGATTTGATGACGAAAATAGTTACGGACTAAGACAGTGTCAATGGAGGCGTGGGAACAGCTGTGCAAAAGGAAAAAAGCAATTTTTGAAGAAAAAAAATGTGAGATATGAAAAGCTGTGCTTAATTTCAGATATGCTATTGGGTACAATTTTATTTTCAGCGGACAATAGACGCAGTTTATTTCAAGTATGCTCCTGTGGAGTCAGTGTAACCGTGGGTAGGTTGCTTTATGGATAAAAAGTTAGTTGCTTATCCTTTACAGGACGTGGCAATCAACCCCAGCTTTTATTGGCTGTTTGTAATTTTTCTAGGCAATTTTTTTCATTCAGTAGTTTGCCATTGCTTTCTGAACGGTACGGCGCTTATACCATTGTTAAAAATCCACACAAAGCGATCTGCTACCAAACCGCCTGCAGCAGGTTTCGAACCTGGTATATCTGGATTATGAAACTGCGTTCATTTCCATTAGGCCACAGACGCCGACTTATGGATAAAACCTAACTTTAATTCTGATCAAGTGGTATAAGACTACTGGCTAGCTGCCAGAGATGTTGATTCATTGATATGTATCTATTTGAACCAGGTTCGATTCAGTGGTTTATTCCTATATCGTATGTAGTAGTAGTATGTTAAGCATTTATCCTTTAGATCCAATTGTGTTATTCTTTCATCCAATTCCAATAGTACGAATTTTCTAACAAAGTACAGGTGAATAATTTAAACTCCAAAATGATATTTATTATGGTATAATTTCAACTCTTTGTCAAAGTAGACAAAGTCACTTCCAAGTAGAAATCAATGGTACATGGTTTCATATGTTTCTTTGCTAAATCAGTCGTTCTTAGATCGTCTGGGGATTCCTACATGTATTTATGAAAAATGCTGGCTGAAATACAAGGTCGAGATAATACTAACCTGATCATAAAGGTCTTTATGATCTATTAGTCAATATCAATTGACTAGTCTGTAATAGAGATAATCTATCTTGGTCAGTTTTAAAAATCTTGAGTATGCCTAACTTTAATACAGGATCACTCTACAAAGTAATTTGCAATACTGAATTGGTTTTTGTCTGATTCGTCAATATATTCGTAGGGTTTGGAAAATCTCTCAATTCTGATTGGAAGAGGCGCTACTCTTAGGCCGCGTACTCAGATAGCTATGACGTCAATGGTCACTACGTTGGTTGCTAACGGTCTCTTAGTTAAGGGAACACAGTGTTCAGTGTCATTTGTTGTCATATGAAGCATGATTTATGAAATTAATCTATTAACCTTTTAAATTAATCTAATGATGTCTTAAACTATCCTAACGTTCCGGTTACATCAGTAGTAGTGGAAAGGAGCTTTTCAATGTTTAAATCTTTGTTGGTAGACAATAGAAAGTCATTCTCTCCGGAAAATCTGTACATGATTTTCATTGTACATTGTAATTCTGAACTCATTCAATAAAAACTTTCAGTTTGCCACAGAAGTTGTACAAATATTCAGTTATAATTGTATATGTGTGTGTGTGTGTGTGTGTGTCTGTGTGTGTGTGTGCGTGCGTGCGTGCGTGCGTGTATTTTTAAAGGTCATTTTCTAGCAATTGTTTAGGTTATTAAAATCATAACCCTGCACATTAGTGATCTTGTCATATCATTTCAATCCTTCTATTCTACACAAGCACACATTTGTGGCAGTCTTTAACTTCGTATACGTCGTTTGCGCTGTCCTCCGTGTTTCACTGCCACATCATAGGACTAATCACCTGATTCGATAAGCAGTTAGAGCGCATTCTTCTCGAGCCGAAGTTTCCGTGTTCCGGGATCGACGCCTGGTAGCGTCACGCTCCAATCTACCTAACTGTAAAAGGGTACCTCAACTCTGCTTTTGAGTTAAGGAAAGCAAAATCAGTGAGGAAATGAACTGGTCACTCCAGCTCATAAAAAAGCTGGACCTATTATAGGGACATCTCAAACACTTCACTCCCCTACGTGTCGTAGTACCTGCTATGGAACTATCTTTACCTGTTTTGTTACAAACCGTATTACTGACTTAATAAGCAAGTCTCAATCTGTCTACGTCGACCTTGTGTGCTATCAGATCACACACCAGGTAAAATTAGACACTTTGGATGTTTCCTCACAGGTAGAGCAGTGTAATAGAGATAGATAGGTGTGCTGAATTTATGAGACAATTATACGCCAGTGGTCAAAGCTTTTGTTAGGACCGATGTTTGTCACGTATATAAACGTAACCTGCTGTTAGACCTAAATTCAGAACAACAATAGACCTATATTCAGAACAGCGATAGACCTAAATTCAGAACATCGATAGACCTAAATTCAGAACAGCAACACATTTCATAGCATTTGGTAAAACCGACATTACATTTCTTAAAAATAATTTGACAGTGATATGTGATATAAAAACAAGGTAAGTAGTGTTTTTAATCATAATCGTTTATTTTTGTGTCGTTCCTTATGGACTAAGGAGTCACAGTGGCGGCTGGTCTACGTAGGTTTGATGTATTTATATAATCATACTTCCCCGTGTAGCTCCACGGGGTTCAGGGGGAACTCAAGACAGAACAGGACTACCGTACCACTACCTATGTAATCTGGTAAGAGACGACTAAAATGTGGTTGTGCATTGGCTGGTAATCTCATCATGTAAGACAGGTTGCTACAGAAACTACTTCAGCAAGCGCACATGAAAGTTTTAGTTCGGGCTTCCTGCACGGGGGCCAGTGGTAGTAGTGGTTAAATGTTCCGCAAGGAGCAAAAATGGAAATTATAGTGATGTAATTATACCCGTATCTATTTGCTTTTGTCGCGTAGGCTTTTTTTTTTTTTCGGTGGGCATGCCAGATCTTAGTCGCTTTTTCTGGTAGCACACATTTTTAAAAGAATGTATTTTAATATGTATCCTTGCCTTGACTAAGGCTTTGTGGTCGCAACGTTGGGCATTTTCTTTGTCTTTTGCTCTAGTAAGACGAATCACCTTTTTTAGATTTTTTTGGTCATATCCATCCACCCTTTTGTCCAAGAAGAATGAAATGCTTGCGAGTCGCTGCCTAATGATGTTCTACTTTAGATTAGTCTTTCCTCTTATGTTATTAAGCGTTGTAAGGAGATGAGCCTCCATTCGTGTTTAGCTTCGGCTAACTATAAACCATTTTTCTTCAGAATTTTTCAAAACCGTTTATCAGTCTTAACCTTTGTCAGTAGAGGTGAGAGAGTTTTTTATTGTTCTTGGAGTTAATCGTGACGGCGTGAGTCATGAACAGTTAGTAGACAAGTAGGAAAATCCATGGAGGCCAAGGAGATACGGTTTTAAGAAAGGATGTTAAGAAGACAGTGGACAATTAAAAAGAGTTAATGAGGTATAATCTGAAAACTAAAACCACTGCACAATGGAAGCTTATTCCCTTATTAGAGAATTCCTTTATCCCTCCGTCACCTTAGTTACATCTTTTCCCAACAAAGTTGCAATCTTTTTCATCGCGCATTTTTCGGGATGATAACTAAAATGCACGCCTATTGAGACAACGTAATTTTGTTCCCATCCTTAACAGTGACGAATGTTTGATTTTGGACAAAATGTCTTGAATTTTCCCCATTTGTAATTCGGGTGAGTATGAATAAAGAATGGAGTTCGTTACACTTGCAGTAACTCGGCCGATTTAGTCGCCCAAATCACTACTGCCTTAAATAATTATTTGGAAACTGAGTAATAGAAAGATTATATTTAAATTTTTGTTTTGCTATTTTTTATGCGTGCCAAGGACAGACGTTAAAAGATATAAATAGATTTACAAAACGTGCTGTGATAAAAAGCTGTTAATTAATCAGTCAAATTTCAGTCCACTGGCTTTTTTTTTTTTCACTTCTCCCTATGCCATTTTTGAAGCGTTACTCCATAACATCATAAACAATACATCCAGATAAATGACCACAAGAGGATTAGTGTCATAAACAATCATCATTTCATCTCAACCCGTAACCCGTCATGGGTCGTAGGGGTGCCATGGTGGAAGCATCAGCAGACAGGGTCCTCCACTTCTCTGTATCCTCAGCAATGCGTACAAGTGTGGAAAAACCGTGTCCTGCCCATTCCTTCATGTTATCAGCCCAGGATTTTCTTTGCCTTCCTCTTCTCCGTTTACCTTCGACTGTTCCCTGGAGGATCATTTTCGAAAGGGAGTCATGACGAGTTACATGCCCAAACCAGGCAAGCTTTCGACGTTTCACTATTGACAAAAGTGGTTCTTGGTGGCCTGCATAGGTGTTTATCTTCTCTCTAACATAGACATTTGTTTTGTGCTCTTTATAGTAAATGCGCAAAATTCTTCTATAACATTTATGCTCGAAAGCCTGAATCCTTCGTTCCGTATCTGCAGTGAGTGTCCAGCTCTCACACCCATATAAGAGAATAGATAATACAAGTGATTTGTATAATTTGATCTTCACAGGAAAACTGATGTTACTTTTCCAGATCACATTCAGTCTTGTCATGGCAGCTGAGGCCATCTCAAGTCTTGTCTTGATTTCTTTACTTGATCTTCCATCACTACATATAGTGGACCCGAGATATTTAAAGGTGTTAACTTCTTCTAACGTTTGCCCATTTAACGTAATGTTGGTCGGAACTTGTTTCTTATGGCTATTCACCAATATCTTGCTTTTTTATATATTAATTTTCATCCCATATGTTCTTGTTACTTTCTCCAGTCTAGAGGTAAGGTCTTGAAGTTCTGATTCTGTTCCAGCTATCAGATCGATATCATCAGCAAAACGTAGATTGCAAAGAGGTCGGCCTCCAATTGATATGGTTGTTTTATAATCATAAAGAGCCTCCTGCATAATATGTTCTAGATATATATTAAAGAGCACTGGGGACAGGATACATCCCTGGCGAACTCCTACAGTTGTTTTGAAAAATTCTCATAAACAATACATCCAGATAAATGACCACAGGAGGATTAGTGTCATAAACAATACATCCAGATAAAAGACCACAGGAGGATTATTGTCATAAACAATACATCCAGATAAATGACCACAGGAGGATTAGTGTCATAAACAATACATCCAGATAAAAGACCACAGCAGGATTAGTGTCATAAACAATACATCCAGATAAATGACCACAGGAGGATAAGTGCCGCCATGAGGACAAGAAGCAGAACAGGCACAACGTAATTATTTCCCGCCATGTTTTGGTGGTGAATTACTCGTTACTCACATTAGAATAAAGCAATTCACTGTTTTTGTTTTCCATCTTATTTGCTCCTTACAAACCAGGCTGCCACAGTTACAGATGCCTTGCCATCTTTTGCAGGAAACTGACGCCACAGTACACGCTCTTGTAATGGTTTCTATAGCGTTTTTTTTTTGTTTTTTTTTTACATTACAAGGTTGCCAGTCTTAAGCACAACCTCCGATTAGTTGTCTTTTACGATATACCTGAAGTACTATTAGTCCTATACTTTCTTTGTCTCATCAGAACCACCCCCCCCCCCCCCCCCCCATGGAACTACAGGGGGCCTGTCTGTTTTTTATGCTTATCTCTTATGTCCACTCTTCCCATGGAGCCACATAGGGAACTGAAGTGTTTGTTTATTTGAAATAATTTCAATTGCATTAAAAAAAAAAAAACATACAATCAAACATAACCTACAAACCCTTCCGAACGCAACACTGTAAAGAGATATCAGTCTAAGAAAATTGAAGTGGATACACTGTAAACACCATAGACATTAAACAATACACAATAAACGGCAGATAATTACAGCCTTGAAGAAGAAACAAAAAACAACAACAAGAACCAACGTAATATGCTATATAAAATAATGGACAGTACATACCCTAATTATAACCTACATGGAGTTGAACAGGGCATCACATGAACATGACAAGTAACACTTTTCCCGTACATGTTAAAAAAACCAAATCAAATCTTGAGCCAAGTCTGTCTTACTGGCTGATGTCAGGCCGTGTTGTTGTAGGATTTCTGTGATATTCCCGATTTGCCTGTTAGTTTTCCTCGTGCCCTAAAAACAGATCTTCTAGTGTTGTAGGGCCGTAGTGGTAATTGAGCGGGCTCCATTTTCATAGATGGCCAACCTACTTTTCAGCCACTATACCAGTATACTTGATTCAGGATGTAATTCCTACAATTCTTCTGATGGCATCATTTCTCATCCAGTCTTTCCTTGTAATATTAATAGCACTGAAGCAGTTAATCTCACATTAACAAAGGTACATAATTCTCACAAGATAATATGTTACACTGTTACGTACATTTATTACCTAAGGGGGTAGTCTTCGGTCCTGCCAAATGTACGCACCAGTCTTGATGTAGTGATATTATTTGTGCGGTCGAATGATTCGCGCACTGACGTGCACAAAGCAGTGTGTGTTGCTTTGGGACGCACGGGTAACCTAGTGGAGTAGATTGTGACGTCATGTTTTGAACGGGGCAGTGCGGACTTTGTTATGTCCGAGATATATATTATTGGAATTGTCTGGCAGTTTTGTATAAGCCAGTATGTTATATTGATTCAATTGGTATTCTTGACGAAGCCAATGATGGAAGGATCATGTTAGTGTCGCCCCGGTTATATTTGTATATTTATTGCCGTAAACTAAAGTATCAGGCCGCTCCCAGTTGTAGTCTAGCGGGAAGTCATCTTAGCATGTAATTTCCTAGAATGGACAGACGGAGTCGGTGGTCATATTAGATTACCGTAGAGGAATAATACCTACGTGTAAACCAGTTTATTTATTCGTATGCTTCATATTTTATATGCCGTACATTCAACAATGCCAGAAGCGTGGCATAGAATGGGAGAGGTTAGTCAACTGGAATCTCTAACCTGTTCGTATTATCGTGTATGACTTTGTTTGAAACTATATGCTATCTAACGTTATGTTTTGGAGAACGTATGGGATTGTGAAGTATGATATGGAAGATTTTATCCTGGAGTATGAATACGTTACCATGATAGACGTCCTTGAAGGAAGGTCAATGGACTTGAATGAGAAGAATATTATACGGTAACAGTTTTGTGATCCTTAGTCACTTGAGTCAGAGGACTTTATTGGTAGAGAATCTTCAGGAACTTTAAAAGTAATTACCATTATGCTGATGTATGATCTTTGCGCCTGTGACGATGTTAGTCTTGTCCACTCCGTATGTGTCATGTTGAATAAAATCTATGTACAGTCATCACCGACTTATGTACTGCCAGTACTTGCCCAGTTCACCCAGTTCAACACTACTTGTTGAAGTTCGTTTGAAGAATATTGTTGACATTCGTTCATTTTTAACCATTCGCGTTTTAAGCTACCTCTTCACCAGTATAAACTGTACTCAACCATAAAACGGAGTCAACAGTAATTGGTGGCCAATGTGGTTTTGAAATCAAAAATTTCACAGGAAACGTACCCAATACAATTATCATTAATGGAAGATCTGAACTTTCAAGGCGACAACATCTTGGGATCATCTGAAGATCTGAACTTTCAAGGCGACAACATCTTGGGATCATCTGAAGATCTGAACTTTCAAGGCGACAACATCTTGGGATCATCTCTTTGTCACTATTACGTGCAAGCTGTGGTCTAATAACTCAGAACGAAGTATTTTATCCTCACACGTACATACACGGAGACGAGGCACATTGGTTTTTTTTCCTGCACGCGAGATGAGTATAACGTGTTGTCGTTGTACCCTTTATTACGTTTAGCTGTGCCTTAAATAATTATGTCCATATTTATATTTTCCGTGTTATGTGTTATATGTTGTGTATTCTTTGTGGGAGGTAGGGAGGTTGATCTGACGAACGAGATCCATCTCGAAGCCAATTCGGGCTCTTCGTCAGACGTTCTGTAGGGCTCAACTTGTAAGTTTCAATTGAGCGATAGTTCCGGTACAAGGCTAGAAACCTTGCCGAAGTTCCGATCGCTAGTTGCTTCTTATAATAGTATCTGTTTAGCTGTTTCGTCACGTTTACTTGTTGTTTTCGCAGTTATTTTTATTCGTAATTTAGTTTTATGATGAATTTTGTTTGTATTTTGCGTCCATCTCACCTTTCCTGTCGTTCAGTTTTTTTACAAAACCTATGTTTTTACACTGTGTTGTCAATTGTACTGTTAATTATCTGATCGTAGTTATTGTCGTATATTTTTACGATATTCTATTTTAGTTATACATTTTTATTTTTTTGATTTCTACGACTGTGTTCACCCGTCCATTTTATCATGTCTTGTCGATTATGTTTCTATTGTCTTTCTCGTTGTTCATTTCATGACATTTGATTACATAAATTTATTGATTAATAACATATTTAATAATTATATGATAACATTATACCGTTCTAAGGACAGGAACGAAGAACACTTGTTATAATAACAAGGTTACCTAATTTATATTGATTAATTATCATTTTTATAAATCAAGAGTATTGTGACTACTTATAAAGCATAATGTATTCACTAGATTATTTCATTAAGCAAGCAAAAGCTCTTCAGATGGCTCCTGATGAAGCAAAAACATTTGCACTTGCAGAATATAGGAAAGCTCAAGAAATAGAAGCCGAACAGAGAAAGTTAGAAACTTTAAGACTAGAAAAACTTCAATTTGAGGCAGATCAAAAACGGATTGAGGCTGAGGAACAAGAGAAGAAGATGAAATTTGAGGCAGATCAAAAACGGATTGATGTTGAGGAACATGAAAAGAAGAGGAAATTTATAGCTGAGGAAGAGGAGAAAAAAATGAGATTAGCCTCTGAATTAGAAGAGAAACGATTTCAGCGAGAGGCAGAACATAAGCAAAAGGAGGCTGAAAAAGAAATGGAAAATAAACAAAAAGAAATGGAAGAGAGGAGATTAATAGCTGAACAAAATGTAAAACGACTTCAGCTTGAGATGGAAGAGAATGAAAAAAAACGACAACATGAACTGAAATTAGCAGAGTCAGAATATGAGAGAATTAGGTTTACTCAGGAAGCTAATTCTCAGAGAACTTTTGAAAGCCAAACTCTATCCAGACATGATTATTTTAAGGAAATTCACCTTAAATTACCAAAATTTAATCCCCCGTCTGATGACGTAATATTCTTCCTAGATAGGTTTGAGGCCACTTGTGGATCTTATAACGTGGATAAAGCGCTATACTGTACATATTTATCCAGATTACTTACAGGGGATGCATTAGCAGTTTATCATACCACCAGCATTGGTGAGAAAAATGACTATAATGCTCTTAGAGCAGCACTTCTGCAAAAATTCCAAATGACAGAAGACGAATATCGTTTAAGATTTCATACATTACTACCCCAATCTAGCAGAAATTTCAATGATTTTCTGTCACAAATACGACTAACACTAGAAAGATGGATTGAATTATCCAAAATTGAAAAGTCGTATGAAGGTCTCTTCGATTTACTGATGCGCGATAAGGTACTTTCGTCTGTAAATCCTACATTTCTCGCATTTTTACACGAAAGGAAACCTTTATCTATGAAAGGCTTAGAAGAACATGCAAAAAATTTTTGCACTGCTCACCCAACCATGGATCTAAGTAACGCGCAGATTAAGAATGAATTGCCTGTTGCTTTTGCAGCACAACAAAACAATTTTTCACGCAATCGTTCTTTTAGTGCTGATAGGTATGTCAATAAGGGAGATAATTACAATTTTAACAATGATAACTTTTACAAAGGGAAGCAATTTCAACAATCTGCTCCATTTAATGTTTCTTGGAACCAAACTCACAGATCACAAGATTTTGGTAACAATAATTTTAAAAATAATCAAGGACATTATAATAAACAAAACTGGAGATCAAGATCTCAGGGTCCACAAAACAGACAAGGTTCTTGGAATAAAAATTTTAAAGAACAGCATAACTTTAATTATACAAACTATCGGACTCATCCAAATTTTAACTCTAGTAGAAATGACAATTATGGCAATTTTAATGCAAATAATCAAAATCGATCGCGTCGCAGAGATAGATCGTCAAATAATACGGGTAGACATTCTAATGTCGCTTTAAGTGATACACAGGCTAACATTGAACAGGGTAAAGTAACTGAAACTCACAATGCTATGTCTTGTTCTCTTGATTGTACCCAGGTGAAAGACTGTCCAGAATGCTCGACTCTTTTCCAGCCTAAGGCGATCACGACGCTGCGTTGCGGACATACCTTGCCTAGTCTACCTGCAGTCTGTACGGCCACTGCTGCGTCAGTACACCAGGGACAGGGCTCTCTTAAGTTTAACAAGGGATTTGTTAACAACATTTCATGCTCTCTCCTATTTGACTCAGGTTGTAGCACTGTGGGCGTCCGGACTTCGCTGATCAACCCAAGTTGTGCCACGGGCCGGGTTGTCAAGTGTGTGACTTTCGGCGGCACCGTCGAAACATTTCCCACTGCTATTATTGATCTTAATACACCTTTCTTTTCAGGAAAGATCCAAGCATGTCTTCTTCCAAATCCAATATGTGATGTAATACTTGGTCGCATACATGGTATTAAAGAGTGTACACCACAGCAAATAGCTGAATGGGAAGAGCGACATATTCAAACTGCAAATGCAGTAGTGACTAGAGCGCAAGCTACTAATATGTCGCATGATACACCTATTGAACCTACAGTTCATACCACTTGTGATGATGATGCTCCTATTTCACGGGAGTTGTTTGCAACATTGCAAAAGAATGATGATTCATTAAAAAAAATTTTTCAGTATGTTAACAAAAAGAATACAAGCAACAAACTTGCAAAATCTAGACATGACTTTATACTTAGAAATGGGATTTTGGTGAGAGTAATACGGGAAAAGGATTCATCCTTATGTTATCAGATCTTAGTCCCATCCTCTATGAGATCTCGTATATTACGACATGCGCATGACTCGCAATGTGCGGGCCATATGGGTTTTTCGCGTACCAAATCCAGAGTGCTTTCGGCATTCTACTGGCCAGGCGTTCATAGGGACATCACTCTCTATTGTCGGTCCTGTTTGATATGTCAGGAAGTTAAGGTACGGGGTCCATTTCATGCGGCTCCTATTCAAGCTGCGGACATCCCGATTAGACCATTTGATAAAATGGCCATTGACATTATTGGTCCGATGCTTCCATCTGCTAGAGGGCATACGCATATCCTTACGTGCATTGATATGTGCACTCGTTGGCCTGAGGCCATCCCTCTCAAGAACACTTCATCTGCCAGTGTAGCAGAGGCATTGATGTTAATCTTTTCACGCATTGGTTTTCCACGGAAAATCTTGTCGGATCATGGGGTTCAGTTCATTTCTGAATCCATGTCTCAAGTTATGAAGAAATTAGGTATAGACAGATCTCTTAGTTCTATTTATCATCCGATGTCAAATGGGTTAATTGAGCGTCTCAATAGGACACTCAAGCAGTTGTTGGGTAAGATGACTCAAGACCATCCCCAAGACTGGGATCGGGTCCTACCCGCTTGTCTCTTTGCGTATCGCGAAGTACAAAATCAAGCAACGGGGTTTTCTCCATTCCAGCTTGTTTTTGGCATGCAACCACGCGGTCCTATGTCGTTAATCCACGACTTATTGGTTGACGAGAATATTGAAGAGGAAACTCAATCCTCTTATGAGTATGTGATCTCTCTGAGAAAGAGAATCATAGATGCTTGTAGACTAGCTACTGCATCATCTGAACAAGCCAAAGAAAAAGCTCGTCTATTTGCAAACAAGTATAGACGTCTTCGCCAGCTCATACCTGGTGATGAAGCTTTTGTCTTACTACCTGCGCATAACAATCGTCTTTTAATTACCTGGAGAGGTCCTTTCAGGATCATCTCAAGAATATCCGATGTCGACTACATCGTTGATGTTAATGGTAAACATAAAACCTTCCACATTAACATGTTGAAGGAGTATTACTCACGTCCTGATTATCTACAGTCAGTGTTTCAGGCAACTGACGATCCTACACCACCTATTCAACACTATTCTAGTTTGTCAGTCATCCAAGAAGAGGAATCTTCTTTCGATGATGTACAACTACCAATACCAGTTGTACCACTCCATTCCACTGAGAAATGGAATGATGTTACGATCTCATCTACTCTTTCGGCTGATCAACGTCAGCAAGTCTCTAATATTCTACACTCGTATGAGGATGTCCTCACTGACATCCCAGGTCATACGTCAGTCATCCAACATGACATTATTCTGACTGACGATACGCCTATTCGAGTTCGCCCATATCCTATTCCTTTACACTTTCGTGATAAGGTTGATAAGGAATTGGATGAGATGCTCCAATTAAATATAATTGAACCATCTTCATCACCATATTCTTCTTCCATGGTAATCATTAGGAAGAAAGACAACAATATACGTCTTTGCGTAGATTACAGGAAATTAAACAAAGTTACAAAATTCGATGCGGAACCATTACCTCTTTTAGATGACTTATTGGAGAGATTATCTCATGCTACATTCTTTTCGAAATTTGACCTTTCAAAGGGATATTGGCAAGTGCCACTCACTCCTAAAGCAAAGCCATTCACCGCTTTCTCGACACCACGGGGTCTTTTTCAATGGAATTTTATGCCATTCGGGTTAATGAATGCGCCAGCTACCTTTGTACGCATGATGCGCCGCATATTGTCTCATCGTCCCGATGTCATTACTTATATAGATGACATCTGTCTTTTCAGTGACTCTTGGGATGAACATATTCAGGGTTTAAAATCTTTACTTTCTACCTTACGGGATTATAACTTAACAGCGAAACCTTCAAAGGCTTTTGTCGGTTTTCATGACATCTCATTTCTGGGTCACCGCATAGGTCATGGTTTCATGTATACAGAAGACAGTAACGTCTCTAAAATTTTAAACATCTCAGCACCTAAGACAAAAAAACAAGTGAGGTCGCTTTTAGGACTAATACAGTTCTATTCAAAATTCATCCCTCATTTGTCTACTATAACTGCACCTTTTTCTTCCCTACTGAAGAAAGGCACATCTAATGTAATAAAGTGGTCGCAGGATCACCAAACGGCGTTAGACTATAAAACAATTTTTTTCAAATGCACCTTTTTTAAGGTTGCCTAACAAAGATCTCACCTTTGTCCTTCGCAGTGATGCAAGTTCTTACGCTATTGCTGCAGTTTTGATGCAGGAATATAACGGCACCTTATTTCCGGTTATGTACGTATCCAGAAAGCTCACGCCGAGCGAGACGAAATATTCCGTTCTGGATAAAGAGCTCCTTGCTCTTGTCTGGGCAATCACTAAACTGGATCGTTATCTCCTCGGATCTCACTTTGTGGTGGAGTCTGATCAGAAAGCTCTTACCGCACTGAATACAGGGAACGTTAAGTCATCAAAGTCAGCGCGTTACGCTATAGCGCTTCAACCGTTCCATTTTGAGATACGAGCTATTCCTGGAGTGCAGAATGTGTTCGCAGACTGTCTATCAAGATGCCCAAGTGAACGTGTCGAAACTAAACCACTTCCAGATGTTGGAACATCCTCACCGATAACATGAATAACTTTGTACATTGTTATTGATACTATATTAACGTTTTATTAGAACGAGAACAGTGGTACTACAGTAACTTTTTATTAATATGGCAACATTGTTAAGAGCGACAAATATACATTTGTTATTCCTATGGAACATATTACACTACATAACGTGTTAGATAATATATTATATCGTGTATGGAACATTGAGAACATTGTCTCGTCGATTACTAACTAGTTGTAACGGAACAGTGACATATTGATAGGGATATTGAAATTACTTAGAATATATTGTTAACTAGTTATTTGTTAGTAATTAAGAAATATATGAATTAGATTAATTCAACTTAATCTATTTAATTGATTATGGATCACACACAAACTAACTTTCTTAGTTGTCAGGTAATACCTACATTCACGGGTCTTAGTTATGATATCTCACTGTTAGATCACTAGTCAACCGTACTAGTGTTAGAAAACATTAAGTGTGTTGATTCTTAAAGTGTTTAATTTTGCATTGCTTCATTTTTGCACATTGTATTTTCAATTTTTCTGTTTTATTGATTCTCTTGTCATTGATCATCATCAGTGTTGCTGTTCATTTTCATTTTTGAAATCATATGTTTCAAATTTTGTTGAAAACTTAGTTGAATTTTATTATCATCTTTTTTTTATGGTTTTTTTCATTTTCATTTTCAAACTTGTTTTTACTTCGAATATTACCACATCGTTCCAAAAGTAGGTCGATTGTGGATGTGTGCTTTAATGCATACTATCATTTAGTTATATTGATTTCGTTTAATATTCTTTTCTTAATATGATATAACTTTATGCATTTCATATCTTGTGGTAGTTTTGACTCACCTCTCTCGGGTACTAAGTTCAAAAAAATTAATAGAATTAATTTTTTTAAGGGGAGGTGATAAGGTAGCTGTTACGTACATTTATTACCTAAGGGGGTAGTCTTCGGTCCTGCCAAATGTACGCACCAGTCTTGATGTAGTGATATTATTTGTGCGGTCGAATGATTCGCGCACTGACGTGCACAAAGCAGTGTGTGTTGCTTTGGGACGCACGGGTAACCTAGTGGAGTAGATTGTGACGTCATGTTTTGAACGGGGCAGTGCGGACTTTGTTATGTCCGAGATATATATTATTGGAATTGTCTGGCAGTTTTGTATAAGCCAGTATGTTATATTGATTCAATTGGTATTCTTGACGAAGCCAATGATGGAAGGATCATGTAAGTGTCGCCCCGGTTATATTTGTATATTTATTGCCGTAAACTAAAGTATCAGGCCGCTCCCAGTTGTAGTCTAGCGGGAAGTCATCTTAGCATGTAATTTCCTAGAATGGACAGACGGAGTCGGTGGTCATATTAGATTACCGTAGAGGAATAATACCTACGTGTAAACCAGTTTATTTATTCGTATGCTTCATATTTTATATGCCGTACATTCAACAATGCCAGAAGCGTGGCATAGAATGGGAGAGGTTAGTCAACTGGAATCTCTAACCTGTTCGTATTATCGTGTATGACTTTGTTTGAAACTATATGCTATCTAACGTTATGTTTTGGAGAACGTATGGGATTGTGAAGTATGATATGGAAGATTTTATCCTGGAGTATGAATACGTTACCATGATAGACGTCCTTGAAAGAAGGTCAATGGACTTGAATGAGAAGAATATTATACGGTAACAGTTTTGTGATCCTTAGTCACTTGAGTCAGAGGACTTTATTGGTAGAGAATCTTCAGGAACTTTAAAAGTAATTACCATTATGCTGATGTATGATCTTTGCGCCTGTGACGATGTTAGTCTTGTCCACTCCGTATGTGTCATGTTGAATAAAATCTGTGTACAGTCATCACCGACTTATGTACTGCCAGTACTTGCCCAGTTCACCCAGTTCAACACTACTTGTTGAAGTTCGTTTGAAGAATATTGTTGACATTCGTTCATTTTAACCATTCGCGTTTTAAGCTACCTCTTCACCAGTATAAACTGTACTCAACCATAAAACGGAGTCAACATACACTTTAGGCACATGTGATGTAATCATCACTCATCACTGCTCCAGTCGGAGTCTGGGGTCGCTCTGCTGTTGGGTTTCCCGTTCGACTAGTCATAAACAATCACCAGCTCTTGTTGTAGTGGTTCATGAATATACTATTTTCATATGTTGAGGTTGCCAGCCTCATATATAACTACTAGCAAGAAAACATGTTATATTCACGATTGAAATAGAAATCTTTACACATACCCCAAATAATGAGTATACACAATCTCCTGCCCATATTAGAATGGACACACAGCACTTAGGTTAGATGCTGTTCGAATCACTTTGGTCTGGGAAATTATAGTGTGTCCATGGCTCTGAAGCATTTAATCTGACATGATGTGATTTCTTCTCATGTGTTCATGGCTCTGAAGCATTTAATCTCACATGATGTGATTTTCCTCTCATGTGTCCATGGCTCTGAAGCATTTAATCTGACATGATGTGATTTCTTCTCATGTGTCCATGGCTCTGAAGCATTTAATCTGACATGATGTGATTTCTTCTCATGTGTTCATGGCTCTGAAGCATGTAATCTCACATGATGTGATTTTCCTCTCATGCGTTCATGGCTCTGAGCTCTGAAGCATTTAATCTCACATGATGTGCTTTTCATCTCATATGTTCTAGTGGGGGGGGGGGGGGGGGGGGGGACCGACGCGCGCCCGGGGGGGGGGGGTGGGGGGGGGGGGGGGGGGGGGGGGGGGGGGGCGGCGGGGGGGGGGGGGAGAGAAGCATGTTTAACACTGATAGCAGACAGCTGGTGTGACAGAATGATATTCGTCAATTTGTCTTTTCAGGCTTTCATATTTTCCATCTGAATTTCTTACATTCGTCTGCCTTCTACCTGGCGCCTGGACCCCTTTTTCTTGGCAAAACTCCGAAGTAGAATCATTCTTGAATGCGGTACGATGCTGTGAGCGCTGGTGTGTTAGGCTATGTTGTTGTCTCTCTTTGGCCTACTTAGATTTCCCACTCTTGTGTGAGATAATACCAACATGAAGACAAATGAACACCGTCGACTCAGGTAGACAATTAATTAATCTAATTTTCTCTGTCTAAAATAAAATTCTTCTGACCTCACGGTCACACAGTCTACGGTTCTGCATCCTGTGTTTTGTTAAATGTATTTTTATGAATTGTTGGTTTGGTTTGGTTTGGTCTGGTGTGGTTTGGTTTGGTCTGGTGTGGTGTGGTGTGGTTTGGTTTGGTTTGGTCTGGTGTGGTTTGGTTTGGTTTGCTTTTAAGGACTATCTTCATTGCACACGGACAACTCCATCAGTGCTCCGATTTCCTCCCTTAGATCACACAAGGAGGATCTCAGGACAGTACGTGAACTCCGTAGCACCGGCGAGAATCTCAGTGTATGTTAATTTGAATCACACATTCTATAAATATTTTTGTAGTGGGTAGGTTTCAAATTTTTACTGGGCACCGGCCTAGTGGCCTACTCTTCGATTTCCAACTGCCGTGGGATTTCTTAACGTGAGCAACTTGCGCACGGAACCTTTTTTTTCCCCTAATCCGAGAAGGCTAGGCATCCGATCTCACTACCCAGGAGACCGGGGGGGTTGGGGGGGGAGGGGGGTTGGGGGGGGGGGTGGTGGGGGGGGGGTGGGTGTGTCGGGAAGGGGGGGGCGGGTAGGGGGGGGGGTGGGCAGGGGGGGGGGGGTCGGGGGGGGGGGGGGGGGGGGAGGGGGGGGGGGGGGGGGGGGGGGGGGCCGGGGGCGGGGCGGGGGGCGGGGGGGGGGGGGGGGGGGGGGGGGGGGGGGCGGGGGGGGCTAGGGAGTATGACATCATTAGGACCATTGGTTCTGAAAAATAAATTTCCATAAATTATATTCCCTCTACTGGGAATCGAACCCTCCTTGCACCTTTAGAATTCGAGGCAGACGCCATACCTCTTAGTCACTCCGACCCCTAAATTGTTACAATTGTTAGATTACTAGAACTCTATTGTTTTGTAATAAATATATAAACATAAACATTTGTAAATATTGTATAAGACTTAGAATTATAACATGCAATGTTACTGGAGCCGTCTCTCTCTATCTCTCTCTCCCTCTCTCCCCCTCTCTATCTCCCTCTCTCTCCCTCTCTCTCTCTCTCTCTCTCTCTCTCTCTCTCTTTGTTGTTTCTTTTGTTCTTGACATAACTGTCAGGTAGGAACTATTCTCTATTCTTCTCAAAGTTCTTGATTGTAGTGATTGTAGTGGCAGAGAGAATAGCGTGTTCGAGCTGTTTCAGTTATCTTCAGCTAGCAGAAGTTGACTTCCTGTGTATCCTCAGTCACTTATTCTTAGCGAATACTCTCAAATCCAACGAACCAAAACCTATTTCGAGGACCATTTTGTTGCATCCTAATAATAAACTACGAGGTAACTCATTCAGCGAGTTGTATTCTTCATTATCTCACTTTTTATATGTGATAATAATGTTAAAGTTTAGTTTTGTTAGAATGACAATGTTGCTAAACTTTACATTTATAGTGAAATTACGAGGTGTGTTCAAATGAAACCCGTCCCAGTGGCTTTATAACAAATTTATGTAACGTACATCAGCAGGAGTAGTAGAATTAAATACAGCAATTGTTATGAAGCAAGTACTCACTGGGGTTCTTTAGAAATAGTCACCATAGGCATTCAGACACGCACCCCACCGCTTGGGTAGACGGCGGATGCCGTCCGAGAAAAATGACTTTGGTTGCTTACTGAACCATTTGGTCACCGAGGCCCTGACGTCTGCATCGGAGTGGAATCGTTGTCCCTTTAGAGATTTTTTTAAGGGTCCGAACAAATGAAAGTCACATGGTGACAGATCGGGGCTGTAGGTTGGGTGTGGCAGAACTTCCCACCTTTTCCTTGCTAACGCTTCCTGCACAATGTTCGCAACATGTGGACGAGCATTGTCGTGCAACAGAATCACACCACGCGAAAGCATGCCGGGTCGTTTATTCTTGATGGCTGTATGCAGGTTGTCTAGTGTGTCTTTGTAGCGGATGGCATTGATGTTCACGCCAGACTCTTTAAAGTCTACCAATAGAAGCCCTTCATGGTAAAAAAATGCGGTCAGCATAACCTTACCGGCAGAAATCTGTGACTTGAGTTTTTTGGACGGATTCCTTATCACACCGGCCATTATTTTAACGGTCTACAGCACAACCAATGAATACTAGGAGAATGAACACTTACACACTTGTACATTCGTATGTGCTTATTACGTCAGATGTGACGTCATCATGCTCCTCATAAGAATGTCCACTTGTCGCAGCACGGTCGGGTTTCATTTGAACACGCCTCGTATGTTAAAATTTATTTGCGTTTCATTCAAAAAAATTGTATTTGTTCCTTACAGTTTTGCTGATGCTACAGTTTTTTGTTTACTTGGCATAATTCATATTTAAATGCAGTTATAATTAATTTGCTTCATATTGGAGCACAGAGAATTATGAATTTACATCGACATATCACCCCTTGCGAAAAATATTCTTTTCAGATCCACATTGACCCTTGAGAAACCACAGACCTGCAATTGCCGACATCGCTTGTCTAGTTGTTTCGAATAACAAAAAGACACATGCACATTTGCAGCACGACAACTAGGGCCATTCTGACCCGTCAAAGTTCATTAGTCGAGTTATTTCAAAGAAAATGAAGGTATCAGCTATTATTGTCACTGTCGTCATGGTTACCATCAAAATGGCGAACAGTTTCTCTACTGGCGGACCTGCTTATTCATGCAGAAACCTAGTCCCGGGCCATAATCATTGCGCCCAATCCGGGCCGTCGCCTTACGCAGTCAGCGTGAGCAGGAGTGTTCTTCAACCTGGGGAGTCCATTTCAGGTCACAAATACTCAGGTGTGTTTGCGTGTTGTTTTCGTGTGTGTGTGTGTGCGTTTGTGAGTTTCTTTGTCTATTATTACAAACTGTACTTTTGTCTATGCTAGTAAGTTATTTACTGAGTTTTTGGCATATGCACTCAAGCGTGATTACTGTTGATTTCATTCAGACTTTATTAATAACTAGCAATAACCCGTCAATAATGACGGAAGTAAATCAAAAACTGTTTTATATTTTTAAAATATTTTTTAATTCAATATAAAAGTTATTTGACGACAACATTTTTTGTGAAAGTGCGTGGATTTGTTTCAAAGAATGTTCCCTGATAAATAGTGTTTTTAACAAAAACTTTCAAGTTTTCATGATTTGTTCCTCGGGTGAGGGCGACATAGAGCTGGCCTTGTCTGAAAACAGGTTCAGGAAGGAAGACTCCTACGTGATCAAAAGATTGTCCTTGCGCCTTATTGATCGTCATTGCAAATGCTAAAATCACTAAGAATTGACGACGTCGCATCCTAAATGACAAACTGCGCTCGCTTGGTTCTAAGTCAATGCGAGGAATTAAGACTCGTTCTCCCTTATTGCTGCTAGTGATAATTTCTGCATCAATGGAATTCCGATGCAAGACTTTTATGACCAAACGCGTGCCATTCAATAGTCCGTTTCTTGCGTTCAGATTTCGCAATAGCATGATACATGCAGCAACCTTTAATTTCAGCAAATGCGGTGGCATTCTTGATGGGCACTGCTCGGTTGGGAAATCAACTGCGTCGTTGGGATCATCGGAAATCATGGTATCTATGCTCCAATAAACCGTTTCATTTCCAGCGAGTAGCTCCAATAATAAGTCTGCAATACTTTAAATTAAAATTTTGTCTTGAAGAAACAATCAAAAGCTTACATTTTAAGGTTATTTTTAACAAAAGATAGTTAAATCCGTCTCCGGAATGAAACTGGGTTCTACAATCAAAAACTTACATTTTATTCATATATCACTGTCACTCACTTTGTGTTGCACAATTCACGGACTTTTCTTCGTTGAGTGTTACCATTTTCGGGAGAGTGCATATAAGGGAAACAATACAATTAATGTCTAACTTTCAACCACAGTTACATCCCTTAGATATGACCGACGTACAAACGGCGATAATTGTGGAGTTTGATTTTATGTATATACATAAAAATATAAACACACACACACACACACACACACATATATATATATATATATATATATATATATATATATATATATATATATATATTATATATATATATATATATATATATATATATATATATATATATATATATATATATATATGATAGGAAACTCTTTACAGAGCGATACAACAGGAGGCAATCTGATCATCAGAAGTGGTCCCCCCATCGGACAAGTGTTTCGGCCCAGTATACTCCTTTACACTCTAAGGGGGGCGGGCCCACTTGGGTCATGACTCCCAAGCGTCTCAGCCTCCTGTTGTCTTGTATCGAAAATGAACCCATTTCACTTATGGTAGCAACTTTAATCCACAACTCCGCCAGCCGTGGAGGCAATTGTGAAAGTAACAAAGAGAAGACAAATTATTCCGTTCGTTCCGTCGCACACACTGAGACACCATCGCAGAAGCCGCCGAGCCTAGCCACTGAAATTCTGACACTGACACCTCCTATAATATACATCGCCTGTTGCCCCTCAGTCACAGACCGCTCACTAGTACACCACAAAACTCAGCGTTTTGTGGACTTAGAAAAATTCCTGGTGTTTTCTGTACCGCAGCGTTTATTGTCACGATTTCCATTCCCCATTGCGGTTGTTCCACAGCCAGCCTGATGCCTTTTCGGCAGTTTCACTAAGCCTCTTCAGTGCCCTTGTTCTCGCCTGTCCCTTCAGCCCCAACAGTTTCAATAGATCATACATTGATGCAGCCACAAGCCCTCTTGCGCCCACTTCAACAGCCATGACCCTTGTAGTGAACCCCTCGTGTCTCAGATCCGCGGCCAGATCACTATATTTGGCCGCTTTGAACGAATGTTGCTCGTCTAATCTGGATTCAAATGGCACGGTCAGTTCAATCAGTATGACCTGAAGCGTTGAAGAAGAATGAAGCACTATATCCGGCCGTCTCCGCGATTTTCTGATACTCTCTGGATATGCCCCTCGTCCAGGTAGGTCTACCGCCATCTCCCAGTCGTTTGCACAATCAAGAAGAGATGGTAAACTGCTACCTGGTTTACTCGGTTTGGGGTGTGCTGACTTTCCTGCCCTCAGAAAGTATGTATTTGCGGTGCTCGGCCTGGGTTTGCTGTTCGCCTTCATCCTTGCTAGATCTATTGTCGCAGCAAGCTCATTTAGCACTTTGTTATGGCGCCAGGTGTATCGCCCTTGCCCTAATGACACCTTACACGCTGAGAGCACGTGTTCGAGTGTCTGCCTCCCCTGGCACAGGGGGCACTGCTCATCATCCGACTTTCCCCATTTCACAAGGTTGGTGGCCGACGGCAGCAGGTCATACATTGATCTAACAACGAAGCTGAGCCTAAGAGGTGCCATATGCCATATATCATTCCATGTCAAGGACCTCTGCAGGGCTCCTTCCCATGTAGTCCATTGGCCTTGTTGGACCTGCTGCACTGCTTTTTGCAACCTCTTATCATTCTCAGCCTCTCTTATCTCATGAACAACCATGTCTCTGCGCTCCCTGCTTGATGCCTTGGACCACCAGCGGATGTCTCCATGACCAAATCCCCGTCTATTCGTCTGTGTGTATCCGATTACCTCCCTCAGTTTGAGTGACTCTTGGGCAGCATCAACAGCTTCTTCCACTCTCCACTTCCTTCCCGTTTTCAGTGTGGGCTGAATGGACTTAACCACGTCATCAGCTGACTCGCGTAGCATCATTGCAAGCCTTGCCTTTCCAACTTTGTACTCTTCAACAACTGACTTGAAAGGAAGCAGAAGTTTTGACTTTTTGCAGTACAGTGCTACATCTGACAGACCGGGTGGTACCCCTAGCCACTT
Organism: Oreohelix idahoensis; assembly: GCA_024509875.1. Taxonomy (NCBI): domain Eukaryota; kingdom Metazoa; phylum Mollusca; class Gastropoda; order Stylommatophora; family Oreohelicidae; genus Oreohelix; species Oreohelix idahoensis. Next base: position 366,817 of record JAMPIV010012124.1, read on the forward strand.
TCTCATGAACTTGTTGACCTTCTGCTCTATAGCTTCGACTGTACTTGTGCTTATTTCATATATAAGCAGTGGCCACAGCAACTTCGGTATCAACATGAACTGGAGGCACCACAGTTTGAACTTTCCCAAGAGTCTGCTTTGGTCTATGATCTGTAGCCCTCTGTCTGCCATTTCTATTGTCTGTTGCACTGCCTTCGAGTCTTTTAATGAGGCATCGTACACCCTGCCAAGACTTTTAACAGGTTCCTCAATGACAGTAGGGATTCTTTGGTTGGAAACCACGAATATGTCTTCTGCTATCTTCCCTTTCCTGACTGATAGGCTTCTCGACTTCTTGGGTTTGAAGCTCATTCTGCACCAGCTGACTAGTTCATCCAGGCGTTCTAACATCCTCCGGGCCTGATGTTCATCTGATGTCAGAATTGTTGTGTCATCCATGAATGCTTTGAGCGGTGGCATGTGACACATTCCCTCGAGATTTGGACCTATAGCCATTCCTTCGGCCGCATTGAGGATTACCTGCATAGCCATCACGAATAGTATCGGAGAGATGGTACACCCCATTGCAATTCCAACTTCAAGGCCAATCCACTTCGTTGTGTACTCTCTGGTTGAAAATCTGACAGAAAACCCTGCGAAATACAGCTTCAGCATTGCTGCAATCTCTTGTGGAACATGATACATTTCTAGGGCCTGCCACAACATCTGGTGTGGAACGGATCCATAAGCATTCGCTAGATCCAACCAGATTACATGGAGGTTTGTTCTGTCAGACTTTGCCTTTTGGATTGCTTCCCAGATCATTGTGGCATGCTCTAGACATCCTGGTGTACCTGGGATACCTCCTTTCTGAATGGTACTGTCAATGTACCTATTTGCCAGGAGGTATGTAGTGAGTCTTTTCGCCATCACTGAGAAGAAAATCTTCCCTTCCACATTGAGTAGTGAAATTGGCCTGAACTGACTGATGTCTGTGGAATTTTGCTCCTTCGGGATGTAGACTCCGTTCGCCTTTCTCCATTCCTTGCTTACAAGCTGGGCTTTCCACGCATTCTTTAGTAAACGGAGCAGTCGTTTGAGCACTTCAGGGCATCTCTTATACACCACATATGGAACACCATTAGGACCTGGAGCTGACTTGCACCGAGCTTTCTGGACAATGCTTTCTACCTCTTGCACCGTTGGGGGCTTGGTGTTAAATTCAGCTCCTGGCTTACTCGGCCATTTAAGGCCTGCCATGCTGCTGAGCGGCTCATCTTTGCGACCATCTGAATATGTCATTCTAAGGTGTTCTTCCAGGTCTTCTTTCTTGATGTTTAGCATACCCGACCGTGGCTGCTCAAACAGTTCTTTGGCAAACTTGAAGGGCTCCCTGAAGAATCTTTCCCTATCCCTTCGAGTCTTCCTTCTCTTCCTGCACAACCTTTCTGCTCTACAAAGGGCATTATGTTGGCCTTTCAGGTGCTCCCAAACCTGTCGTAACCCTTCCTTCTCTGTGGCAACTGCGTTCTTGAAAAGTTTTCGGGCATGCTTCTTCTGTTTCCTGATTTCTTCTATTTTAATTTGTCTTCTACTTTTTCGTGGTGGGTTACTTTCCCTTGCCTCCCTCACTCCGAACACTTTGCGACAGTGCAGATATATTATGTCGCCGAAGATTTCCAGCTTCTTCTCCAAACTTATCTGCTTCAGGTTGTTATCCAACTCTTTTGCCAAGGCTTCGTCCAGCTGTTCCCAAATCCCTTTTGCACTGGCAGGTGGAAACTTGATTGCATCTCTCTTCCCGTCCAAGAAGTGTGTGAGATCATCATCAGGCAGATCAACTTGAATGTACTCAGCACTGTGGATTGACTCCTGGCTGCGTTCTTCTAACGTCTTATCTGTCGAGACAGAGCGCTGTTGATCTCCCCCAGATGACCTCCCACACCCCTTTTTCGTTCGGTGGATTTTCATTCCTCTCTGAGTAGAGAACTCCCTACCACAGGCACATGGAAATTCCAGCCGTTGTTCAGAGCTCGAAGTCCGTGTAACGGGTCTGGTCGATTCCAATGAGGCGCCTGTGGATTCATCATTCTCCCCCCCCCCCCTTTCGGTGAATCCTGGGGGCATCTATCATTTTTGGGTCCTGTAGCAATTGAATACAGCTTACGGGGTGCTAACCCGGTCAGCCGGTTTCTAGTCTTTCCCAGTGTCATCTGTCTTTCCAGAAGTCAATCAGTCTTTTCCCGATCGTCACTGGTTTGACCATGTAACTATGATAGGAAACTCTTTACAGAGCGATACAACAGGAGGCAATCCATATATATATATGGGGCCGGATTAAGGCAGAAAATATATGTTCATTATATGAACTGCAATTACAATCACATTAAATGTTTTATTTAAAATATCTTCTCTGATAAGATGATGGGAAACTCTATACAGAGCGATACCAGGAGGCAATCTGATCATCAGAAGCAGTCCCCTATCGATCAAGTGTGTCGGCCCCTTAATCTCCTTTACACTCTAAGGGGGGCGGGCCCACTTGGGTCATGACTTCCACGTATCAGCCTCCCGTTGTCTTGTGCGGAGAATTGAACCCACTCCACCTTGGTTGCAAATTTCAAATTCCTATTTTCTACCAGCTGGAGGCAATTGTGAAAGTAACACCTATGTTGAAACTAAATTACTGTCCTGAGTTCCATAGCCCGTTGCGGTTGTTCTACAGCCAGCACAATGCCTTTTCCGCAGTTTCGCTGAGTCTCTTGAGTGCCCTTGTTCTTGACTGTCCCCTCCACCCCAACAGTTTCAGTAGATCATACACTGAGCCGCCACGAGACCTCTTGCACCCACCTCGACAGCCATGACCCTTGCAGTGAATCCATCGTGTCTCAAGTCCGTGGCCAGATCATTATACTTGGCAACTTTGAACGAGTGTTGCTCGTCCAATCTGGATTCAAATGACACGGTCAGCTCAATCATTATAATTTGGTGCGATGATGAGGAATGCAGCACTATATCTGGCCGTCTTCGAAATCTTCTGATGCTCTCTGGATATGCTCCTAGCCCAGGTAGGTCTACTGCCATCTCCCGGTGATTTGCAAAGTCAAGAAGGGATAGTAAACTGCTACTTGATTTACTTGGTTTGGGGTTTGCTGACTTTCCTGCTCTCAGAAAGTATGTATTTTCGGTGCTCGGTCTGACAACGCTGTTCGCCTTCACCGTTGCCAGGTCTATTGTAGCAGGCAGCTAATTTAGTACTTTGTTGTGGCGCCATGTGTATCGCCCTTCCCTAATGCCACCTTGCAAGCTGAGAGCACGTGTTCAAGTGTCTGCCACTCATGGCACAGGGGGCACTGAGCATCATCAGACTTTCCCCATCTCACAAGGTTTGCAGACGATGGCAGGAGGTCATACACAGATCTAATAATGAAGCCGAGTCTAAGAGGTGCCATATGCCATATATTATTCCATGTCAAGGACCTTTGCACAGCTCCTTCTCATGTAGCCCATTGGCCTTTTTGGGCCTGCTGTACCGCTTTTTGCATCCTCTTCTCATTCTCAGCTTCTCGTATCTCCTGAATTACCATGTCTCTGCGTTCCCCGTTTGATGCCTTGGACCACCAGCGGATGTCACCATGGCCAAATCCTCGTTTATTCGTCTGTGTGTATCCGATTACCTCCCTCAGCTTGAGCGACTCTTCGGCAGCACCAACAGCTTCATCCACTTTCCACTTCCTTCCAGTTTTCAGTGTGGGCTGAATGGACTTAACTACGTCATCTGCTGACTTTCACAGCATCATTGCGAGCCTTCCCTTTTGTACTTTGTATTCTTCAACAGCTGACTTGAAAGGAAGCGCAAGCTTTGTCTTCTTGCAGTACAGTGCTACGTCTGACACATCCTAGCCATTTCCTCGTGAACTTGTTGACCTTTTGCTCTATAGCTTCCTGTCAGCTTTACTCCTAAGCTTCCTCTTTAATACTTTATTCATTAATTTTAAAAATTCAGTTTGCCATAGAAGCTAAAAATATTCAGTTATTATTTCATGTCTTTTTTGTGTGTTGTTTAAAAAGGTATGATTTTGTTAATAAAAATAAATTTTAAGATTGACACAGAAACTGAGAAAATTATAAATTGCATTTTAAGAGGTGTGTATGTGTGAATTCGTGTGTGTGGTTGTGTGTCTTAGACTTCCTTGCGATTTCTGTAACGGAATACTACTGCTTTCTTTCACAGATTCTTTGGATCGAGCTGAGTGAACTTTTACTAGTTCCACAGTTTTGTTAATTCTCTTTTTTTCGTTTCGTTGATTATTTACTTTCTTGTTTCGGTATTTCTTTTAGATTTTACGATTTTCTTGTATTATTATTGTTCTTTTTCTCTCATCACTGTTGTTGTTTTA